>CM021103.1:331189316-331640862 GCA_007115665.2 Sequoiadendron giganteum | reverse complement strand
GTGAGAGGCAGAGGGATTGTTCAATAGAGTATTCACCCACACCTTTGTCTTTGACTTGGAATTTCTTCTCAAATTGTTTGGCCAAAGTGTTTAGCTGGGCTTGAGGGTTGATGGAAGTAGATGGGGTAGCTTCTTCCTTTTTATCTAGTTTTTTGGACAAGGAACTTGGTTGGCTTCCTTCATTGGAGGATGTGGCTAGCATCTTTGAAAATAGATTGGATTGACTTGAATTACTGGGAATGTCAGATGTAGAACCGAGAGCTTCTCGGTTGTGGGGCACAAACACATCCTGGACTAACTTAAGGGTATTTCAATATTGAGGGCTATTAAAATCAGCAGGAATGATAATTTCTTTCCCATTGCAAGGAAATTTCAAGCACTAGTGGTACGTTGAGGGTACTACCTATATTTCATGGATCCAAGGACAACCCAAGAGTATATTATATTTTAAGTCTTTATCCAAAACTTGGAAAATCACATCTTTTTGAATTGGCCCTACCTGAATTGGTAGTACAATTAATCCCTTTGAATCCATTTCCTCATCATCCTATGCTTTTATGGTGATCTTTTTCCTTGCATCTATTGCATTTTCAGAAAATCCCAGTGCATAGACAAGCTTTAAAGTACATATATTAAGACCGGCTCCCCTGTCTATTAGGACATGCTTGACATGACTTTTATGGATTAGGACCTCGATGTGGAGTGTTTTGTTATGAGGATGGGTGAGAGATATGTCATCATTTTCTGAAAAGGATAAGCAATGAGGCGCAACCAGATGTCCCACCATGGCTTGGAAAGTGAAAAATTCCAAATTATTTGGTATTGTGGTATCAACTAGGGCTTTTTCCAAAATATCCTTGTGGACTGTTGAGATCTTGAGAAGCTCCAATATTGATATTTATGAAAGAATATTTTGGAGCTAATCAATAATCTTATATTGATGAGATGGGGCAGCGGGTTTTTTGGAGGTGCTCCCTTTCATAACATATTTAGATTGTGCCCTTGCAGTCACATTTACAGGCACGCTATCTTGTTTTCCTTTAATTTTTATGACATTAATTTGATTATCTATTGCAACCATGTCTTGTCAGACATTATGGACCTGATTAGAGGTGATGTTGGTGTCATTGATTGGATGGTTGGATACAACAATTTTTGTTTAGTTATTGATCTCAATGTCATTTGTCTAGTCTTCGATGGCTGAAATATGATAGATGGTAGTGTCATGAACATAGTTCACATTTTTTCCCTTGTCGTTTGTGGTAGAAGACTCCCCTTTGTCATAATTCAGTAAGGGGTTCTTGAATTCCCCATAGTCATTATTGGTTTGGGGTCCTTCTATCTGAATGATGTTATTATCAATCAAGTCTTGTATCTTGTGTTTTAATTGCATGCAACTATTGGTTAGGTGACCTTTGAATCGATGAAATTCATAATAGTGGGCCTCGTTCCACCATGACAATTTTACTTTGGGTTCAAAACCTCAGGTGTTGGGTAGAGTGATAAGATTTTCCACAAGAAGTTCCTTCAATGCAAATTCGTATGATTGACCCAAAGGTGTGAACTTCCTGTGGTTGTTTGATGTTTGGTATGGTAGTCTAGGTGAAGGATTATTTTGGCTATTATTCTAATTGTTGTTCTGATTCGTGTTCTGGTTGGTGTTATTTTGATTGGGGGTTTGGTTGGTCTTGGGTGGGATTCCTGATAGATTGAAGACCAGTTTGGCATTATGCATTTCAGCCGAAGTATCATTGCCATTATTCTTGTATTTTTGCCAAAAATTTGGTTTGTCATTGTTGGAGGAATTGGCTGAATTGTTTTCATTGTAAATTTTCAAGATTCCTTGCTTGACCAAGGCTTCTTCAATTTTGATCCCATTTTCAATTAATTTTTCAAAAGTTGGAGGACATTATAATTTGAGACTATAACTCATATCATCATTTAAGTTGTCAATGAATACCTCCATCTTCTCTTTTTCTAGTATGGGATGGGGATACCTTGCAAATAATCTTCTCCACCTTTGCAAAAATACTAGAAATTATTCCCCCTTCTTTTGTTTGACATTGCAAAGGTCCTTCATTGTGATCTCATGTTGGATGTTATATGAATATTGGCTAATAAATTTGTTGAATAACTCCTCAAAAGGTTTGATCCTTGGAGGTAATTTTGAGAACCATTGCATGCATTGCCCTCCCAAACTACGTGGGAATAATCTCATCAAGTATGTTTCCTCATGGGAAAATTCAAGACTCATTGTTCAGAATTCCCTTATGTGATCTATTGGGTCTATTTTCCATTGTACTTATCATATTTAGGGAATTCACAATGTTTGGGAAATGGTGTCACATTGACACTTGTTGTTTTAAAGTATCGATGGGATCATTGATTCTTGCTTCATTTCTTGTTTCAGTTTGTGTCTCGGTTTCCATCTTCTTAGGAGTTCTTTTCAATTTTGTGATATCAAAATCCTCAAGTAATTGGACTCCTTTATTCGCTAGCGTCAAAAGGTATTTCTCACCTTCCTTTTCAAAGATCCTCTCTATGAATTTATGAAAATTGGGATCTTGTTGGGCTTGTTGTATGGTTTCATCTGTTATTTCTTCTACCTCATCTCGAGGAACTCCGAAAAAGGTATTCTCCTCTCTTTCAACCATGGTGTTTTGGTCTTCAATTTATTTTTGCTCAAGTTTTTTCTTTTGCAATCTCGTTAAAATGGGCATACGAGTGATGAAAATGTTCTAAGATTTTTTATCAAATTTTGGGAGTGCCAAAAGGACTAGTTTAAATCTAATTAAGAAAGTTTGTTTCAAGATGAAGGATGATGAATCTTGATGGTGAAATGTAGCTGCTAATCATAAATAGGTGTGATGATGAGGCACTTTTAGATATTTGATCAAATTTTAGTTGAGGGATTTTCACTTGAAAATGATAGTTTCAACAAGTTTGAGATTCTGGTATGATTGAGGAAAGGTCTTGGACTGAAAACGATCCTAAATTGTGAGGTCAAAAATCAAACAGACAAGAATTTTAACTCTCTGGTTTTTTGGATTTTATGCATGTGCTATAACAGTGAATAGATGTGCTAAAAGGTAGATGCACCAGAAAAGCAGAGGAATGTACTTAATAACCATAGGTATGCACCATAACAAGCTATGTATGCACTAGGATAGTGAATGTATTTGTTGTATAATTATACAAATGCGCTAAAACAATGGATGGATGTGCTAGGTTAGTAAATGTATGCACTAGAATATGACAGGGATGCGCTAGAATAGTAAATATATGTGCTAGAATAGTAAATGGTTGCACCAAAAGATGGAAGGCACACGTTGGGGCAGTCAATGGATGTGCCAAATTGGCAAATGTTCTCTAGTTTTTTTACAATCTGAAAGATTTTTCTGGTTTTTTGGTAGAGAATTTGATTTTTTTGATTTGGATATTCTTCTGAATCAATGGTTGGATGTTTTTGTGTGATGTTTTCTCAAAATTTATTTCAAAACATGCATGTGAAACATATCAAGAAAGTACAATCTCTATGGCTATGCAAGACACTATTTACCGGATTCCCACTTCGATTGCTCTAGTTGTGCTTACTTTTGGTGAATAATTAGAGGCTTGACCACACTGGCTCCCCCTTGCATTGCACTCACTTCTCAGGTTAGCCAAGCCTTAGTCCTCATGAATCTCCCATGACAGACTTCTCATTTCTACCAAAATCCACAAGAACGTGGGATGACTTTGGAGGTTATACCTCTTGCACCAGGAAATATAAAAATGGATTTTGGCATACTACAAAAAGGGTTTTAGTAAAGGAACTTTGTTCATGGGGGATCATCCATATGACAAGAGACCATTGATATCCTTCTTGTTAGAATAATCCTCATGATACTTGAACTTTCCTCAAGTACCCACACTTATATCCCGGGTGGAAGTCGCTTGGCTTTAGCATGTTGGTTGGGTCATTCCCTTGGGGTGACTACCTCTTGTCCCACCAAGGCAGGCCCTCTAAGGTTTAAATACAATAAAAAGAATGGGTTTGGCTTTCTGATCACCCATTTAAGGGGAGAGAATACATGCCTACCACTCCACAAACACAACAAGCATGGTGTTCTTTTTCCCCTAATTAAGCTATGTTCCTAACTTAATCAAAATAAATGAAAATAAATTCAATCTTGCAATCAATTGTTAGTAGTTTTAGCTTTGAAGTTCTTTGATAGTGTTCTTGTGGTTTCAACAAAGTCTCTGACAACGTGAAAAGTTCCTGCAAAACTAAGAGAAGAAAATTAGTTCTTAGAATTATAACTCTCTAGAAAATAGAATAGATGTGCCATAACAACAAACAGATGCACAAATAAATCACACAAATACGCTAAAATATACTATGTCTGTGCTAGAACAGAGTACGTATGCGCTAAAATAAACTATGAATGCACCATAAAACTCTTTGTATGCACCAAATGATGAGACAGATGTGTTGCACAATTCCATAGACGCGCCAGAACAAAGCACTGATACACCAGAGAATGTTTCATATCCACCAAAAGATCTAACGGTCATGCCAAAACATTATACTTCTAAACCTAAAAAACATGCTTTCCAGAAAAAGAAAATATGAAAAACAAGGGCTATGCCCCATGGCGGGCACCAATTTATGTGTGATTTAAAAGTGGAGTAATTAGTAAAACTAAACACACATCAATGAAGATTTTTTACTTAAAAGGAATTGAAATAACAAATTGAGCAGCTATGACTATCCTCTCAAATCATCTCATTTCTCTATATTCTCGGTGATCTCTCCATTCATGCTCTCAGATTTGTGTGTTGCACATGAATTTACAAGATGGCAACCTAAGAAACAAGATGCTATATGAAATGTAAAGCTAAATGCCTACATCTACATGTTTTTGGTATTTTTGATTTCAATGCTAAATGATCTATGATGTAATGCTATTGTATTTAAAATGATGCTAAGACGATTATTGTAATTGAAGATGTAATTCTAAATGAAATGATGTAGGAAAATGCAATAAATTAAGATACTAGAACTAAAATTTCCATGATAATACTAATATGACCTAAAATGCCAAATGTTAACTAAAATGCTTTCAAAATTCTCTCAATTGCCAATATGATTTTGCAACATAAGTTTGTGATCCAATCCTTCTTGAAAAGCTATAGAATTGCCTTCTATTTATAGATTTTTCCAAGCCTGGGATGAGGTGGCAAAGATGGATGGTTAAGATCGTGATCCTGAGACATCAACAGTAGAGCACAAAGAGGTCTGAGGATTTCATGGAGGCTGCTCCATTTGGAAGGGCAAGTCTTCCAAGTGTCAAAGAGCATCAATTAGAAAGAGGAGCCATGTGTCTCCAAGGAGGTAAAGAGGTTAGAAGAATATTTCTAATTTATAAATTGGAAATAAAAGAAATCATGTGACATGTGATGATGTGGAGGGTGAGTTGGAGGGAGTTAGAGAAATATGGAGAAATGTGACAAATTTGAATTAAAAATTCAAATTTAAATGAAGGAGGGAAATTAACTAAATGACAAATTATTTAGTTTGTGCATTTAATTAATTTAAGAGGAAAATGATTTTTGAAATAGAAGAATTAAGGGATGAACTATATAAATAAATTCATAAATTTATTTATATTAGTAGAAGAATTAGGATTTATTAATTAAATATCAAATATTTAATTAATTGTGCTCCAGACCATTTTTATGTGTATACAGAAGGTTATCTAGTTTAACTTGGGTTTGATATCTGGAAGGCAATACATTATGTTATCTAGTTTAACTTGGGTTTGATATCTGGAAGGCAATACATTATGATTATACTATGCCTACAAATGGTTCGAGCACTGAAGCTAAAATCAAGGCTTATGAATGCAATGGTAAAGCAAGGTATGCTCTCTTTTGTAGTATTACAAATTCTAAATTAGTGGAAGTTATGGATCTAGAAATTGCTAAGGAAATCTAGACAAAGTTGGAAAGCATTTATGAAGGAGATGATAACATTAAACAAGATAAGATGTAGAATCCAAAGATTAGATTTGAGAACATGCAAATTTATGAAGACGAAAAAATCACAAGATACATGCAGAGAGTAGAAGAAGTGGTCAATTCCATCAGAGGTCTTAGTGGGAAAGTCTTGAAGAAGAAAAATTGGTTAAGAAAATTCTCAAAACTCCTCCTAAAGCTTATAGTCATAAAGTTATGGTATTGAAGAATTTACAAATCTAGATTTATATACTAGAGATTAGTTGTATGGCTCCCTAACTGCATTTGAAATGAGATAATTTTGTGCAAATAACGGTACAAAAGTTGAGACTTCTTTTAAGGCAAGAAATCAGAGAAGATTGAAGAATCATATCGGGAGGATCTTGATGACATGGAAGCTAAATTTGTGAAAAGGACAAAGCCACGTCAGTATGATTGTCTACGAAAGAATTCGAAGTTGTGGGGTCTATTTGAGAAGGTTGGTTTTACCCCAAACTGTGCAACCATGTAAGGATATAATGAGCAGTTGAGCTACAAGTTTGTGAATGCTTGGAAGGACGACGAAGTGGATCTAGGTGGTCTTCATTTCACAATGGATTCTAAGCTCATAGCTAAGGTGATGAGGCTGACATATGAAGGGAAGAAGGTGGAAAAGGCAAGTAATGGTAAGTATCAAGATTATATTGAGAAATTTTTTGAGGATAAAGAAAAAGCTAAGAGATTCCAGAATGGTTATTCTAGGGTTTTGCTTCCTCCCCCATACCACAATGTGTGCTTTTTGTTATGAAATAATTTATGCTTGAAGGTCGATTTCAATCTATTCATGGCTACCACTTTCCAATCCTAAACCATATCCAACACCTTGAGAAGAAAAACCTGCCTTTCTTCCTCTTTTCATCCTTGAGCTAGAGCCTAACCAATGGCACAAACTTGTCATTATACTAGGGACTAATTTGCACTATCTTTAAATATGTTTTAGCTACTTCCCCGCAAAGAAATATTTTCCTTAATTTGATTGAAAACCTTACCCAAAAGAGCTCTATGGAAATTGAGCTTACAGAAAGCCATCCCCAAACCCCGACCAAAAAAATTGCTAAGACTTTTCCCAACCCTATTGACCCTTCGTGGTCGGACCTACTTAAAATTACTCCTAAAAAAATGGAGTGTTGCACCTATTGTCCCTATTGTGAAAAAAAAAAGACAAATGTTGATTCGTGAATTGGGGGATGATCCCAAGACTATCACAATTTTGATTGACGTGGACAACAACCTTGAATGTTATACATCGATGGGTAGAAGGTCCACAAGCTTGCTTTGGCGATGTCAAAAGGGTCTAATAGCAGAAAAAAGTCTAAAAGATTAGAAGAAAAGTGTGCTACTGGGTCCTAGGATAGTAATGGGAAGAAGGTAGTAATGGAAGATAAAGCTTCCTCATTTGAGGAAATCCCAGATAGCCTTGGGAGTGAGTCTATTGAGGAGGAGGAGGAGGAGGAGGAGTTGAAATATTAGGAAGAAACTAGCAATGAGGATGAGGATGGGGAATCATAGCAAGAGGAGGTGTAGGAGGCCGAAGATGTGACCAATGACATAGAGGTTATGCAAATCAATAACCCTTGCCAAGAGAACATGTCAAGTTTTGACACTACTAGAATTCAAAGGGTGGAGGAAAGGATGGAGATGTTGGAAAAATTGAAGAGGAAGGTAAGGACAACATATTCTAGGCTCTTGAAAATGTTGGTAAGAGCTTATGTAGGGTGGTGGATGTAGGAATGAAAAAAGTTGTGATGGCCACGGTTTCAGGTCAAGGTAAAATTATTAAGCAATAAAGGAAAAACATGACAGATGATGAAGAAGACTTGTCTGGAAAGACATGGACCCCAAAGAGAAGTTTGAAGACTTTGTTGAAGACCTATTGAATGCTTGAAATTTGATCGAGGATGCTTAATCCTTGGCCTTTGGTCCTCTTACTTTTTTTCATTTGCTATTGTGGTATTGTTTGTTAATCTTGGCTATTATAATGTTGATATTGATTGTTGGTGCCTAGAATTTAATATTTCTAGTTGTATCTATGTTAGGAATTTTGGTTTTAGATTGAACACTATTTTAAGGTTATGCAGTTATAGCTTTCTTTTGTGGTGAGATTTTAAGTTGGACTAGTTATACTTTTTTGTTATGAATGATAGGGCTATAAGGTTTGATGTGGAGGGCATAGGTTAGTTTTTGGTTGATTGGTTGGGGAAGTGTTTCTCTAGTATTCTTCCTCTTTGTGTTGTTTTGACTAGATGTTTTTCTTTAGTCTACTATACTAATCTATAAGGGTTAGGGCCCTTTCCCTGATTAATTAATCAAAAACAATACTTTTGAATGTGAGGAGATAAGGAAAAAAGTAGAATCCCATGAAAGAAGGAAATTACATGTACTCATTTATCCTGTACTACCTAAGTAAAAATAAATTAAGTAAAATTAAATAATACTTGATGCAAATAAATAATTACAACAACATCTATATAAATATATTTTTAAAATTATATATATATATATTAGTTTTTATTATATATATATTTGGTATGTAAACAAAGATTATATTGATATCAGAAGATTCAGTATTACATCATTTTTTCATAGCAGTATTGGCATATTGCACCCTACAAATAAGCCCCATTATGGCCATTGTATTCCTCAGCCCAAGGACAAAGAAGCAACATTCATTTATTCTTTTTTGTTGAGGATCTTTACAACATTGAGTGATTTGAAAATTTTGAAGTAGACCACTTCCTTTTCCATTCTGTCCACTCCAAATCTTAGTTTGGAGTATCTTCATGAGGTTGTGAGGAGAGGGAATTAGCTATACCCAAGCAGGAGTCACCCACAGGAGATCCAAACAGGTGTAGGAATTGATGGAGTTACCACATGATCAACCACCTCTAATGTGAGATCTTTCACTGAAGAGGTTGAGGGTGAATTTGAGAGGGCCCCATCATTTGGGACCATGTGAGACAACATAGAGGAATCTTGCATAGCCAGAGGAGAGGGAGAATTTGGTTTTGAAATGATTTCATGAGGATCTTGTGAAGAAGAAAAGTCATTTGGAGTTCTAGGAGTGATGAAATAATGGTGGGAATATTCCCCAATCCACCAAGAGGGTCTTACATTTTAGGCCTGATTGATGGTTTGACTCTTATGGCACTAATGAGTCAAGTGGTCAATTGAAAAACATTTCTTGCATTTGAAGGCAATTTTTCATAGTCAGCTCGTTGCCTCCAACACCTTTTTCCAGCTTTCAAAGATATCTCAAATGGTAGTCCATTAGATAAATGTACTTCTATGCATATACATGCACAAGAGGAGCTCCTATAGTTTATTATTTCATAGGATGAATAATGGTACTTACCCAAGTCATTTCCAATAGCGTGTAGAAAATCCAATTGCCAAAATTAACGAGGAAAAAAGGTAATCTAACCTAAAGGAATGCAAAAGTGAAAGCCTTAATACAGGGATCAAATGAAGCATACCAAGGCTTCATTCTTATGAGTTCAACTTCAAAGATATAGGGGCTTGATTGCAACACCAAATCCATGTCTTTAGTAGAGTCAAATTCTAATATAAAGAAACCTTTGGCGCATGGATAAATACAAATTTATTCTTTCATATATTCCTTCCAATTTTGTGTGATCCAAGCATTTAAGTCACATAGTTTGGGCCAAAACTTTGTCAGTCTTCAAATGAGAGCATGTTCCCACAAATAATCCTCTCAATCATAGGAAATATTGTCCAAGCAAACCTTAGGGACAAGCTTAGAGTGTCAAATTGGGAGAGGAAAAATCTTGGTTCCATTCATACTTGTTACTTTGGCATTGCAAAAATCAGGGTTGGCGACATTGTGAGAGGCCGAAAGAGTGAAACCACATGTCATTTTATCCAAACCCTTCCTTACTCTGGAAATTTCAAGGAACTAATTATTTGTAGGTTGATGTAGTAGAGAAGCATTGCCCTCCTGCCCCTTTAATAAATTTGAAACCCTAGATTCGTGCCTCACAACATCCCTAAAATTTATCTTGCATATTGGTGAGCTACGTCCCTTGTTCCAAGAAGCTAAAGGGAGTGTGGAGTCCATCCCACACACCCTAAAAGATGAGGTTGACCCTAATACTCTAGGTCATACTAGACACATTATTTTAACAATTTCTATTTTAGGCATGATATCACTACTTGAATACTAATCACTCCATAACATTAATGTATAGTACAAATGAACAATAATATCGACACTAATATTAATTTTTTATTTTATTTAATAATATTAATAGCACCTATGTAAATATTAATACTAATTCATTTTGGTGTAACTACTATTACTTGCATTGTAACTTGAATTAGATCCACATTAGCATTATTATAATTTTTCATACTTGTTTTCTAATAGCATTAAATTTAAATTAATGATATTATTATTGTATATTATCCAATTAATACTTAACTAGTTCATTTCTAATAAACAACAACTATTTTGAATACAAATAATTTGTTGTTCATTAATAGTATATTATAGTTTAATTTGCTCAATCATATCAATGGTAATAAAATTATCAATATATCCTTGGATCAAAATAATGTTTACACCTACCCAAAATTGGCATTTAATATTAAGATCGATATTAATATTAAAATATGAATCTTAATATTAATATGAATGTTTTTAGTCACAATAAATCCTAACACTCTAGATCTAACTCTAACAAAAGATAATACCTAAGGAAATAATAATATTGAGCTATTATTAGGTACTAATATTAACAATAATATTAATATTAGGATATCTATTAGCATTGTTATTATTTTCATTTTACTTTATTATTAACATCATTATTACTATTTGTTGAGGATCAACAATATTGATATGTCAATAGTCTGTCTCCATTCTTTATAATACCATTTTTAACCTAGTATTGAATTAATAAATAGGCACTTACATAAACAATTAATTGACAATGTTAAATAGCCTTCGTATTGTCCCTTGATATCAACTTATGCTACTTTTGATATTAATGTTAATGCTATAACTTCTAAAATTTATAGAGATATTATCATCATTAACCTCAAATATTAATTATACTGTTATTAAAATAATTCTCTTGATTCAACCCACTTTTCCATTTAACCAACATGGGTATTGATAGGATTCTTAATTATCATGTAGTAATTCTATTAGTTAATTGAAGTTTAAATATTGGAATTTGGTATTTTCTTTTAACAAAAAATCAAATAGTAAGATTATCAAGTTTGTCAGACAATTAGGCCTTGCTAGTAAGGATAGTATTGTAGATGGGTTGACATTTAATCTATTTTCATGCCCTCCTTTTAGACACTTAGTAGACATAACACACCCAAATTGATCTACCCTAACTCAACTAATTTGCAAGTATTTTTTTTAAAATAATAACATAATTCATTAATTTAAGGCCATAAACGATGGTACTGTTAGAGAAGGGTCAAGTTAATAGTGATTCAATTTCTAAAACAATAATTGACTACTTATTTTAGTTAGCATCATGACATACCTCCTACTTACTCAAGTTTCACTTGCAACCCAATTTGTTGTAATTTTCCTTTCCTCAGAAATACATGTACCTACAAGGTGTCCACTTGACTAGATACACAACATAAGATCAATGGATGATTAGTTATAGGATCATCAATATAAGCCATACCATTACTTTAGCTAGATAAATTAGATGGTAGCTAACAACTGGGTTTGCAAAGAGGAAAAAAGTAGGCATATCATCAGGAGGGAATGGTAAGTTCAAAGCAAACCTTAGAAGGACAGGTATCATATAAGGAAAAATTAAACAATTTTTTTTTAAATCATGGTTGAAATTTAAAAGGAGACATGGAATGACAATGTTCGAATAGACTAATTAGTGAACTACAAAATAGCGAGACTTAAGGGCCAGACTTATGTCTTAGGGCTCATCTTTGATAGACTTACCTACGTAATGTGTAGAGGCTTCATAGTTCAACAACTTGATCTTGAACCATCACATACTTGGTTGGTAAATAATTGAGCATAACCATTGGTGTCTTTACATCAATTTCAATCATAAGAATATATACATAACCATATATATGTTTTAATTCTTTAAACTAGGATAACAACATATATGTACTTTCATAGTGCTATGATATTACATATTAATAATATAATATTTTTAGTCATTAGTAATCTAGCAAAACAATGGTAAATCTAGGAGAGAGAAAATAATAATTTTAATAATCTATAATGTTTAATTTTTAGTAAATTTCCTCTCTAAATAATAATTTTTTATAACAAGGTGACTAATAATATTTAGGATAATCGAAGTTCTTAAGCTTATAACCAAAATCATTCTAATTTTAATATGAGCCATTCTAACTAGAATAGATGATACATCCATTATATGCATTGGTATCAATGGGTAAACCTTAGTCCAATAGATGAATACAATTTGAGTGCTAAAGTAATATTTGAAACTAATTTGATAAAATAATGTGATAAACATAGATAAGACATAAATTAAAAGTCTAACAAAAATCCTTAAGAAAATGTAATCTACAAAATACAATAGCTAAATGAAACTATCTAAGTCATGAATAAACAACTTAAGTGTCATGAATAATGACAACTCCATTAACCATTGTGAGACAAAGATTTTCAGAGTGGTTCAATTATACTTGATCCATGATGAATCGAACATAATTTATCCACTAAACCTCAATCTTAAAAACAAGACTATTTAAATTGAAAGTTTAAACTAAGCATTTATTGAAACCAAGAGCTACAAACTACAAAAGAAATTAAGTTCCTACTCTAACCTATTTGAAATGTATCTTGTTTTGGAATTGGTGTCGTGTTGATGTGGAACGACGACCCTTTCCCAATCCCATGACTAGTGAGCCTATTTCAATCGATTCTATGAAAGAGAATCAATGAAACCATTATAATAAATGGATGAAAACCTGATTTATTCTAAAATGAACATGATGCAAGCTAAATTAACATGATTTTATGCTAAAATTGATCTAACTATGCAATTTATAAGCTAATTTAAGCTACTTCAAAGCTAAAACATGGAAACCCTAATTTATAAACAAGCTAAGATGGATGCATGGAAGCCATTAATGGATGTATTAAGCCATTATGCAACTAAAAATGAACTAAAATAAGCTAAAAGTGAGTAAATTGAGAGTGTGAATGCAAGTGAGTTCAACAACATAAGTTTGCAATTGAAAGATGGATCCATTTGTCTCCAAATAGTGTTTTATTTATAGGAGAGCAAATGAGAAATGGAGGGTTGAGATCAAAAATATTAATCAACGGTCAAGGATGGAAGGAAGAAGAGGCATGGATCATGGATTCTCATCAACGGGTGAGAATGCAAGATGAGATTTAATCAAGGGCTCACATTTGTTCCAAACAAACACACTTTTGACCTCCACACACAAGTCACAAGGTGACTTCCTCAAGAGGTTACAAGATAACTTGCATTTGAAGCCAAGTGAGATGATTGGAGGAGAGAGAAAAACCTTTGGAATATTATCATGGGTGAGGATAAATATATTTTGTAAATTATAAGAAATTTTAAATTGTGCAAAAAAAGAGAAGGAATATTCCATGGGAATATTCACCTTTTTAGAAGAAAATTAGTTTAATTGCTAATTAAACAAGGTTTAATCATGCAATTAGGGAATTATAAGAGTTAAAGTGGTATGATTTAATGAATGGGGGAGGATGAAATGATATTTAATTAGGGTTATTTAATTAAATAAGAAGACTTAGAGAATTAAATTAAATATGTTGATTTATTTAATTTAATAGGATGGAATGTTAGCGTGAAAGGGGGTGAATTAACCCGATTTGATGAATTAGGTTAATAGATGCAAATGATGTAATTAATTAATTGGCTAGGCTAATTCAATTAATTAAGTGAAAAGAGGATAGGTCCAAAGAGGAAATGATGTTAGTATCTATTTCGAGTGTATGATATCATTCAAGACATTTTTTAGTGTTTACATTTTGCCCCTATTTGAAGTGAGTTACTTACTGCTTCGGTTCAAAGAATAATTCTCTTCGGATTAAAATTGTTGCCTAAATTAAAAAAAATAAAAAAACTCTTGATTTTTTAGATTTTTTAGATGCCCTAACGGAAGAATAAAGTTGATTTCTTGCACCCTCAAGAAATTGGGCTGAAATTTTGAATTTTGGGTTGATTTCTCGATAAAGGTTAAAAATTGCTCCAAGAGGTCCAAAAAGGCTCTAGGATGTAAGAATTATTCTGAAAACCCCAAAAACGATGCAAAATGAGGTTTTGATTGGAAAAATTGGTGAAAATGATGATAAACCCTAGCTTGAAGGTGAAATTAGGGCAAAAAACCCTAATTTTCTAGCACAAATAAGTCAAGAAGGGTCACTTTCAATTTATTTGTGCATTCACACCTTGAGGATTCTTGTTGTTTTGAGCTCTGACCCTCTAACGAAATGGTGCGCTGACAGCTTCAACGACACATTTCTGACTAAGTTCGAGAGTACCAGCGGCTTCTAGGCTCAGGACCACCAGTATGTAACTCAAAACTTGATTTGAAATTTGACTTTTTGATGCATTTATTACAGCTTGAATGTTAAACTTTGGCGGTGTTGCTATATAGCGATGCCCATTTGAAAATCGACGATGCTAAAATGATTTATAGCAATGCACTTTGTGATTTAAAATTAGGGTTTTTAATTTTAAATTGTGACGCATTCTTATATAGAGACACACTTATCGATTTGAAAACTAGGGTTAGGTTTGCCAAAGCTTAAATCGTGACATCCATGTATATGGTGATGCACTTTGTGATTTGCAATTTGAAATGCCTTTGGGCGTCGTTATTTGGAATTTAAATATAGTGACGCTATTTCAAATGGTTACACTATTGTGATTTTTGAGCTAAAAATTCTAAATTGAGTCAAATTTCTTCAAAAAAAATTGACGCTATGCACTTTGTGGGTGTAGGAGGTCATTCTTCCACTGATGTCGCATGAGCACAGGCCCACAGTTTTGGAGAGATTGGGTGATTTTTTAGAGTTATGCCAAGAGCACTTGAGAGAGATCGGCCTTTGGTATGTTGCATATGTGCCCATCATCTAGACTCACTTAGTTATGATGACACTCTATGTGATACATGGCATAGTGAGACTTAGTCGATTCACCTTCCGACAAGTGAGGTGACCATGACCTTGTAGGATGTATGGCGTATTCTACATTTTCTGATACATGGAAATCATGTGATTTACAATGTTGATGTCGGGTATGATACTTGTCATGATGTGATGGAGTTGGAGAACATTGTGCTTGTTACATCACAGATTGGCCTCAAGATGTATAGAGGTCACATGCCCACTTTTTGATTGATCATTGTAGTCACCATTTCAGGTTTGGTTGCTTCAGATCTGTTGGTTGTTTTTTATGTATGAACCAAGTTTGTCTCCTATTCTACCTATGGAATTGCCAAATTTCCAATGAAGGGAAGCTTAGAGGACCTGGACCAACTGACGAGGATTTTAATATTCAATAACCTCCTACACTTTGGGCTCTGCAAGACCCGGGAGGGTAATCCCTATAACCTATTTATGATCTTTGCACCAAACTCATAAACATGTTATTAAACGTTCACAGATGATCTCATTAATAGCTCAACAGAATGAGACAAGACTAAAATGAACTAGCCATTCATTAGTAACATCAACCATTTGGAGCATGAGATAGTAATATCATTTTGTAACTTATGATAGTCATTTAAATGCAAGTTGGTGGCAAGCCCTAAACTGAAGACATACAGAAACAGGTTTCACAAATTCATGCAACTTAGATCAGTGCCATATACCATTGGGGAGTCGAGTTTACAAAGATTTAGAAAATAACAATAGATTCAAACACATAGCACATATGATCCATGGCAATATTGCATTACAATATTGTCAATCCCTATCCTAGCTCAATACTTCTTACCAAATCCTATTACAAACACACCCACCCATGATTCTATCCAAGCATTTTAATTAATTGTTTGAATTAAAGCCAAAATAGAAACATACTCATCACAACAATGAGATGAACACCATAATCCTTGATTATTTTATTCAAAATTATGATATGTTTGTATATAGGAGAGACAAGAGCTCAAAATATAACGTCATAGGTCAAATGCTAGTACTGTTATGAGCATCAAAATTTCATAGACACAACACCCATTACAAGAGAAAACTAGACCTAAAATTTTCCTTATCATTTATAGACAAAATTCTTACAATCTGTTTTGCAACTAGACCTAGACTCGACTTTCAAAATATCTAACTTGCCAACCTCTACTTCTGGCCTTGAAATCCTTCTTATAGAAATGAAGGAGCAAACAAGCATTGGGCCAGAAGTTACACATGTCATTAAACAAAAGGACTGCTATGAGCCCATTCAAAACCATGATGAAAATACTCAGCCGAGCAACATCTTTTTGTTGATTATGTCCACAACACAAGAGCTGCTGTGTTGGTTACACCTCAGAACCTGTGCCTCAAAACCGTCATAGAATCCCAACCATTATTAGTTACATTGTAACTTCTGAGTTGTCACTTCTCTGGTAGTAGATACCACTTTATTCCTCTTCTGCCAAATACTTATCCACCCAAATCTGATACTCTTCATCTGTGGGCCAATTGAAATTCACCACCTCTGTTACCTTAGTATTATAAGGTGTGAACTTTACTGCAACCTGGTTGGCTTCTCTCTCAAATGACTCAAGAAACGTGCTAGTATCAATTATTTTATCTATACTACTTACTAACAGGTCATGATCTGAGTCATCACAAATCAATTTGATTTGTCCAGTAATAACTTCCTCTGCCCTTTCTTGCCACTGTTGAAGTGCCTTGATATTTCCTTGTGCATCTAATATATCGAGCAAAAAGGTGTCACTCCAATCATTAAAACTTTTCACTAATTCTCCAATTTTCTTACTCAAGTCATCAGGCAGGGCCTGGAATCCCTTCAATGATTTCATAATACCTTGAGTAGGTTTTAATGATTGAGGCCTGTTATTTGTATCAAACTTGGAAGCCCTGAACATAATGTCCAAATCAGTGGCCCGAGGGATCCACTTCTCAACTAGGGGCAAAACAATATCCCGATCCCTATTAATATTATGTAATCCTATCAAGAATAAAGAATATAAAGAATGCACAGATGGCATCCTAGAATCAATTTTCTCATTCAAATGCCTTAACACAATATTGACCACCTCATTGTGTTTGGCCATGACATTATTCTCACTAGCCTTTAGGGTGGCCTATAACTCTGTGATCTTACTCATCATTTGCTTTTTGGTGGGGTCCACAAAGTATTCCATTTCCTCTTCAACCGGCCCTGGCACATGACTAGGATCTAATGTCTAAATTGGGGATTCAGGGATAGAAATGATTGGGACAGTAGGGGGTAATGACCCGGAAGTAGAAGGTGTTTCTCTGATAGCAGGAGCATTTGAAGATTCTCCTACCTGTCCATACCTCAACCTATCTACTTTAGACTATAACTCAACATTTATCTGTTGTATCTTACTGTATTCCCCTATTATTACATTGTACTTCTCCATCAGATTCCTCCTTTCAGCCTCTTCCCTTTCTACTATTTTCTGGGCCAATTTGGCCACATTCAGTGTCAGGCTTGTGGCTTCTGTTATTGAAGTTTCAGAAGCTCTTTTGATAATGATCCCTCCTCTTAGGTTTGGGCTAATATCTACTACATTAGGCTTTCTACCCTGAGGTGCCAGTGCCCATATGGCCAATGTTTCATACTCTTCACTGAAGGCAGAGTCCTATAGGGCTGCCTTGACCTCTTCTTCACTACTCTGCATTGGATGCTTGGATTGCATGATGGCATTGAATGCCACAGCATCGGCTATATCCCATTTAGGGAGGAGTAAGACACCTACTTGTGTCACCAATTTTCTACCTTCCTCAGGAGTGATGTTTTTGAATTGTTCCATCAATTCAACCTTTACTTCATCATCATTCTCCTGGTCTGACCTATCAGGTCTTGACTCCCTCCTATTCTTGCATTTGTCCTGATATTCTTCTAGATTTGTTCTCCAGATCAGTTGCAAGAATACAGGGGTTTTTACAAAGGCATCATCATCCATGAATGCCTTGCAGGCTTCCATTCTAGCATCCTACACATACTGCCCCTTTATATCCATGTCAGTAAGCACCAATTGTGCTGATCTGGGAGGAGAGGGGATGCCAACCTGCATTTCTTGATCAGTTATAATGATTTCATCCACCAAAACCTCCTGTGGTTCTTCAATCCTTTACCTCTTAGGGCTTGGCTTTGAGGGCAGCTCCACAAGGTCCCTATTTGATGGTGAATCCAAATCTATAATTTTTATGCCAGCAAGTTTGCTGGTCCCATGTTTCGGTAGTGATGATGCTTTCATTACTCATTTTCCTTTTCTATTTCCTGCCTCCTCATCACTGCTAGTATCTTTCTTCCTCCTATATAGAGGTCTATCCACTGCTGGCTAGTAAACTGGCCTTGTTTCCTCAGGCCTCACCTCTGATTCCTGCATCCCCAAATTCAATTCTAAATTGGCCTTCTTAGACCTCAGGATACTCATGATTTCTTTAAAATTACTCATTAAGAAATCAATTCTCTTATAAAATGGAGTAAACTCCATCAGTGGATCATATCTTGGATCCAATTTGTGCACCATGGCTAGCATCTTCTCATATGCAATCCATTTCTCCTTATTTAATTCTTGCTGGTTCAAATCAAATTCATTTCTTATCAAGTCCTTAGGGAAGTTGAAAACATGGATGAATTTAGCACCCTTAATCTTTTTCCGAAATAGGGAAAAGAATCCCTCAGGGTCATGTTGTCTTTTGGATCCATGTTTCAAATGGTACTCATCAAAATATCGATCAAAATGGACCCATCCTCCCTTGGAAAACACAAAGTCAGAGACCGCTGTATAATCAAGGAACAAAGTCCCTTTTCCTCTTCCTGTCAAATTCTCCTCATGGATGCAGCCTAACTACCACATCACCTCTGCAAACCCCATCCTTGATGGCACATTATAAGGGAGAATATGAGGAGCTCCCTGGAAACCATAGATCCTCAAAATAGTACTCACAGGGTACAAAATAATGTCACCCCAATTGTGGCATACCTTCAAGTCAGGCTTCCTCATTTTACATCTAAGGAAATCATGCAAGTCCTCCGAAATCCTTGGCACATTTATTATCAATCTATCCCTAAGCCTAGAGGCAAAGCAGTTATCAAACTGCACAAAACTAGCACCTCCCTTGTTACCAGACATGTCTGCACTCCAAGCCTGTACTAGTAGTCTTTCTCCATTTACATCTCGCTTCAGCTCCATCTTCTCTGAGAAGAAGTTAGCATTCTCATGCAAAAAAATATGCATTAACAGAGAATACCAAAAGAAAGGAGTATCGGCATCTCCATTGTGCAACCTCAGCAAACCCTCATGTATCCTTTCAGCAAGGAAAGAGGCATAGTCATATATTATCGAAAAATTGGGGTGCTGGATCTGAGCCGCCATGAACATATAGGCAATGGGCATCACAGTGTTAGGGTTGAAACCCATGATTTGGCAAAGTGAGTAGAATGTTGCCAAGAAATGATCAGCAAAGCAATTTAGCCTGAAAGGCTCCCTGTTAGTTGGGCTGATGTGGATTGTAGAACTGCCTGCCCTAGCCAGATGAGGAGGAAGCAATCTTGACCTAAAGAGAGGCTGAGACTTGGCATACTCCTGCTTCATCTCCTCAAAGTCAATTCAAACCAAGAATGAGCTATACTCACTCAAATCAAAGACCTATCGAATTATATCTGCATTCACGTTCAACAAAACATCGCCATCATTATCCCTAACAATTCTTGTGATAGGGTTATACCATGTAGGTACTGCCCTAATTAGATCAATATCCAGGAAGACATTTGGTACTACTAGCTTCCCCATGTCGTATCTCCAACCGTTAGAAAAGGGGTGAGATACGTTGCACTGCCCATACCATCTTCTGAACAATTCTAAACCCATCATAGGTATTCTGGCATCTGAAATGTTGTAGTCTTTGCATCTCAGTCCCTCACTTAGGGCTGACCCATTCATCAAAACCAAACCCTTTTTCCTGTCGTTTGTTGATAGAGGGAGTTGATCCAAGAAATCATCATAAAGATTCCTATGTATGTAGTCAATACAGCTAGAATGCTGCTTTGGTGGTGCCATTTTAACAACTAGGGCTTTCTCAAAAACAAACTTGAAGACAAACTAAAATTACCCAGAATGGAATTACAGCCAAGTCTTACAAATTTCTTACAATCCAATAGAAATAGTAACCCTAGAATTGTAATCAAGAAAATTACCAATATAGAAATGCAACCTTCCTCTTGAATCACGTTCAAACAGAGATAGTGGCAAGAAAAATCAACTTACTGAATTCGCACCACACAGAAAAATAAACCGTGCTGAAAATGCTCTAAAAGCTTTCACTTTGGCTCTAGATCAGTTTGCAAATATTTGAATGACTTATGGTGATGTGATCATGCACTCAAGTACTCAGGAATGATGAAAATAGTCGAGCAGACATCTCATCCACCATTAAAGCTCGCTTGTGTGTCGCGCCAATGGCTTCAATCGTATTTGATGCAAGTTTAAAACCTAGCCGTCGATCTCATCTTTCTGTCAAGCCATCGAATGGTTGTCTTCAAAAAGGCTGACAATACTTCCATGTCATCATCAAGGGCCCACCATAAAATGCAGCTTCAAGGACACGTGGCACTCACCCGCGATATCGCGATCACTAAACCCCTCTTGGTTTAGGATCACGCAATAGCGGGCAACCGTCGATCTTCATCATCTACGATCTCAATGATCAAAGCAGGAGGAAACATTAATACATAACTGTCGAGCAACTTTATGATCACGATTAAGACATCGCCGTTGATTTCAAGCACGTGCATTTCTCATGTGGTTTAGTAACCTACCAGATAGCGCCCTAAGGTTTAATGCATAAATTAATCACTTTATTTTCCTTCTTCAGTACCAGCAGCTTAAGACATGTGGCGTCCGCCTGTGATATCATGATCGCCCAAGAGCCAGCAGTGACGTCATCGCGGGATAGCGGGCAATGGTCAAGATCAAACCAAAGCAGATCAACGGTCGGTAAAATACCCCTGCAAACATTAGAATACTTAGAAAATATTAAGGGGAAGGGGACACCGCCTAGGGCAATGATAGTCAATGACATAAGGTTGTTCATAAAAGATAAAGCATAGACCGGTTAGACTTAGGCTAATAAAAGATTAGCAGAAAAAAATCATGTAATATTAAAAAGGGCCACGCCTAGACGACCGCATAGGACATAAGTTGTTCATAAAGGACTCCTTCAAAAAGGTAACGACGAAATAGACCCAACCCAACCATAGGATAGAAGGTCTCATGGAAGCAAGGCATAAGTCTATTTTTTAATCACTCTCCAAATAACCAGGCAAGCCAAAAAATAATGGAAGACCAAGGACTTGAAATATTAAGTTCCATCAAGATCGATGCAACAGAGGGTTCAACCCAGGATGGGGCCTAACATGGCACATGATTCTCTATAGCATCACACAGTTTTCATGGGGGCTAGTGATGCTGGTCTCACTATATCATGATATGCACAACTTTGTGTACTATGATGGTAGGTCCATTGGCGCAAGGGTTACCTTGCTTCATATTTGGGCTTGGGAGCATATAGTTGTGCTCTGAATGATAGTACAGATGGAAAATGTTGAGTCAAATGATCCTGTGATCTGGCAGTAGAGAGGTGCTATTACCCTACAACACACTAGACAAATTGGGCTCTTGTATTGGTGACGGGTTTTGGATGACATGATAGTGTTCTAATGGCAACCCTAGCTTTAGATGCCAGTGTGGTATGATGATGCACAACAGTTATTTTTTGCCAAATGGGCGTGGTACCTGTAGGTCTATGAGCATATAATTATCGAGTGGTATCTACCAGATAGGGTGGCCAAGTAGTTTGGAGAGTAGTAGGATAGGCCAGATGATTCCTATAGAGACATTTTTGAGAGGTATGCTCATGAGGTTCCCACATGGGTACCCACTATTCCAGCTCCAGAGGTGGTGGAGAGTTTTAGACAGTTGGTGGCTCAACCATGGGCCTATGATTAGGGTTAGGTGGTAGTGCAGACTATGCCTGCTTATGATGCATGGTTCACACCTCCGTGGAGACTGAAAGATCTAGTGGGTGATCCTCCACGAGGGAGACCCAAAGGGAGAGGAGCTAGGGGCAAATGACAAGGATAGGGACAGGAGAAATCTAGCCAAGATGGACAAGATGGATAGGTTCCAGAGGCTCCACCAAAGGGACAATAGGCTCCACAACAACCTCTCCTTCAATAATAGCCTCCACAACCACCACCACCAAATGCCAGGGATGTTTAGATTAAGCAGCTACAACAACAAGTGCAGGTCTCGACAGGTGAGCGAGATCAGGCCTGCCAACAGATTTTGGCTATTACTATTGAGTGAGACCAAGCCAAATAATAGGTGGTGGCCATGACTGCAAAGAGAGATCATGCCAGGTAGCAGTTATAGGTTGCGACCGCTAAGAGGGATCATGAGATCAGACGACGACACTAGATAGAGGCCATGACAACAACCTCGTAGAGCAGGACAGTATCAATGAGATTATATAGAGAGGTTGTGACAAAGGCAACCTACTATAGGATGAATTATCATCGTGATGTTCCACAAGCCCTCAGACAGCTTGATTTTGCCTAGAGGAGCAATGCACAGCCTAGAGCTGACGAGTAGCCAAAGAGGCAGGCTAGTAAGGGGAGCAACCATCAAGGCTAGCTCAAGCGTACAAACACTATTTTGACTTTTTTGCTCCATTCTTTGACACAGATATACATTCATGGGCTCATTTTTGATAACCTCATGGATATTTGTATTTATGATTGATATACATTCACTGATCCATATTTTGTACCATGATAGTCAATTTATATATATATATATATGATATGAATACGAATTTGATATGATGTGTTCATCTTATTTCATGCTTATGATGTATGGATGCAATGATGTGCTTATATTTGATCATGTATGGATGCAATTTACTTATTCTTATGTGATATACGGTAATATATGAGATACAATGATATGCATGAATGCAATGTTATATTCTTTTTCAATATTATTTCATATGCTATGAGATGCAAATGTTTATGCTATGATCATGTATGCAAATGGATATATGGATGGTTAATGCGATGTATGCTTATGATATATATAATGTGCATGTGTAATGCAATGATTTAAGATTCTTAGAATAAAAAAATTATATTATTCATTACAACTTAAATGATGATGCAAAATGTATGATGTGATATGCAATGATTATGTTGATGGATGTTTTATGATTATGTTATGCAAATGTTTATGTATGTTGATGATTTTTGGATGCAGGATGGATGCATTTGATGATGTTTTTCTTGAATATCATGATACTAGGTTAGCATGGAGAGAAGATAGAAGAATAAAGAATGACTTGACCATTAATTTTTATGATTGCTTCAAAAATCCAACAAGTCCATGATCCATCGAGACTTTATTAGAGATGGTGATGAGACAATGTAGGATGAGGATGAATGCAAGATGACGAGTTTCTCACATATCGGGATTGGGATTTTTCATTGTTTTTTATTGTTTGGTATAACACATAGACATGATGCATCAAGGTACTAATAACCAGGATGGTGTTGTATCTAGTGTAATGGACTTTGACTCTGCCAACAGATAGGATAGTTCTTGTTCACATCTTGACATACAAAAACCTCATTGGAATGCAAGTTAGAAGATTTGAATATATTGGACCAATGCATATACAATAGTCAACAATATACCCCAAACAACTAAGTTCCTACATACAACTTAGCAAGTATGCGCCAAGATTATTTTACAAGAATACCCACAAGCACAACAAAAGAAAGATAATGATCAATGCCCAATTCCTTTCTCTCTAAATTGTTTTGATAGACATCATCGAGAGGTCCTCAGAATGGGAAATTAAGGTAAATCACAAGAAAATATCAAAGACAAACAGTTAGTGCTATCTATATATATTTCTAGTTAAAGATAGCTAAGGTGATTTCTGATATTGATGTCCATTGTTGTAAGGATACATCCTAGGACATGTTTATTAGAGGGTTGTTTGATGTTGAGATGATGATGATCTTTATGATAAGCCACTGATATAAACATCACTAACGCATTTACCTATGATCTAGGCTTTAGATTTTGACACTTAAGGTCTCACTTTATGATATTCTACACTTGCTTTTTGTTTGCCTTTCCAAAGGGTGAAGGTGACGCTTGATTTATTATGGGTGGAGGTTTACTATGGGTGAAAGTGAGATGAGATGGATGGTTTTGGATTTTTTTGGATTATTTGAATTTTTTTGGTATTTTGAAAATGTTTTGAGGTTGTTTTGGTCTTTTTTTTGAAAGTTTATGAATGTTTTGGTTTTCGATTATTTGAGGCTTTTTAGAGTTCTCCAAAATATTTGAGGTTTTTTAAGTCTTTTGAATGTTTTCTAATGTTTTTGGATTTTCAATTTTCAAATGTTTTTGTGTTTTCTAATATTTGATTTTTTTGGGGTTTTTTAAATTATTTGGATGTTTTGGGATTTTTGAGCGTTATTTGGATGTTTTTAGATTATGGATGTTTTGGGATTTTTAGAAGTTTGACCGAGAACCTAACCTAAAAGACCTATCCTAAGGGTCTCGGGGGTTAATCAAAGATAATCCTTGCCTACGTTATACATGCAAAGACCATGTAGTTCAACAGACTTGACTTATTTACAAGACGATACAATGCAAAGGTGATGGACTCTATAGACACGAAAAAAATACATTTTTGATCCTACACATCTGATCCTGAGCTTACTAACATTGTTTCTTCCTAAATCATCTCTTTCTAATCATCACATTTCATCTCTTAATTAAATAAATCATTTTTTATCTGATTAAGTCATAATCTCCTATTAATTAAATAAATCATTTTATTTAACTAATCTTATAGTCACTCTTTTAAATAATTCACTTTATTTAATTAATCTCAAAAGTCATCTCCTTTAAATTAAATAAATTAATCTTTATTTGATTTAATCTAACATCACCCTCTTTAATTAAATAAATCAAAATTTATTTAATTAAATCTAAATCCATTATTCCTCTCAACTTTGATTTATTTAAATCCTAAAATTTAAGTCAAAATTGTCAAATCACCTAATTTCTACTTAATTTGATCAAATCATGATTAAATCTAATCCTAATCACCTCAATCCTCTAGATTTCGCAACTTGCACCAATAAATCAATTTAATTGATTTATTAAATCATCCATTTTCCCTCAACTTGGCATCAAAAGGGAATATTCCACAAATTTGAAGAATCCCTCCAAAAGGGATGAAGTACTTCCAACACGGCATTAAAGGCCTCTTACATGTCCTTTGCCTTGAGCCAAGTGGAATTTACTGCATTTTCCTCTCCCTCCAACTTGTCATTTCACTATTTTCAAATTCCACCTAATATCATTTATTGTGCACAATCACCAAAATGTGCTCAAGCTTCCTCCATTCACATCTTGAAAAATGTCATTTGGCCATTGGTTGAAGATTAGTCCCACATTCATCCATTTTTCCTATTCTTCTCTCAATATCATTTATAAATAAGAGGTTTTCCTCTCCATTTGATCATCCACAATTTGAGTAAACTCACTATACTCAATTTCATCCTCAAGCATATCTATTTTCATCCATTTTATCAAGATCTTAGCTAGGTTATGCAAATTTTTCATCATGGAGCTCAATTGAATCTTCATCAAAGTGCATCACTCATCAACATTGCATCATAGGAGTTGGGAAAGGGTCATTTCCTACGCACAAATTGGCACCAACTCCCCCATGGAATCAAGAGTTTGATTTACATTGAATAGGATTTGATAGCTTTTGTTTATGTTTTTCATCTCATTTCTTATTCTTTGCAATTTAAATGGATTTCATGGGGAATCTTGATTCTCAATTGCGTTTGATCTAATTGTGTGTTTTTTTCTTATGTTTGTGCAGGTCTAGGATTGGTGTTCACAGAATCCTAAAGGACTGACCTAGAGTGTCTTGAGGGAACATCAATGATGGAATTGCCTACGTTCAAGCTCAAAGACAACATAGTTTGACAAGGGAACTATTTTTTGATTTTTGATGTTTGTTTTACAAATGTTTTATTATTTTTTATGATATTTTATGAATTTTTTTGGGATTTTCGATGAGATTTCCAATAACCTCAAGATATACAAGAGCCCAATATGATCCATAACGAATTTCCCCCAGTGTGACATGTTAGACTACTTCAATATAGGCAAGAAAAACTAGCCTTTGGAATATGCCAAGTAGTACTAAAGGTATATGAGACTTCACAACATCAAGCTATGATAAGGACATAGATGGGTGATGGAATAAATAGGCTAAATGATGAGGTGATGGAATGGGATGGTGAGGCCAAGAATGAAAGAACAAAAGAGCCAAAGAATAGATGGAGGTGTTTTATTTACGCAAGGCACCTGTTTGCAAGGTTTTCACCAAGGTACTTGCCCAAAGCACCACTGAAGTGGTTTTCACTAGAGGACAATTTTATTTTCTTTACTTTTTTCAATCCTTTTTCTCATTTTTTTGGATTTTGATTTTTTTTTATTTTTTTGTATTTTGATATTTACACCCTTTAAGACTAGGAATAATTTTTTTTGAGATGCAAGTTGTTAATTGGCTCTTACAAGGGTTCACCTTCAGGCATTGATAGCTAATATGCTCTTGATCCATAGTTTGTTGTGATGACAAAGGGACCCAACAAGTTAGGCTCAAACTTTCCCTTACTTTCTTGATCTCGTAGTTTCTTCTAATTCTACTTTAGGACAAGATCTCCTACCTGGAAAAACTAACATTTGATCCTCTTGTTATATCTTTGTTTCAGTCAATTTTGATAAAGTTGCAAGTGATTAAGAGCCTCAAGATGCCAATTGTCCAAGAATTCTAGCTCATTTAGCTGAAATACTCTATATTCTTCATCAGTGATCAAGTTTTGTAGTGATACTCGCAATGATGGGATCTCAACCTCAATAGGTAGGATAGATTCTGATCCATAAACCAAGGAGAAATGGGTTTCACCTGTTGGCATGCAGCTATTGGTTTGATAGGCCCAAAGAGTGCGATTTAGTTACAGATGCCAGTCACGATCAGCTTCATTGACCATTTTCATTAGGATTTTCAAGATAGTTTTGTTCATAGCCTCAACTTGTGCATTGCCTTAGCGATAATATGGGGTAGATAATCGGTGTTGGATGTTGAATCTTTGACATAGCTATTTCATATCCTGATTCTTAAAGGTTGTTCCATTGTTTGGATTAGGGTTTTGGAGACACCATAATGGTAGATGAGGTAGTTCAGGATAAACTTTGCAATTTGCTTCCCCGTTATGTAGGTCATAAGAATAGCTTCTACCCACTCAGTGAGGTACTCAGTGGTGGTTATGATAAACTTGTGGCCATTAGATGAGGTCTGGGTGATTTTGCCTATGAGGTCAAGTCCCCATTGTGAAAAAGGCCAAGGTGTGATCATGGGTTGTAATTTGTGAGCTAGAGCATAAATCGGATCTCCATGTTGTTGACACTGGACACATTTTTGCACATTTTGATGAGCTTCCTTTTTCATGGTTGGCCAATAGTACCCCATCCTCAACAACAGTTTCTTAGCTAACGTCATACCACTAGAATGGGAACCACATATGCCATTGTGTACTTTTGTTAAAGCGGTTAAGGATTCCTATTGGTTAATACATCGTAGTAATGTTCCTTTGATGCTTCGATGGTAAAGGGTATCATCTAGGATCACAAATCGGGATTCCTTTTTAACAAAGGTATTTTTAAGTTTGGGGTTCCTCTACTTCGATAGCTAAAGATATCATGATACCACGAGGATCTAGGACCAACAATGACACATGAATTCAGATTCAGGGATTTCAAAATTTGATATGAGAAGTTTTTCTACCAAGAATTCACATTGGAGGACGTTGTTTGACATGTCTAACATTGATCTAATTGTTTCCATGTTGTCTACTGCTCTGTTTATCATGCAAGGAATTTGCTCAAAAGTTATGTCTATAAAGAAATCTTTGAGATTTTCCACCATCTTCTTATAAGGAGTAAGCTTGTCATCCTTAGTTTAATAGTCATCATTGACTTGATTGATAACCAATTGCGAGTCTCTAGAGACTTTCATCTCTTGAATCTACCACTGAACCACGATCTTAGACCTATGATTAGGGCCTCATATTCAACAATGTTGTTAGTGCAAGGAAATTATAGCCTATATGACTTTGGGATACAATCACCTTGAAAGGTGATGAAAATAATGCCTACTCCGGATCCATGTTGGGTTAATGATCCATCAAAGTACATCTTCCACTGATCTATGAGGTTGATAAGAAACACTGATTCATTAGGAAACTCAGATACCAAGGGGTTCTCTGACACAAGATGGGTGCTTCTACTAGTTGTTTTGTGATCATTTGTCCTTTGATTTCCTTGAACTCCACATACTCTATGTCAAACCCTATTAATATCTCACCCATTTGGTCATTCACCCTGTGAGAGTTGCTTTAGATAATAGGTATTTCAATGGATCAATCTTTGCAATGAGCTTGATTTGATGTGATATCATGTAGCTCCTAAACTTTTGTGAACCAAAAAATACTGCTAGGAATGCTTTTTCAATGGGTGAATAGTTCATTTCATAGTCCACCAATGTTCTACTAATGTAGTAGATATCCCTTTCCTTTCCATTTTCATCATGTTGTGCCAGAAGAGCTCCTAGTGCTATTGATGTTGTTGAGATATATAAGATTAGTGGTTTGTTTGGTATCAGTGGCATGAGCACTAGAGGCATTATTAGATAATCTTTGATCTATTGGAAAGCTTTATCACACTTGTCATCCCATTTGTAGGTTATCCCTTTATGGAGAAGATGTGAAAAGGGGTGGGTTTTATCTAATAGTTGCGCTATGAACCTTCTGATGGACTGCAATCTTCCTTGTAATCCTCTCATCTATTTTAGGTTTTGTGGTGGTTCCATGTCGAGGATGGATTTTACCTTTGTTGGATCAATTTCTATCCCTCTTTGTGAGATGATAAAGCCAAGAATTTTCCATGATGTAACCCCAAAGACACTTATTTTCTTTGATGTTTCCAAAATAACATCCACATAATCTTCAACTATTTTGTGGATCATGTCATGGAAGATGAGGGTTATTGCTCTTTGATAGGTTGCTCCTGCATTATTTAGCCCAAATGGAATCATGTTCTAGCAATATGTTCCCCATAGACAAGTGAATGTAGTTTTATGTTGATCCTCCTTGGTGATCATGATTTGATTGTAGCCTTAAAAACCATCCATGAGTGATAGCATTTCATGCCTAGTTGTTAAGTCCACAATGAGATCAATGTTAGGAAGAGGGAAATCATCCTTTAGGCATACTTTGTTTAGGTCTCTAAAATCAATGTAGATTATGATGCCCCCAATGGGTTTTGAGAATGGTACCAGGTTTGAAACCCACTCAAGATAATCTATTGGTCAGATGAACCCAATGTCAAGAAGCTTTTGTAATTCTAGCTTTACCAAGAGTGCTATCTGAGGGTGCATCTTTCTTAACTTTTTCTTGACTGGATTAGCTTTAGGATAGATGACTAAGTGGTGCACAACTACTTTAGGATCAAGGCCTAGCAAATCTATGTATGACCATGAAAAGTTAGCTCTTCGCTCTTTCAGGAATGCTGCTAGGTTCTTCTGTTCTTCATCCAATAAGGATTCGACATAGAAAGTGATCTTGGGTGCTTCTTTTGTCCCCACAATTACTGGGGTGGCCTTTTCTACTAGCATTGCTAACTTTTTTGGATGCATTGCACTAAGGGGGAGATTGAATCCCTCATCCTTGGGTGCCTCAGAGAGGTTTCCATTGTCGAATGCATCCTTTCTTTTTACTATTTTAGGATCAGAGAGCACCACAATATGGTTTTCACTCAAGGATCTACATGTTAATTTCATTTCATCAATTTTGCAACTGAAGGATTCAATCGTCTCCCCATAGTACACCCCTATCTCTAGCTCTATGTCAAAACCTGCTTTATGATCTACCCATGGTATCTTGTCATGGAGTCCCATGAATTCTGAGATTTCTTCATCATTTTCAAATAAATCAAGGATTGGTGGTCCTTGTTGGTCCATGTCAATATTTTGCGAGTATACTAGGAAAAGTTCAATTGGCTTATTGCTTGAAGAAAAGGATGTAATGGATATCATGAAGAGGGATTTATCTTCAAATAGGTTAGCAATATCAAGGGGGAAGTCATATAAGGTTGTATCACATGGTGTAGATAACAAAGAGGAAGCCTCAACCCATTTAGCGGAAGTACCTTTTCCAATAAGGGCGACCTTGCTAGTAGTACAACCTAGGCCAAGATTATTTAATTGTTTCTAAGGAACAATAGGTTCTAGCAAGCCATTGTCATTTTGTCCCATTTTCTCATTCTTGTTATAACCCCATGCCTTCATTAGCTATAAACCTTTATTATCATCTTCCATTGGAAGAACAGGAACATTTCGTTCATCTTGATAGAGGAATTTAGAGACATCCTCCTCATTGATGTTTTCTTGGTTTAGATCCCCCCACTTGGTGAAGGTAGTAGCTTCCATCTTGATTTTTTTGGGCTCTTTCATACTAGATGTGGGTTTCCCATGAGATTGAGGAGAAAGAGGTATCTCTCCTAAGAAAAAGGTATCTTTCATTAGCTTATAGTTCCCACAACCATCATCCTAGATTACTGTTTTGATGTCAAGAATGTTCTACACAATGGGTATTTTTGTTGCTAAGGTAGATGCAAGGGATGATGAATCAACAAATGAGGTAGGTGTGGGTGTAGGCCCTTCATCATTTTTAGGCACTTGGGTTATCTTATAGAACTTTGCCTCAAGATTCTTGTAGTAGTAAAAAGGCTTAGGATCTCCATGGATAGTAATTTCTCTGCCCTCAAAAGGAAACTTGACACATTGATGGTAGGTTGAGGCAATATCTTTCAAGGCATGGATCCATGGTCGGCCAAGCAGGATGTTGTATGGAAGATCAAGATTTAGCACTTGGCATGTAGTTTTTGCAATGATGCCTTGTGATACCTGCTCTTGGTCATCATATGCTTTGATGGTGGTACTTTTTGCTTTCTCAATAGTATCTTTTGAGTAGCCCAAGTCTTTGATCAACTTAAGGGTGCAAATATTCAGAACAACACCTCCATCTACTAAGACTCTTTTAACCTTGTTCTTATGAATGAAGACCTCGAGGTGTAAATCATGATTATGAGATGGTTGTGATGGTAGATCATGTTCTAAGAAAGTGAGAAGGTGATTGGTAATATGTCCTACCATAGCTTAAAATTGTTCTATGTCAATATCCTCAGGGACGGATGACTCTAATAAAGCTTTCTCCAAGATTTCTCTATGTGTGGGGGATAGGCTTAATAGACTTAAGATTGATATCTAAGTTGGGGTCTTCTTAATTTGGTCTAGGAGATTGTACTTGTTGGGATTTGATGTTGGCAAAGTAAGTTGTGTCGTAGACTGGGATGAGACTCCTTGGATGGTGATTATTTTGTGTCGTGTGGTGACTCCACACTCTGCACTAGGTCCTTTGATGGTGACGATAGTGATGATGTTATCACAAGAAGCAACTACGTTTGAATAGCTATGTTGTACATTAGTGTAATCCTTAGCTTTTATATTGTTATTCACTTTGTTATAATTTGGCATAGGGTTCTTGTATATTTTAAGATCTTGATTCCCAGTTGGTACCTCAACGGATATGGTGTCCTTCTCTATGAGGTCTTGGATGATATTCTTGAGTCTCATACAATTTTACATTGTATGTCCTTTGATTTTTTGAAAGTCACAAAGATCATTCTCATTGTACCAGGATGGTTTCTCTAGTAGTTCTTAGAAGTTTTCGAAGTTGGGAAGTTTTATTAGATTTGACTCCAACTTTTTCATGATTGTTTTGATAGGTTTAGATAATTCTGTGTACTTGCACTTGGGATAGATGTTCCTATTGGTAGTTTGAATTTGTTGCATCTTGATATTGTTGATTTGATTGTTTTGAGGGGGTGTTGTTAGCTGTAAATTTGGTTGAATGTTAGCAACTTGATTGTTGTTGGGTCTAGGAGCACTTAGGACCACCTTAGCATATACCACACCATTGTTTGTCACATTTTTGTTTTTATCCCAAACACAAGGCTTATCGTTTGAACTGGTTGATGGCCGGTTGTAAGCTTGATTATTTCCTTGTGAGATTATAGCTCATTCAATGTTAAGAGATCTATGGACAAGCTTGTCATAGGATGTGATGCACTATATTTTCAAGTGGAAAGATAGATCAGCATCCAAATTTTCTATGATGATTCCCACTTGTTGTTCATTAGGAAGTTTCCACTTGCTCTTACTAGCTTTTTGTCTCCATCATTGCAATAAACTAGTGAATGATTCTCCTTTGGTTTTTTTGAGAGTATACAACTCTTCTAGACTAACGCCCATGTCAAGGTTGAAGGAGAAGTGATCGATGAATTTATCAGTGATTTCTTGAAAAAAAATTATGTCGAGAGATAGATGAGAAAACCAATCCATAGAAAAGACTTGTTAAGCTTTGAGGGAAGAGACACATTAAATAAGAATCATTGTAAACCACCTCCATACACATGACATTGAATTCTTTGAAATGGTCCATGAGACTTCCTCTCCCTTTGTATTTATCAAATCTGGGGATTTAAAATCTGGGAGGGAATAGTACCATTGCGATGTTTCAATAAAATGGATAAGGACATAAATTTTGTGTATGGGGCTTCTTGGTCTTTCCCATTTGAAGGTCTTCAATTTATTGGGATAGCGCCATAAATTTCTATGCTAGATCATCTTGTGGTTTTGGTGGAGGAACATATGGTGGGATGATGGATCAGTTGTATATGGGATTTTGATATGATGATGTGTTCTATGGGGTATTTATGGTGGAGTGGGATTATGTGAAGGTGATTGAGTTGTTGATGTATATGTTCCTAACATGTTTGTATTGACGATGTTCAGTTGAAGATTCTAGTAGGAACTTTGTGTTTGTTGTTGCTGATGTTCGACATAGTGCTGAGCTAGGAAGGCTTGTTGTTGTTGGGCCTAATTTTGTTGCTACGCCATAGGGGCTTTTTGTTGGGTCTGATCTTATTTTTGCACTGTGATGGCTTGCTATTGGGCTTGTTGTTGTTGTTGTGCTATTAAGTATGCTTGATAGGCTTGTTGTTTTTGTTGCACTGCTAAGGATGATTGATAAGCTTCTTGTTGTTGTTGTGCAACTAATATTGCTTGTTGTTGTTGTTGTGTTGTGAAGTTTGCTTGTTTTTGTTGGATGGCTTGCTGATAAGCTTTTTGTGCTTGTTGAAAGGCTAAGGTATGAGTTTGCAATGTAGGACCAGTTGGTTGTTGGGACACTTACGATGGATTGTGGGTATTGATGTTTTGGATGGGTTGTGAGCTGGTGATGATAGGTTGGGAGTTCCCTTGGTTTAACATTCCTTGTAAGATGGTGGATTGAGGTGGAGGAATGTAAGTTTGAGGTCCCATTTAATTTTTCATAGTGAAGGGGACCATGGGGAAAGATGAGGATGGTGTCATTAGATTTTGCACTAGTAATGATATATTAAGACCTTGAGTCCATTGATTGAAAAGGTTCCCTTATCCAATTTTTGGGTGATTTCATTGATTGATGGAGCTAATAACCAAGGTGTTTTTTTATTTGGATTGATGATAGATGGGTTGGATGTGTTTTGCAACACCAATGGTATAGATGAACCCATGGGAGGATTGGGTAAGGATGTTCAGACATTTGTAATTGAGGGTTCAATTTGTGATATATTATTGACATGCCCTTGTGTACTATCTTGAGATACTTGGTCCATACTACTTTGTGTGATGGTGGGAATACTTTTGGTGCTCATGGATGTGGGTGAAGAGGTGTGTCCTTGATAAGTGGAGGTAGTGGTGAAATAATTAAGGTCAAGAGGTTTATGTAGCTGCTTCAGATTCTTGGGGATGGGGAGAGCACCAAAGGTAAGTGTCCAAATGGTTGTTGGAGGTGGAGGTTTGGTATCAAGAGTAACCACAAGTGTATTGCTTCCAAAAGGAAGGGTTAGACCAAAGTCCTTGGCAAGGTCAGTTGCAAGACTAGGAGTAGATGTTTGATTTATCCCTAACGTGGAGTTGTGAAGCCTTGTGCTAAATTTTGCGAAACAAATGCTGGGGAAATAGGAGCTATGTTTTCAAAGGCTTGATGTTCAATGATTTCCTCCCTAGTAAGCTCAAAGGGATTTTTCGTGATGTCCTCTATCTCATATGTTCCTGTCAGAGATGATGGTTGTTTTGATGGGGTGACTTGACTTCTTGGATCAAATTCTAGAGGATTTGGATCACTTGAGGTAAATGTAACTTTTGCTTTCTCCATGATTCTCTTGTATTGTGATCTTGTCTTTTCCATAAATTTTGGGTCACTAATGGGAGAGTTGTGTTGAGATTTGTAATGCTTGAACTCTCTAGTCGACTCAAATCTAGGAAAAAGGGATGCTCTAAGTATTTTTGGAGCAATGATGATGATGGGGGATGAAAATATGGGTGATATGGAAAGGGATCTTTGCAATTGTTTTGGGACAATGTTCATTTTTTCCTTGAGTTTGATGTTTTGATGTTAGGATAAAAGATGTTTATGAACTTGACAATCTTTAGGGTAAATTTGTGACCTTCAAGATAAACTAGTCCAAAGATGATAACTAACTTAGCTAGGTGCATGGAAAAGGTTACATTTCACATACAACATAGCCAATAGAGGTTGGTTTGATTGATGTTTAAGTCAAAAGATGTTGGTGTATTCAAAAGTTTTGTAAAGTTTGGTGAGGTGAAGGATGAAATTTTGATGAAGGGGTGAATGAAATGTTTTCCCAATGTCAACTTAGAATGAACCTTTATTTTCCAAGACCAAGGTAGTGAGAATGATGCTAAACCTCTTAAATGTTTAAATCCTATAGCCCCAATGTTGACTTAGATGAGAGGATAGATGGGGATTTTTTAACCTATTCGGTTCCTGCTAGCTCGAGTGTAATAGTTTCTTAACAAGAGGTTACGATTGTGATAAAGTATTACAACCCACTTCCTACCAAACTTTGAATTACGATGTCTATGTATGTAATGATAGGATGTGGGTCTTCTTTTATGGATTTTGATTGTGTGATAGATCATTCAGAGAAGCTCAGTATCATGAAAAAGACCAAGGTTTTGACTCCAAAATAATGCATATAATTTTGGATTATACCATGAAGCATGTCTATAAAAGTTTTCTACCAAGTTGTTTCTATTCTTATGAAGTGCTAAAAGGTGTTTCTTGAGAGCTTTTGGTTTAAGATGTATGCATTTAAAATGACAACCTGTAGACCTTATTTTGGGGATTTTTATTTTGCGTGAGATCATTAAAGAAGAAGAAGATATTTATTGCTACGTGGGGGTGGTAATATGGGCCTTCTAGCCAAAATATCAACTCTTCATTCTTCTTTATCTAATATGGTTGTAGCAATTCTCCACTGATTGGATGTTTCCTTAGTTTCAAAAGTGAAGCTTTTCAAACTGCTAATGATATATGTTTGTTCTCCCTTAATGAATTCAAAGTTTGGTTGAATGATAACACCTATAAGGTCGGGTTGTTCAACAGGAGCGATCGGTCTCCAAATGGTCTTGTGGGATTCAATTGCGTCAAGTTTATCTTGCTTAAGTGAATTGATTTTACAAACACTCATCTTGATTATGTTTCCAAACTAATGTTTATGTCAAAAACATCATAACTTTCACAATGTCCATTTTGTGAGAATCATGAGGTTCAAAAGCATAATTGCCTATGTTGTCTTTGGAAAATATGGATTTGATATTAAGTAAAGATATTTAGAAATCGCTAAGGATAGAAAACCTTAGGACAAGCAGTAATATCAAGACTAATTCAAGAGGTATCTATATTAAAGCCAAAGTGTTTAAAATTCTGAGGAAGATAGTGAATGTTTTTGTAACATTTTGGAACCAAGCAATGTATCAAATTGACTCACAATAATTTTCAATCCTAGGTTTGAAATGGCCATACTTTTTGAGTCCCAACTTGGATTTCTCCAAACACTAAACAATGCGAACAATTAGAGATTTGGTGACACTAGCTTCCCTCCATGACACACACTTATCGAGATCACCAAATCTCAAAAACCTTAAAATTTGAAGATCAAAAGGATTTTTCTATTTCTACAATTGAATAGTAATATTTTGGGGTAGCATCAGAATGATCGTGCTTGCACCAACAAGTATTAAGGATTTTTGGATTCTAAACAAAGGCTCGTAATAAGGGCTTCCAGTTTAGGGGGTACAATGATAAACTCTATCAAGAGGTCTCCCAACCCTTAGAACAAGGTATTTACGCATCATAAAGATACTGGGGGAGAGCTACATGTACTGCATCCCATTGATCATAATTTTCATTGCAACCACACATTTATATAGTGGTTTGGAAGAGCTTGGCTTTAGTTCGTTACCACTTGGGTCGTTCCCTCCTTTCGAATTGGGGAGGGAGGCCCTCTAAAGATAAACAATAGCAAGGAAGTATGTTTTTAGTTCGACCATCTTTGCTCGTATGAACAAAGAGAGAACACATGCCATGCCTTTTTCTCACACTCGCAAAGGGGTTCAGTTTTAATCCAAATTGAAAGATGTGGGTGATTTTGCAAAGTGTTAAGGAATATTTTTGTTTCTCAAGGTCCCCAAGTGGCATGAGAGAATTGTATATGCATCCAATAACAACATTTTTAAATCAATACACAACAAACAATTGTAAATTTTAACCTCTCAAAGCAGTGATGAGTTCGTTTTAAGCACCCAATGAAATGTTAAGTTGCCTTATTTTTAAACCCAAAGGAAGATGATGAAATGAGGGTTCAATTTTAATCCCATTTGAGCATTCATTTTAAACCTACTCAAAATTTAGTGAGGTCCTACAACATAAAGTAGAAATCATGAAAATTAGGGTTATAATTTCCCTGAAGCGTTAAATGCTTGTTACAATCATAGAATTTCAAGATAAGAAAGATTTCTTCACTTTAGCTCCATGGTGTTCAACTTACAAAACCTTGTTAGTCTAACAACCAGAACAATGTTAGAAGTACATTAGTGACCTAACGAATCAAAAAAAATTAAAGCACATGTCAAAAAAATGATCGTAAAACTTCTTACCCTAGTTGGGCGTCACTACACACAATAGCATCACAATTTGAAATCTGGGTGTCACTCTGGTGAATTTGGGCATCGCTCTGCGAAAAAAATAGAGAGCATGATAGCATCGCAATTTTGTCATGCATTGCTCTAATGGATTTGGGGGCATCGCCATTTGAAGTTTTCAATACCTCTGTATTAAATCAGTGTCGCCAGATTTAAATCAACGACAGTGCATTTAATCAGCATTGTTGTTTCAAATTGAGATAACATCTCTATATGGTGACGCTCTTCAAAGTGTGTCACTGTATTTGATTTGGGCGTCTGTGTAACCTGCAACAAAGCAAACGAATGGGATTCAAGCTAAAAATTGATTAAATTATCGATGTGCCCTCCCTCTAGTGCCAGAATGTGAGATGGAGATTTTCAAGGTGGGTTGATTACGCTTGATCCATGATGAATCAAACCATAATTTATCCACTAAACCTCAATCTTACAAACAAGATCATCCAAATTGAAAGTTTAAAATTTGCATTTATTGAAACCAAAAGCTACAAACTATGAAAGCAATTAAGTGCCTACTCTAACCCATTTGAAACTTATCCTATTTTGGAATTGGTGTCGTGTTGATGTGGAAGAATGACCCTTTCCCAATATCATGATCAGTGAACCTGTTTCAATCAATTCTATGGAAGAGAATCGATGAAACCATTGTGATAAATGGATGAAAACCTTATTTATGCTAAAATGAACATGATGCAAGATAAATTAATATTGTTTTATGCTAAAATTGATCTAACTATGCAATTGTTAAGCTAATTTAAGCTACTTCAAAGCTAAAATATGGAAACTTTAATTTATAAACAAGCTAATATGGATGAATGGAAGCCATTAATAGATGTCTTAAGTTATTATGCAACTAAAAATGAACAAAAAAAAGCTAAAAGTGAGTAAATTGAGAGTGTGAATACAAGTGAATTCAACAACATAAGTTTGCAATTGAAAGATGGATTCATTTGTCTCCAAATAGTGTTTTATTTATTGGAGAGCAAATTAGAAATGGATGGTTGAGATCAAAAATATTAATCAACAGTCAAGGATGAAAGGAAGAAGAGGCATGGATCATGGATTCTCATCAACGGGTTAGGATGCAAGATGAGATTTATTCAAGGGCTTGCATTTGTTCCAAACAAGCACATTTTTTACCTACACACACAGGTCACAAGGTGACTTGCTTAAGAGGTTACAAGATAACTTGTATTTGAAGCCAAGTGAGATGATTGGAGGAGAGATAATATCTTTTGGAATATTCTTGTGGATGAGGATAAATATATTTTGCAAATTAAAAGAAAGTTTTAATTGTGCAAAACACAAGATAAGGAATATTTCATGGGAGTATTCCCCTTTTTAGAGGAAAATTAGTTTAATTGTTGATTAAACAAGGTTTAGTCATGTAATTATTGAATTAGAAGAATTAAAGTGATATTCATTAAATTAAATGATTTAATGAATGGGGGAGGATGAAATGATATTTAATTAGGGTTATTTAATTAAATAAGAAGACTTAGGGAATTAAATTAAATATGTTTATTTATTTAATTTAATAGGATGAAATGTTAGCGTGAAAGGGGGTGGATTAACCCGACTTGATGAATTAGGTTAATAGATGCAAATGTTGCAATTAATTAATTATCTAGGCTAATTCAATTAATTAAGCGAAAAGAGGATGTGACTAAAGAGGAAATGATGTTAGTATCTGTTTCAAGTGTATGATATCATTCAAGACATTTTTCAGTGTCTACAACCATAAACTTAAAATCTAAGTCAATATCCCAACTAATAAGATTTAGAATCCCATCCCACTATACTAGAAACTTCATAATATGGTTTTTAATACATCCAATCTATACAGGTTTACATTCCAAAGAGGCCTTTTCTAACACGAAATAACATATTCAAAATCATGCTAGTTAGTTAAAACCTAAATCATACAACTTAGCTAAAGATTGTGTAATCTAAAGGTTAAATGAACATGCATGATTGGTTCATAAAATCTTAACCCTCTTGTACATATATATGACATTCATAATAGAAATAGAAACATTTTTTAATACAAAAACAGTTCTCACTAACATTATATAATCACTTATATTAGCTTAACTATATATAAAGTAAGAAGGTCCCCTAAATACAAACACACATATATGCTATTGATTAATGGACAAAGGTTTTACTATCACATTGATACAAAGTGGGAATTAAAACTACTCATAGTAAATACATAAAAATCATTCAAGGTTTTATTCAAATTATTCAAGAGTAAACTAGCTTACTCAAGACTATCTTCAACTCCAAGATTAACTAGGTTCTAGGATAACATCAAAATTATTTTCTCTTGTACCAAGGTTTCCTATTAAATTAACATAAGACCGATCACAATAAGTTGCTCATTCATAAGACCTACATGTTCTAACTTTCATCAAAAACATATTAAATCTATCCAAATATAAATGATATTGCACTTACATCCATGACTAACAATGACTTGATATTCCCAAAATTCCACCAATCAATAACATGCATTAGAATTCCTTTACTAAAAATATTCCTTAGGATTTCTAAAATTATTAATATATCCTTACTAAAGCATAAACTAGTCTTATGAATAATGGCCAAGATCGATAACATTAAATTGATTTTGATCACTAACATTAAATTTATTAAGAAAATTAATATTGTAGTTCCTTTGTAATAAGATAAAAGGATATAAAGTTTGGATAAGATAATCCTAAACAACCTAGATGGTTACCCTTACATAGATTTGTTTCTTGATTCGCAATGAAGCTTCCATTTGTAAATCCTTGATAACTGACAACCATTTTACAATGATAACAACCTCTGAAATAACAAGCTTATCATGAAGGGATCTATATAACCATGATTTAGGGAAAGAATTCGTGAGATAATCACCAAGCTTGAATCACATTTGAGACCAACCATGCAATCAAGATCCAAGTATTGCGTTAACCAAACACAAAAATTGTTTGACAGAATGTCTCGAAGGATTGGAGTTCAAACATACAAAGTGTAACAAATAGAGATCTCACACTAGGTATCATAGTAATATAATATATGAAAACAAAGGAGGATTGGAGGTCTGGATCTGCTCATTACCATACCTTCAGCTGCAGTAGTTGTAGTCATGTTATGAGCCAGAGCCTCACGTCTTTACCAATTAACGGCCAGTGTTAAAGCAAAAAGAAAATATTGCAACCACAGATAAGACAACTGAACCAATGTTTTCATTTAACAAAAGAAAACAACCATTTATGAAACTACAGAACTAGCGCTGCGCTTTCATTTAATAAGCAAAAATACAATTGTTTTATATGCGAGTAATTTATTGTGGCAGAAAAAATCAAAGTTTTTGAAATATATATTAAAAATATTAAAACAGTGAATTTCGTGAATTTTATTTAACAGTGAATTTTTTCGTGGTGAATTACTGACAGTGAATTTTCTATCAATGAATTGCTGATGGTTTCCTAAAACCCTTTTATAATGAAATAAAATACAACAAAAAAAATCATCTAATCACATACAAATTTACAAATTTTCAAACAGAAAAAAAATAATTCACTGAAACCATGGCCAGCGACTTACCTCAATATTCTGCACAAATTGTATTGTTTTGTCAACATGATCTGATGAGAATAAATGAGAGTTTACAGGAAAGATATTACGAACGTTGTTGCTTCCCTCCTTCCACAATAAACTCTCACATTTATTTTTGTTTTCCCACTGACATGTTCCCTGCCACCATTGACTTATTGGCACCCCTTTCTAAATGCGCCATTATTTATTTTTGTCTGCAGAAAGCCGACTTTTTGGTGGCCTGGAGATTGGGAAGCCATACCTATATTAATGGCGTGCCCTCAATTTCTCCCTAAGCTCTATCCTCACTTACTCTCCATTAATGCTACCTCTGAAAGGAGCCTTTTACAGTAAATCCTCTATACTAACTAATAAATTTCCATGTTCGAGTTGGCTTGTCCTTTGGATTCTATACTAATTTTTTCTGCAGCTGATGCTTTAGTGGAAGTGTTCTGACATTTAGCCTTTCATTGAAATGTTGGCCTATCCTTCCTCAACATTACCATGTACTAATGTATTGTGCATTTTGCATTGCAAACAAAAATCCCGAAATTAATTAAAAGGAAATGCATATTCAGAAATTCATTGTGTAAACTTTCATTTCCCTTCATACTCCCTATCTACATGAGCACGCATAATACAGGAACCATGTAAAAAAAACAATAAAATGTGGAAGAAGAAACTCCTATGATAGACCCAACCAATTAGCAGCCAAATTCACTTAATGTCGTAAGTATGGCAACAATTATCCAAGGTGCACATAGATACCAATCTTGCAGAAGGTTGTGTTTCAATTGACAGACGTCAGTTTAGAAATCCACACAATAATTAAGTTTGCAAATTCTAATCATAGCTACCGAAATCATATAGAGTTTATTGTCACATGAAACACACTTTCTTCAATGCCTATATACATTGTTAGTTGGCTAGTTACAAACATAGATTATTCAAAACTCTTTTGATTGCCCAACTCTAAATTTCTAATTGCTACATAGTTTTCAATCATTTTTTTCCTCTTTAAAAATTTATATAGGATTAAAGTAGAGTTAATTAGGAGGCAAGAAGAATGGGCGACAAATTTGAAAGATTCACAACAGAAAAATGATGGCCCATTTGAATTGGTTTAGAACATAATAATAGTTAAATCTTTAAAGAAATCTATTCTTCATAAACATATCAAATGATAACAAGGATGAATTAATATACAAGAACTTTTACATGACTTAAATTACAACGATAATAAAAGGTTGAAGTTGACCTTTCCATGAAGGTAAGCTTCAATACATAGCTTTGGCGAAATGCGATGGATACTTTTACTTTAGGGAAAAGCTTGATGTGTTCTTAATTGTTATCCAAAATAAATAGGAAATTAATTAATGTAGATTTCTTTCTCAGCTACTAAGGATGTTTGTTTTTGTTTTGGCAACATCAAGAGAAGGTGATATTATGTTTAAAATGCATGATTTTGAATCACTCCCCAACCTAAACCTATGCACAAATGACACCATGTTGTGGCAAAGAGAAGTAATTAGCTAATTGACTTATCATTGCATGTCTACAACTAATCAATTATGTTAATTCTATGATTCCACAAAAATACCTTTAATATATAGATATAAAAATGGTGTTGTAATGCTCATCAATAAGTGGGGCCTCACACTTCACATGCAAGGTGTGAAGGAATTTTTCAATCCCTTATTTTTATACTCAAACTCTATTATATAAAATTGAGCCTCCTAACTATTAGAACTCCACATAGTTAGAGCATCTATACAACCTTCCTTTAGATGTTATTTATTTATTTTAGACTACGGGAATCGGGTAGCATGACCCCCTATAAACTGCAGTGTGCCTGGTAAAATTTTTAACGTGACCAGCAACGTTAGCATGACATGCCCTCTGGTACCACGGGGGTGGGGGAGACTAGACCTCGTGACCAACCTCCTGCAATAGGAAATATTTAGCCAACCGAGCTAGGGCCCCCACCCTCATGGCAACCCTCCTTTAAATGTTGGTAAGCCTATAATCTATACATTTAATAGTGATATGAAAGAGCAGCTATGTAATATGTATATATACATCAAAATCTCTCCATTTTTAGCACTCATAATATCCCATCAAGAAGAAAATTAAAATTTACATTTAATGCACACTATAAAACTATGGGATTGTCAAACAACATCACCTCCTTCACATAGTATAATTTTAAATGATAGAAAAAATAGGAAAGTTGTAGGAAATGATGGTTTAGAAATTGGAATAAGGTAGATTATATCTGAAATTAAATCCATATGATGGAGTGTTTCCACTAACATTTATTGAGAGTCCCAAAATCTTTGGATTATCAAGAATGAACACAATCAAAGTAAATTAAACCACAATATTTTTTGGATTGTCAAGCATGCACACAATCAAAGAAAATTAGATTGGTAAAGAGAAATACTCAAAAAGATAGAAAAGTGTCAATGCTCTAGTTTGAATCACAATATAAATAATTTAAAGAAATAAGAAAGAGCAATAAAAATAACATAGTGTAAATAGAAACATACATTTCTTAAGTGTAATCTAAGCTAATCAAATAAAGTGTATCTACGTAAAATATAAAGTAGTTAAATTAAATAGTTTAGATCTATTGGTATTTGGTCATTAGAAATATTTATATAACTAAATGTAGAAATAAAATTCAATAATTAAATATAATAAGTTTTAGGTGCATTAATTATGTGTGAGTTTTTTTTGGATGTTGAAATCAATGTGTCTCAAGCTTGGAATGATAAATCTCTATCAATATTCTACATTGGATTTGAAATAGTCAATATAAACTGTGGAGGGTCAATTTTGCTAGCCTAGGAAACTTCCATAGATGTGAATTTGACCTTTGGTCATGATATTTTTGGAACAACATACAATTTGGATTCTTGTTGTGATTGATTCATCTTAGTCTTCTCTTATATCTAGGTTGATGGTATTTAAAAAATCCTTTAGAAGTTTGTCATTATGTAATGCTAGGGGACATGTTTTCTTAGATTAACCCCCAAAAAACTTAGGTAAAGGATCAAAGACAACAAATATCAACCATTTAAATGTTCATAAGATAAAATGCATATCTGAGTTTATTTTAGTGCACCAATATAAGTGTTCCTAGCATTATTTTCTCTTTAAATGTAAATGATTACGAGATTATCAAATTAATGTAATTAAATGCATTCTAATACAAGTACATAAAAATATTTCACATAATGTTTTTTTAGTCATATCTAGGAGGAAAAGGAACAAGAAAGAGTTGGCCAATATTTAAGTTTGAAGCAAAGGTACAAGGTTGATTCTACACATGTGGAATCAACTCATTTATAAATTTTGAGAGTAACCTAGTTCATTTTTTTATTTTATGATTCTAGTACATATAATGAGTTACAATTTAAAATTTATGATAAAAATAACAAACAACTACCTTTGATCCATTAGGACAAGGTAGAAAAATCAATGTGGGAATGAGTTTTTTGGAGATAGGTGCATGAATAGGTGATAAATGAAGAATACATAGGAATATGGGAAAATGTTGATATGGTATGGATAAGAGATGCAGGAATAGGTGCAAATGGGTGGATAACATCATGTGAGAAATATTTTGACATTGTATAAGGTTGTGTGATCTATAAATATATTAATACATTAAGCCATTCTCTCAAAATAGCCACAAAACTAAACAAGAAATGACATGGGTATAAAATTTCACTATCACACATAGATAGATGTAGATGGGGAATATATTTTTTATGAAATAATATATTAATTGAAATAAAATAAGTCCACTCTATTTAAAAAATGTGGAAAAAATGGGATACATATTTAGAAGCCACATAATAAGGAAATAATCAATTACATAGTCATAAATTAATAATGCTACAACACCATAAAAAATAACTAAGAAAGTAATGTTATAAGTCCTATACACCATTCTATATTTTTATATGATAAAAAATTTACCATTCTACAAGAATTCCAATTTTGAGAACATTTAAGTGGAAATATAGTCCTATCCCCTACACGAACATTGTCCCAAGTGAAAATATTTCATATAAAAGTCTTGAATAAATAATGGATTGAAGACCATGATTCCTTCACATGGGTGCAAAACTTAGCTGAATGCTTGATCATCTCAAAGTGTACAAAAAATGGGTATTTGGGGTTTAAAAAACCTAAGTGAATCAATCACTCACTAATATGGAAGCCTTGGTAAATCAAACATTGGGTGAGATGAGACATATTTGATTCAACAATTTAGCATTCTAGATAGTTTAGAAAATCTTGTTGTAAATGTAAGAGAGTGTCTAAATAAACCATCATATTTTATTTTCGAGCCATAGGATAATGCAAAGAGAACCATTTTTTTATATGAGTATACTTATGGAAAGAGGCATCAACATACTACTTCTTGTCTTTTTAGATCAGGGTTATAGAAATCTCATAGTTATCTTATGTAGGTGTTGATAGGGCACTAACTCAAAAATTTCCTAGGACATTGTATCTACATCACTCATGTTACCCTTTACTTGGGGCCATGAGAGTCAAGAAGAATCTTTGGATTACAAATTTTGAGTATACTTAATACCTCTTCTAAACAAATCAAGAGAATGCATTTGAGGAATCTCAACCAATAATGTGTCTTAGATATGGATCCCGAGACTACCATATAGTCTATTAGTTAATAGAAAGGCTATTGTGAAACATATTACCATTCTATAGAAGCTAAGGTTGTATGGATTCTTAATCCTTTGAAATTCCTTTAGCCACAAAATATATTGTGATCTTAATAGAAACATGAGTGATAACTAGATCGAATAGATGTTCATGTCTTTTAGGTTGGTGTCTCATAAGGAGACCTAGAGAAAATCAAATTCCTTTATAGGATTTTGTAAGTTTGAATACCTTCAATTTCTCTCATAATCTATTTTGTTCAAAGTGTAATTCTTTGTAAATGAGCATTTATTAATCCCAAGACACTAGGTTCTTTGGGAAGACAATATAAATCCCCCATTACTACATGAAAATGATTTTTATGGTTAGAGTTCATAGAAAATCAAATTGTATTTTTGCTATATTATGGTAAGAGGCTTTATAAGAGAACCAACGAGAGTAATGGAAATAAATGGTGTTAAATGAATGGTAAATAGGTACAATATAAATAGAAACCAATGGTGTTTTAAATATAATTAAACATGGGACAAGCCATATAATATTAATAAAATAATGGAGAGGAAAATATAAGTATGAAATCCATATCAAGATCAAGTTTGGGTAAGTGTATGGAAATGGGGGACAAAAGAGGGGTCAAAAGAGGGGTCAAAAGTGGCCATATTTTTCTAAAATTAGCCAAATTATCATTTCTATGAGTAATATTAGATGCTTATTGTAGACATGGAAAATATACAATTCGATCCGACGCACTTGATCCTGATTACTAACATCATTTATTCTTGAATCACACACTAAGCTTCTCATCACAAGTCATCTCTTAATTAGAAAAATTATTATTTATCTAAATTAGGTCTTTCTCCTCTATTGATTAAATTAATCAATTTAATTTAATTAACCCTAAATCCCTCTTTAATTAAATAATTCATCTTATTTGATTAAATCCCTAAAGTCTTCTCATTAATTTGAATAAATTAAACCTTATTTAAATTAATCTAACATCATCCCCCTTTAGTTAAATAAATCAAAATCTTTATTTAATTAAAGTCTAAATCACTTTCCTCTCAATTCTGATTTAAATAAATCCTAAAAATCTAAGTCAAAATTATCAAATCACCTAATCTCTCATTAAATTGATCAAATCTTGATTAATTTAATCTCAATCACTAAAATCCTCTAGAGAATGCAACTTGCACAATAAATCAATTACTTTGATTTATTAAATTGCCTATTTTCTCTCAACATGGAATAAAGGGGGAATATTCCCTCAAATTTAAATTCAAATTCAATTGGGTTTGGTCCTTCCAACAAGGCATTTAAGGCCTCTTACATGTCCTTGGCCTTGAGCCAAGTGACATTAACTCTATTCCCTTCTCCCTCCAACATGTCACTTTCAAATTTCAAATTTGAATCTCATAGCATTTATCATGCACATTGATCAAAATGTGCACAACCTTCAACCATTCACATCTTGACAACTGGCACTTGGCCATTGGATGTTGAATGATCCCACATTGCTCAATGCCACTCTTTCTTCCATTTTGGAAATCTATAAATTAGAGACTCTTCCTCTCATTCTATCATCCACAATTTGAGTAAACTTACTATAGTCAACTTCATCCTCATCCACTATCTCATGCAAAGTTACTCTCTTCACATTGAGAGATAATTTTGTCCATCTCTCCTCGAGTATTCATCCTTTTCATAATTTCATAGCTAGGTTATGCCAAAATATCATCAAGGAGATTCGACCATCCACACATCATCAACATTGCAACAAAGGAGTTGAGAAAGGGCCAATTTCGACACATCAATTGGCACCAATTCCCCCATGGGATCAAGAGTTTGCTTTGTTTAAATAGATTTGATTTATTTTCTTGCATTGTTCTTCATTTTCTTTCTATTTAAGCTTTGTAAATGGATTTCATGGGGAATCCTTGTTTGTATCTTGCATATTGATCTAATAATGTATTTGTTTGTTGTATTTGTGCAGGTATGAAACTAGGGTTCACATTTTGGCGCTAGAAGGAGGGCAGAATTGAAGGATTTCATCACGTTTTTGAGAAATTTCGTGCTTTTTAACATTTTCTTTGTGCACATAGGAGACTGCACCGCTGACAATCACGCGACGCTATATTGCACCGCTTTCAGAGACGCGGTGTTATATTGCACCGCACTAATTCCAAACTGTGTCACAGTCGCTTTCCTGCTTAAAATTTTCAAAATTTTAAATTTCGCCGCAGACTTTCAAGTTGCAAACTGCACCGCATGCAAAAAATCTACCGCATTTGCGCTCTCTTTTTTCTTCAGAGCACCACACTCAGTCGAGGTGTGGTGCTATATTGTGCCATTGAGTTTCCAAACTGTGCCGCGGGTTGACAGGGAAAAATTTAAATTTGGTTTTTTATAATATGTGCTGTTTGTTTCTAACTTTTTGATTTCTTGACTTATTTATTGCCTTTGCATCTTCTGGTTTTGATTATTTTGCAGGTAGGAGCAAGGAAGGAAGCAAAATGGAAGGTTCCATTGGGACATCAATCTCATCCTATACAAAGTGCTTTTGAACACTATAGTGTTGTTTAACACTTTTAGAGAATCTTTAATCTCCTTTAAAAGGAATTTGTTATCTTGTAGGCCTTAGGAAACAATAATTTTATTTTGGGCTCTAAAAAGAAAAACACAAATTTCCTTTCAAAGTTTGCAAAATAAAGGGTTAAAAAGAACCTTAGAAACAATTTTACTAGATTTGGTTGAGGTTTAAAAATTGAACAAGGAAAATTCCACACTTAATTTGGTGCTTTAAAAGGAATTCATTTTGTTTTGTGGGTTTAAAATGAATAAGTGTTTCTTTGTTTTATAATTATTTATTCAAAATAATATCATCAAAAGGACGTATGCACTTCTCTCGTGCCTCATGGCGATCTTGAGAATCAAAAGCTCTTTTGGTGATCTTAAGTTGAGTAAAGTAATTGCCTCCACATTTCATTTTGGATTAAAATTGAACCAATCATGCGAGTGTGAGCGTGGTATATTGCAAGTGTTCTCCCTTTGTTTTTCAATGAAGGTCGATTGAACTATGGGATATACTTGCTTGCTTTTTTTTTATCTTAGCGGGACTGCCTTGTGGGAAAAATCAATCACCCAAGGGAATGACCCAACTAGGAACACACTAAAGCCAAGCGACTTCCACCCAGGATATAAGTGAGGATATTGGAACAAAGGCCAATATCACAAGGATTATTTCGATGAGAAGGGCAACAATGGTCTCTCATCATATTGGATAGTCCCCCATGAATGGAATGCCTGTATTAAAATCCCTTTTTTAACAAAGGCCAAAATTCTATCTATTTGTTGGTGCAAAAGGTCATGTCCTTTGAAGCCACCCCACATTATACATGTGGTTTTGTTGTAGAGATGAAAAGTATGCCATGGGAGATTCATGGATACTGATGCTTGGCTGACCCAAGAAGTGAGTGCACTATAAGGGGGAGCCTGTGTGGTCAAGCATCTAATCATCTACACTGAATATGTGCAGTTGGATTTATCCAAGTGGGAACCCAACAAATATTATCTTTTCAGCCTAGGGATTGTATATGTTCTTGAAATCAAAACACCTTGCTTGATTCTAAGACTTTGAGAAACAAACATTCACAAGAACTTCAAAATTTCAAACTCTTTGGAGGAAACAAATACCCTTGAAAAATCCAAGTGCTCTTGCTTTCCCTACGGATTCTATCCTTAGAATTTTCTAAGTGCTTGGGTTTAATCATCATTTATTTTCACTAAATTCAACCTAGGAATCTGTGCTCTTGAGACCTTTATTTTCATATAGCAGACCTTGTGGAATGAAAAGGGATTAAGACATAGACATTTAGTTTGAAATCATTTAAATCAAGAAAGTGCTTTTGATAAAAGGAACTCATTAAGAAAAGATAAAGACAATTGGACCTCACATGTGTTGTCTCAAATGATTTCACGAAAAGTCAAAATCCAAAAACCAAGATTCAAAAAGATTAGCCTAAAAGCTTGTGAGGAGCGTCTTGAAAGGATTTTTGAAGTTAGAGAAAGATTGGTGTATAATTTCTATAAGAAGGCTTCAAAGAACAACCCAAGTTTGTATGAATTCTATTATCAACAAAATCCTGAGCTTTTTGAAAGGTTTTCTTTTCTCACATAAGAAGTATGGCATGTTCTTCAATATCGAGGTTTTGTAAGAAAGAGTCATGTCTAGGTCAAGTCTAGGATAAAAATCATCACTCTCATACATCTCTCCATCAATCAAATTTCATCTCACCAACAAACTCTTGAGAACTTTGAAACATCATTTATGCTAAACTTAAAGGCAAAATCAACATCACTTTGTTTGACTTAATACACTTAGTCAAATTATCAATCCTCTTGAATAAATTTACCTCTAGGATAACACAACTTCCTAAGGTCTACTAGTTCATGATCACTTTGATTGGCTTAACACACTTAGCCAATTCATTCTCTTGTGTGAGTTTTCCCTAGGATAACACAACTTCCTAGGGTTTACGAGTCCACCATCATCTTGTTTGGCTTAACACACCTAGTCAAACTATCCAAATCAAATCAATTCAAGCCTTAAAAGTTTAGAATCACCCCTAAAAGTTTTTCAAAGAGTTTCACTCATTCGCATCATCCATTTATTTCATCCCCATCATCACCCCTTTTGATCCTTGGACTCTCCTAGTTCTTCTCCTTTTTTGTGCCTAAAGATTAAGATAAAATGATCTCTATTTTATGGTCCAAACAAGATCACAACACAAGAGAAACATGGAAATCACCAAAAAAACATAAAATTCAAGTGACTTAAGTCAATCAACCACCAAAGTAAACCTTGCGGGATCAAGCAATCCCCCAAACAGCTCTTCTCTACCATCACAAAATACTCAAGAGGAAATCATCAACAAGGACTTGAGAATGAAACAAAAGGAAATAACTGAAATGATTCAAAATCCAGAGAATCATAGAATTTTCAATGCCATTCTTAAACTTAATCCTTCTTTATACATACGCACGTTAACGGAAGGAGGGATTCAATTCCCTTCTGACCTTGATGTAAGTAACAGTATGGAAAGGCCTCTTGCAAGCATACCCCCAATGTCAATTCCAAACATCACTCAAGAAATTACCCAAACCATATTGACAATCACATCAACCTCACCAATTGTTAACAAAGGAAGTGCCATGTTTCGTGAATTACAAAAGCATCGCCTTGTAAACAACAGAGAGGTAAATATCAACACCACATCGGATAACTCTATCCCGATGAATCCATCACACTCGTACGTCCCGCTCACTTTGCATAATCATGCGGATTCATCCTCATTCCATGCAACACCAATCTATCCACTAAACATACAAACTTCTCTATCACAAGGAGAAGGTGGTTTGTTCAGAACAGTAGGAGTCACTGACCCATTCTCATCACCACTTTTCCAAGGGAACATACTGGTATTCCCTCCATTACCACTCACATCCGTATCACCTCTTGGGTTGGGTCTTCACCTCTACCCACCTCTATTTTCTCAAATCAAGGTAATTTGAGCATCACATTGAATCCTCTCCTTTTTCCAGCAGCATCACAACAACAGGTGGCAACCATTCAAGCCACTGCAGTCAATACATCAACCGGTCCCCAAATCCCTCAAAACATACCTTCTCAAGGACCGATCATCTCAACCACACCACCAACAACCCAAGTCCCGACTACCAACACAACCCCTCCGCCCGCCACAATGGTTAGCACCGTTCCCAATCCACCACCATCCCACCAAAAGCCAAAGTGACGAATTCATTCATCACCATGATTCAGGCAGTCCAAAAGGCCAACCATCAAAGGGAACTTCAACAAAACCAACAAGTTTCTTGGCAAGCACAAGCACAACTAGCTTCCCAACAAGCTGCACAAGCAGCCCAACACTAGGCTCAATAGGTGCAAGCACAATACTGAGCACAACTGTAATCAATTCATCAAAAAGCATACCAACAAGCTAAACAACAAGCTTTATTGGCGCAACAACAACTAGACCAACAACAAGCTTTGTTGGTACAAAAATAGCTAGACCAACAACAAGATTTGTTGGCACAACAACAACTAGACCAACAATAAGCTTTATGGGAACAACAACAACTAGACCAACAATAAGATCAACAACAAGCGTTGTTGACAAAAATGTAGGCATATCAACAGGCCTTAAACACACAACAAAGCTTGTAGAAAACCTCCACCAATACCCCTCTCATCAATCAAACACTGCAAACACCTCAAAACACATTCATCCCACATCTGGATCCAAACAACGATGTTGCAACACAAATCAAACTGCTCTCGCAACAAGTACTAGACCTCCAAGTAGGAAAAACAACCAGAATGTCGAGCAACTTGTGTCCCTATCCATTTGACAGAGATCTCACAATGGTACCATTCCCAAAGGGATTTGAGATCCCAAAATTTGATAAATATAATGGAACGGGAAACCCTGAAAATCATGTCAGGGAATTTCAAGTGCATTGCATGGAGGTTGCATACGATGACACATATCTAATGCAACTTTTTCTTCAAAGTCTTCCTGGTCCTACCATAGAATGGTTTTCTCGCCTACCCATAGGCATTAAAACATTCCAGGAAATCGTGGAAGCATTCCTTAAAAAATTATGCATTCAACATGGGTGCAGATGTTAGTTTGGAGGAACTATCAATGCTCAAACAAAGAAAAGGAGAGCTATTTGCATCCTTCTTGCAAAGATGGTGATCTAAGGCCAATCAAAGCAAGTGGACCATGCCAGAAGAACAACAAGTTTGCACAATCATATCCAATCTAGATTAAAACTTGGCATTCTACTTAAAAATGCAATGCATCACAACATATGATCAGTTGATCCCAAAGGCGCTCAATATCAAAAGAGCCCTTATTGCACGAGGAGGTGCATCAAAATTTCCTCCACAATAGGATAACTGCCTGTCCACCAGTTATAATCATAAACCTCTAACATGGTTGAGGAAAAAAAATATCACAAACAACGGAGTGGTCGATGCTAAGGTGGTCATCAATGCTCCTAAACAGAACATCTAGACTCATCATCGGCCACAAAATCACAATCGCAATAATGTGCAAACTAATATAGTGGCACAACAACAACCGCTTCCTAACAACCAAATCAATAACTTAGGTAATCAAGGAGGACCACCTCCCTGAAACAAGTACCCTCCCAAGTGGAAGTTCACGACCCTTGGAGAATCAATTGAATCCATAATGAAGAAGTTGGTTAAGGAAAACCTTATCAAAATCTCCAACTTTGAGCAATATGCAGAACCCATGACAAAACCACCATGGTACAACAAAAATCTCCTCTGTGATTTTCACAAAATCAAGGGACACACAACCGCAAATTGCATGAGGTTAAAAAATATCATCCAGGACCTCATTGAGGACAAGATCATAAACGTTGAACAACTAGTTGGAAATCAGTATCTTAAAATATACACGAGTCTGATGTAGAATCATAATCAAGGAAATAACCAAGGGAACAACAAAGGTAAGCAAAATTATGCTAGTGCAAACCTTGTATATGAAGACATTGTCGCATGCGTAGATGAGATGGTCATGGTCATTAACATCAAAGGATCCAACACTGATTATGGAGTCACCACACATGGCGACAAGGTTACTATTGCAGGGGCATCACAGCCATCTAAGACACCCATTTCAAATACAAAATTTATTCACTACGATTACAACATGATTGACCAAATAAAGAGAACCCCCGCCCAAATCTCCATCATGGAATTATTGAAAATTTCCACTGCCCATAGGAAAATCCTTGATGAAGCATTAGTTGCATCCACTATCTCCACTACCCTTGATACGGAACAGTTTTAGGCTACGGTTGGTAACATCGTTACCCCAAATCTCCTCACATTCTCCGATCAAGATTTCCCTTCCCAACCATCTCACAATCGAGCACTTCACCTTCAAGTGTTGATTCACAAGAAGAAAGTCAAAAGGGTCCTGGTGCATGGAGGTGCATGCCTCACCATTTGTTCCCTCAAACTCATAAAGAACTTGGGATTCTTGGAGGACTCCATTGACAAGAACAAAGCCATCACCATAAGAGCATACGATGATCAAGAAAGAGTGTCTCAAGGCACTATCAGAATCCCAATCCAAGTGGGGCCAGCAACCATGGAAACCACTTGTCAAGTACTTGATCTTGACCTACCATACAATATCCTCCTAGGACACCCATGGATCCATGGAATGAAGGTAGTCACCTCGACATTCCATCAATGTGTCAAATTCCTATACCAGAATGAGGAGGTCACAATACATGGTGATCCAGAACCATTTGCCTATTGTGAAAAATTGGAAGCCAAGTTTTACAAAATCCCTCAAGTACCAAAAAATGATGAAAGCCCATCCACTTCTTATATAGACCCATCTAATCTTGCTTCCACTTCTACGAAAGAGATTCCCTCCATCCATGATATATCCAACATCAAGCTCATGATCCAAGACAATGGGTGCAGAGAGTACATAATGAAGAGAAATGCATTTGTTGTAGGAGAGTTACCATAGTCTCCTAGGTCGCATGGGCAACCTCAATCAACCAAAACACCTGTCCACACTGTTAGGGCAGACCCTTCTGGATTCCGCCATTGGGGGGACCTAAGTCAAGAAAATGTAGATGAGAAAGGAATTTCAAGCATGCTATACCATGATGAAAGACCCACACCCACTCTACCCATGGATGAAGCTAGTAGAGGATTGCAAATAATGTTTGGTATGGGCTACAACAAGAATGAAAGACTGGGAAGAAATAGTGATGGATGACTAGAGCCCATCATTGTAAAAAAAAGAATGAGAAACCTTGGCCTCAGATTTACCCCTTCGAGTATAACTATATGTGGAAGAGGTACCCCTAGTAGAGCAGTCAAGTCTCCTCCTCAATTATTGGCAGTCGCCCTTCAACTACCCATATCCATAGGTTTGCCCCTAGATAATTTCACTTTTGATATAACTGATGTCTATACCAGTAGTGATGATGAGGATACCATAATTGGACTTCCCTTGCTTTTTGACAATTCCTCCTTATTGATGATTAGTGCCTCACCCATTGAGTCGAACCACCAAACTTATGAAGTAAACCTAGTTTACCCACAACTCATTGACTATGACCAACGAGGACCACCAGTTCTAGACACATTCGAAAATGATGAGGCACTCTCATAATTCATGGGACTAAGGGATACAGTTCCATGCAAAGATCACAAGGTTGGGTTTGATATCACACTAGACATCCACTCCTATTATGGGGAGACGATTGAGTCCTTCGATCACAAAAGAAAAAGAATGAGAATAAGCTCAGGGTCATTGAGTGAAAACCACACTGTGGCACTCTCTAACCAAAGAATAGTAAAACTAAATGACACATCCAATGGTGAAAACCTCTCTGAGGCACCGGAGGATGAAGGATTCAATCTCCCCACTACTGCACTTCATCAAGAGAAATCAACAGTCTTGGCAGAACAGTGTAATCCTATCAATCTGGGAATGGAAGCAACACCACAAATCACCTTCTATGCTGAGTCACTTTTGACAGAAGAACAAGAACTACTGGTGAAATTTCTAAAGGAAAGAAAGGTAAACTTCACATGGACCTATGTTGACATGCCGGCTCTAGATCCAAAGGTGGTGGTTCATCATTTGGATGTTTACACTAGAGCAAAGATAGTAAGACAAAAACTAAGAAAAATGCACCCTCAGATAGATTTTCTAGTCAAGGTAGAATTACAAAAACTCCTAGATGGCAGCTTCATACGCCCAATTGATTATCCAGAATGGGTATCCAATCTTGTACCAGTTTCAAAACCAAATGGGGGCATTTGTATATGCATAGACTTTAGAGACCTCAACAAAGTGTGTCATAAGAATGATTTTCCACTACCTAACATTGATATGATAGTGGACATGACAGCCGGACATGAGATGCAATCACTGATGGATGGCTTCTCAGGGTATAACCAGATAATGATCACAAAAGAGGACTAGCATAAGACAAAATTTACATGTCCATGGGGCACCTACTACTGGAACATGATGCCATTTGGGCTAAAAAATGCAGGGGCTACATATCAGAGGGCCATGACATTAATCTTTCATGACATGATACACAAAACTATCGAAGATTACGTGGATGATATACTGGCCAAATCAAAGAAGAGACAAAACCACATAGCAACCCTAAGTGCCATTTTTGACAAACTAGAGAAGTACAAGGTCAGGTGCAACCCAAAGAAATGTGTCTTTGGGGTACAATCAGGTAAACTTCTAGGATAGATAGTATCGATGAGGGGAATAGAGGTGGATCCTGCCAAGGTCAAAGCAATCCTCAAAATGGAGGCACCAAGGACACTAAAACAAATTAGAGGCCTACAAGGCAGACTCCAATCCATCTAAAGGTTCATAGCGCGATTGGCGGATAAATAGATTGCATATTCACATCTACTCCACAAGGGAGTAGCATACAAGTGGGATGACAAGTGCAATCAGGCATTTGATAAAATCAAAGAATATGTGCTCACACCACTAGTATTAATGCCACCCATTGTAGGAAAACCATTGATTTAATACATCTCGACAACAATAGTAGCCCTTGGTGCTCTTTTAGCTCAGCATGATGAAAATGGGATAGAGAGGGCCATCTATTATATCAACAAAATAATGGTCAGCCATGAGTTAAACTACTCATTCATTAAAAAATCCTGTCTAGTAGTAGTGTTTGCTTCACAAAAATTTCAAAATTACATGTTGGCACACAAATCAAACTCATCGCCAAGATAGATCCCCTAAAGTATCTACTGTCAAAGGTAATGCTCATATGAAGGATGGCTAAGTGGGTCATGATACTATCAGAATATGAAATTGAATATGTGGAGTGAAAAGAAATCAAAGGACAAGTCATTTCAGACCAACTAGTAGAAGCTCCCATCTATTCAGGTAATCCACTCATCAGAATTTCTAGACGAGCCCATCTTTAATCTCAGCATAGCCAGTAATTGGAAACTCTACTTCAATAGTTCATACACACAACATGGATCAAGATCCGGTGTTTTGTTCATCACCCCACAAGGGGATTGTATACCTATACCCTACAAATTGGCATTCCCCTGTGCCAACAACATTGCAGAATACGAGGCTTTAACCATAGGTCTCAAGATTGCGGCACAGTGGTAGATAATGGCACTAAAGGTTTATGGGGATTCACATCTTATTATCAACCAAGTCAATGGCAAGTACCAAACTAAGGATGACAAGCTGACACCATATAAGAAGTTAGTAGAAAGCCTCAAAGAATCATTCATTGATATCACCTTTGAGCAGATACCAAGGGCTAACAATAGAGCAGTTGACGCCATGGCAACAATTGGATCCTTACTAGATATCCCTCGTAATGTCTCAAAACATGAATTCTTGGTAGAGAAGCTTCTTGTACCCACATTCGAGGTACCAGAGTCTAAATATGCGTGCAAACTCATTGGTCCTGGTGATCTATGGTATCATGAAATGTACACCTACCTAAGAATAGGAGTCCTCCCAACTAACATTACCCCAAACCTTAAATGAACCTTTATCAAAAGATCCTTACATTTTGTCATCCTAGGAGAAACCCTTTTGTGTTGCTTAAATCTTAAGGAAGCCCTAACTGCTCTGACTGAGGTACATAATGGCACTTGCGGTTCACACTCGAGCGGTATGACCTTGGCCAAGAAGTTACTAAGAACAAAGTACTATTGGCCAACAATGGAAAGAGAGGCACATGAATTTATCAAAAAGTGTTTACAATGCCAGCAGCATGGAGACCTTATTCATGCACCAACTCAGGAACTCCATCCTATTGTTACACCATGGCCCTTTTCACAATGGGGGCTTGATCTCATAGGCAAAATCGCACCCACCTCATCCAACGACCACAAGTTCATCATCACCGCCACAGAGTATTTCACAAAGTGGGTCGAAGCAATTCCCATGACCTACATAACAGGAAAGAAGATTTCCAAGTTCATCTTGAACTATCTCATTTGATGATATGGTGTCCCCCAATCAATTATCTCTAATAATGGGACACCTTTCAAGAATCAGGATGTCCGTGACTTATGCGAAAAATTCAAAATCCAACATCACTTTTCCACTCCATAGTACCCACAAGGCAATGGCCAAGCAGAAGATACTAACAAAACCATTCAGAAAATCCTTAAGAAAATAGTCAATGATTCTGGTTGTGACTGGCATCTACAGCTAAATCCTACCTTATGGTCCTACCATACCAACATCCTCACACCAACAGGCACCACCCCATTCTCCCTGGTTTATGAATTAGAAGCCATCCTCCCAATCAAGATCAAATTCCAATCACTAAAAATATCATTGCAAAACCTCATCACAGATGAAGAATACAGGGTCTCATGACTGCATGAGCTGGAGTTATTAGATGAATGGTGCATGAATGCCCTCAACCATCTACAGGTCTATCAGAATCTCCTGAAGTGTAACTACAACAAGAAGATAAGGTGATGCACATTCCAAGTTAGCGAACTTGTGCTGAAAGTGAACCAAAAGAATGTGCTGAATCCAGAGAGCAAAGGAAAATTTGGGCCCAACTGGTTGGGACCTTTCATCATCACAACCAGCTATAAATGAGGATCCTATTAGCTATCAACACCAGAAGGCGAGCCTCTGAACAACTCCCATCTCAAAAAACTTTATGCCTAAAAGCTTTCAAGGTATAGAACCAAAAATATAAAAAAATTAGAAAAATGTCCTGAAAAAATGTTACCCTGATGAAAACCTGGCAAATAGGCTTCTTGGTGACAACAAAAAAATACAAAATACTAAAATCAGAAAAAGGATTGAAAACAGTAAAGAAAAAAATCATCCTCTAGTGAAAACCACTTCGGTGGCGCTTTGGGCAAGTACCTTGGTGAAAACCTGGCAAACAGGTGCCAAGTGTAAATAACACGCTCTCTATCCACTAGGATTTGCATGACTCAGTTATCCATTACATTCCATCACATTTCATTAATCCATCCATCCGTTCACATCCATACCATAGCCTGATCTTGTGCTCGTATCATATTCCACCATAGTACTACTTGGCATATTCCTAAGGTCAGTTTGTCCTGCCTTTATCGAAGTATTCTATTGCATGACACTGGGGGCATGTTCCTATACTAGCACCGGATCGGATTCGTGTATATTTTTGTGATCTTCCCAAAACATAAAAAAATCCAAAAACATCTAAATCATTTGAAAATCCAAATCATCGGAAAAATCTCAAAAGTCTTCAAAAAGTTCATCATACACTCTTGTCAATATTTAATCTTGTCTGAACTATGTCATCTTTGAGCTTGAACGTAGGAAAGGTTGATCTTTGATCATCCCGCAAGACATTTTAGGTCAGTCCTTAGGCATCCATTGCAATAAAATGGCAATTTGTTTGCCCATCTATCTTATCATTGAGTCAAGTCTGTCGTCATTCAAACTACGTGGTCTCTGCATGTATAACGTAGGAAAGGCTAATCTACGAATCAGCTCTCGAGACCCCTAGGATAGGTCTTTAGGTTAGTCTCTTCATCGTAAATCTCAAAAATACCAAAAACATTTGTAAAACATCTCAAAATTCCAAAAATAGCCTCAAAATATTTGAAAAATAAAAAATGGTGCTTTCATCTCATCTCGCTTTCACCTGTGATTATCATTACTCATAATAAAATCAGTCATCACCATCATCCTTTGGTGAGTCAGTTGGAAGCAATCCCAGCATGTTCAAAAGTGAACACCCTAATCGTCAAAGTCTCAAAGTCTAAGTCAATAAGCAAGCAAGTTAATCAACTCAGAGTATCAATAGCTTATCATCCAATTAGTCTCACCAAAACCCTGATCACAACATGTCCTAGGATGAATCCTTCCCACTATGGACATAAGCATTAGGTACCCCCCAATAGTTTATCCTTGGCTAGCGGTACGAAGAACATTAGCTTGTTTGTTTACTTTATCTGGTCTTTTTGACTTATCTTATTTTGTGCTCATTCCAAGGACCTCTCGATGATGCCCAAACAAAAATAGGTTTAGAGAGAAAGGAATGGGGAAATGATCATTATCTTTTTTTATCTACTGTGCTTGTTGGATGTTCTTGTAAAATAACTTGGCGAATACTTGCTTTGTTAGGTCTATCCTAGCAAGGTTTCTGTATGTCAAGTGTGAACAAAAATACTCGTATTTGATTGTCGAGTCAAAGTCCATCACACTAGGTACAATGCCATTCTGGTTCTTTATACCTTGATGCATCGTACCTACACATGTTATCAAACATAATGTAATTGGCCCTTTGAAAATCCCAACTCCTGGTAAGCAATACATCATCATCATCATCGGTAATAATGTGAACTTGTGTGGATCTTCCTTCCATCCATCTTATTCTTCTTATTATTCTATCTTTACTAACATTTCTATCTAAAGTAGGCATGAAATCTCAAAATATACATGAGGCTACCCATGGCCAATGACTGTCTATAAATCATCAGAATTGTCTACATCAAAGAATTATCTTTCATCCTCTAATTAGTAGAACCACTCCTCTCGCATTTTATCGTGATCTCGATCGAAAAATTAGCATTTCCGCTTGATCTCTCGAGGGGGAAATATACCAGCATAATCCTTTCGCTGGGGCAACAGTGGGGCATTAAAAAAATGCTAAAATTTTTGAACTTCGATCACAACAGTTTATTCTTTGAATCAATGCAACAAGTACATTGCTTCAAAGAGGGGCAAAATATAGACATGGAAAATATACAATTCGATCTGATGCACTTGATCCTGATTACTAACATCATTTCTTCCTGAATCACACTCTAAGCTTCTCATCACGAGTCGTCTCTTAATTAGATAAATCATTATTTATCTAAATTAGGTCTTTCTCCTCTATTGATTAAATTAATCAATTTAATTTAATTAACCCTAAATCCCTCTTTAATTAAATAATTCATCTTATTTGATTAAATCCTTAAAGTCTTCTCATTAATTTGAATAAATTAAACCTTATTTAAATTAATCTAACATCATCCCCCTTTAGTTAAATAAATCAAAATCTTTATTTAATTAAAGTCTAAATCACTTTCCTCTCAATTCTGATTTAAATAAATCCTAAAATCTAAGTCAAAATTGTCAAACCACCTAATCTCTCATTAAATTGATCAAATCTTGATTAATTTAATTTCAATCACTAAAATCCTCTAGAGAATGCAACTTGCACAATAAATCAATTACTTTGATTTATTAAATTTCGTATTTTCTCTCAACATGGAATAAAGGGGGAATATTCCCTCAAATTTAAATTCAAATTCAAGTGGGCTTGGTCCTTCTAAGAAGGCATTTAAGGCCTCTTACATGTCCTTGGCCTTAAGCCAAGGGACAATAACTCCATTTCCTTCTCCCTCCAACATGTCACATTCAAATTTCAAATTTGAATCTCATAGCATTTATCATGCACATTGATCAAAATGTGCACAACCTTCAACCATTCACATCCTCACAAGTGACACTTGTCCATTGGATGTTGAATGATCCCACATTTCTCAATGCCACTCTCTCTTCCATTTTTGAAATCTATAAATGAGAGACTCTTCCTCTCATTCTATCGTCCACAATTTGAGTAAACTTACTATAGTCAACTTCATCCTCATCCACTATCTCATGCAAAGTTACTCTCTTCACATTGAGATCTAATTTTGTCCATCTCTCCTCAAGTATTCATGATTTTCATAATTTCATAGCTAGGTTATGCCAAAATCTCATCAAGGAGATTCAATCATCCACACATCATCAACATTGTAACAAAAGAGTTGGGAAAGGGCCAATTTCGACACATCAATTGGCACCAATTCCCCCATGGGATCAAGAGTTTTCTTTGTTTAAATAGATTTGATTTAGTTTCTTGCACTGTTCTTCATTTTCTTTCTATTTAAGCTTTGTAAATGGATTTCATGGGGAATCCTTGTTTGTATCTTGCATATTGATCTAATAATGTATTTGTTTGTTGTATTTGTGTAGGTATGAAACCTGGGTTCACACTTATACTCAAAATTTGAAGATGCGGTATCAAGAACAAGAATTGTAGTACTTTGAGTCTATTTTCTTTCATACTATTTTTTTAAAAAATGGTTAAGACTAGAGGGTGAAACATTGAGTGTATATAAAGCTATACGTAGTTTTATCACTCAAATATGTTTTAACAGTGTTTGGTGCGCACACACTCCCTCAACATAATTTTTTTGGCTTGATTTAGTGTTTTTCAAGACTAATTGGTGAAAATATAGTGAAGAGTGAGTAATACAAGATTTTTTATTGAATTTTTAATGATTTTTTAAAGTGTATACTTTCTGAAAATAGTATCACTAATCACATGCATGTCAAAGAACTTCAACCAAATTAATAAAAAAAATGTTAAAAATTCCCAATGTATAAATGAAGCATCCAACAATCCCTTTTTTTTTCAAATTCAGACAAGTGAACCAAAAATTATGAATAAAAATCAATGAACATGTGAAATGAAGAGTAATAGGTTGGGGGTTGAAAGATGGGATAAATGGAAAATGGGGTTTTATGGACCTATTTCTCTCTATTTCACTAGGAAATGAGATCCACACAATGAAAGGAATGCCAAGCTTTAGGTGAGTCAAGTCAAAGTGTGAATCTACTGATTTCCTTTTTTTGCAAGGATGGGGGTCCTGATTAAACAACACTTTAGGGAGAAAGATTAAAAATATCAAACTAACTCCAAAATGCAATCTACAACTTGGATCTAATAGACTAAGCTCAATATTGATGGAATGAAAAATCAGATTATAGATCAGAGAGAGGTAATATGATGTGCACCAGTCACCAAAAGTGCTTTGCTGATGTTGATCTGGGACTCATTCACCCAGGCGTGAATGGGTCATGAGTTAGGGTTTTCTTGCAACTTTCGAGAGCCTCTACAATAGATCTGAATCCTTCAATTTGCCCAAGTTTTAGGTTTGTAAAAATATAAATAAATTCTACAAGTGATTTTTTGTGAGATAATAACTTTTGTGATAAATTTTGCATCTTTGACAACTTCTTCAACTTTTCTCTTAAAGAGATCTTCAACCTAAATCTGCAAACAAAATCAAGAGGGAAAAATGTTTGGTTGTTGGTGAATGGGGGTTTGGCTTGGTCAAACCCTGTTTTGGTAATCAAACCTTGAAATTAAATGAAATAACATGAAAGGAATGATGAATGAACAACTCTATGTCATAGCTCACCAAACCCTTGAAATGAATCTTGGAATGTAGATCTATAAATTGCATGAAATGGCTTCAATAGATGTGGATCTTAATCTTGAAACTTGATTTAAAACAATGCCTTAAATTCTTGAATGGATCATGAACTCTACATCAACATATTAGCTCCAAAAATATGCATGATGAAAGAAGACTTTAACATGACAATTGGATCTTGATTGCTGCAATAATTCTTCACTAAATTTTTCTAGGTTGCTCAAATGAAACTTAGTGAAATGACCTCTTATTTATAGGTATGCAACATTAATTTCCTGAAATTCAAATAACACAAACAAACATGTGAATATGGATTTGAATATGTTAAAATACCAACAAAAAAATAATTTAAATTTAGGTTGTAGGTCTAAGTGAGGACCCATTTTCCCATGGGTGAATCCATGGTCCTAGGTCACCCACCTAAGACACACATTGCTCAATGATAAGTGTTAAGGCATTAATGAATGTTGGGTTTTCCTCTTCAGAAAATGCAATTAATTAGGCTTGTATTTGAATTAAAGGGGCCAATTAAGGAAAATTAACCTCAATTAACTAAGGTAGCCTGTGAAAGTGTAATGAGGTATACTCTACAACACTACCTTAAGGCATTATTAAGTTCATTTTAATTAATAGGTCCCTAAACTTAATGTGAATATGTAAAATACATATTACAACATTAAATTAAGGCATAATTAAGTTCATTTTATTATTAGTTCTTAATTAGGTGTGAAAATGTAAAGGGATACATTTTTCTACAGTACATTTAGCCCCCATTTTAGTGAGAGGATGACCCTGTGTCAAACTCACACTAAAGTAGACATTCAAGACAACTATGTATGCAGAAATTATAAAGGTACTCAATCATACAACATCAAAGACTAGAAGAAGAGGAGGCGGATCAAGCCATGGTTGTCCAACATTATGTGGAGCATGTCTCAACTATTTTCCCAAAGAGAAGTGGGTGGATCAAGAATTAATTGTCCAATGTGATGTGGAACACATCTTGGTAGTTTGTCAAAAAATATTCACAAGAAGAACTTGATGTCCACTATGCAAACAATTTGCATGCTCACTTCGGGCTAATGGAACCTTAGGTTGTCCACTAGGTGGACCCCCAATGGGTGGAAAATGAGAGAATCTTATTAGGCTCCCATACCATATCAAAGATATCCCTCTAACAACTTCAATAAGGAACCACAAAACTAGACTTCAGGATTCACAAGGCCTAACAAGTTGTATTATGCTAAGCACTTATGAACAAGGGAAAGGATCCACTGGAAAGAAAAGTGTGTTATGCTTGGTGACCTTGAAAGGGGTTCGACCTTCACAAGGTTAGAAAGATGTATTATTCTAAACACTTATGAACAAAAATTCAAGTGAAGGGTTGTTCAAAGAGATATTCCTTAGTTTGTGTAAGGTCTCTTCTTAGGGAATGTCATGCCTAATGTCTCCAAGAGAGGACAAGTCTAGGGTAAAAGATTTACAACTTAGGGAATGTAACACATAGCATCCCCACTAAGAGGAAAGTAATATGCTAAGAAATATCATGCTCTTGAAGAACATTAAACCTAATGAAACCACCAAGAAAAGAATGTATCACAAGAAAAAATAAAATTGCACAATGAAACATGAGGAGTACCGAAAATAATGCCAATGTATTCCCCCACTTTAAAGAAATTGCTAGCACCATTTTTGAGAGAAATTTTATTTAAACTAGCTAATAAAGAAGACATGAGAGATTATTCAGAAAGCCCTATGCCAAGTCATATGTTCCCAAATGAAGTTGCATCATGAAAAAGAGAGGAAGGGGTTGCCCCTAAAATTAAATCCCAAAACAAATAAGGGATGCTTGGATTCAGGGACAGTATATCTTTGCTACAATGTCGCTATAGAGATCGGAAATGTCATCATTCCACAAATACTCACAAAACATGAAGAATGACACATAGAGATTGAAAAAAAAAAAGATTTTGGGTCAACATAGTTCAAGAGACCTAAATGTCTTGATGCCTTACATCATGCCTTATATCTATGTTTACAAAATATAGAGGAATGTAGATATAAAATACAAGAATGCACACATGAAGAGAGATACATCAAACATAAAAATACGAGGGGAGATCACATTACACACATGAAATCACACAAAGAAAAATGCAAAAGAAAACAAAGAAAAAGACTAGTAAGGAACATGCAATTCAAACTATAGTAGATCATCTGCATCCCAATCTTGATCGGTATATACGAAAGACAGAAAAATAGTCAAAGGGACAACATTAAGTGTCAAAGTTAAGACAAGGCTATCTAACCCCTTGCCCCCACTAAGTGGAGGACAACGATGAGTTGAGATGAGTGATGAGAATGATCTCCTTGCAATAAAGAAAATGATTTTCAATGAATGTTAAACATTTAAGAGTGAGCATGCTATGATCCTACAACTATTATATGGCAAGGAGAAAAGTGCATGCTGTAAGTCAAGATGGATCTCTATGGGATCTAAATTTCTTTAGTAATATTTTTAAAGGACGAAAATTGTCGGTATGATGTCCAAAGAATCTATCATAGGCATAGTATGGTCTATTTTGATTAGTTTTATTTTCAAATAGATTTTCATGTTTAGGTAGTAAGTTAATTAATCCCCAATGTAAAATAGTGTCAAAGGTTTTCTCGGTCTTGGATATCTTTAATAGATCATCAAAGGATTCAAGACAATCATATATCTCTTGTAGCTAAATTTTTTGATGTGCATGTAGTTTCAGCTTCTTCTTCTTTGGTTAGATAAAAACATTTGGTCATCAATTTCATCTTCTAGCTACAACCCCTATCCTTTTTGTAGAAAAGGATGTGTTAGGAGTAGCAAAATGATCAGAACTTGTATTTTCTTCTCTTATTCGTGGGAAATGTATTGAAAGCTAGTTTAGGAGGAGGAAGTTTTTTGTTAATGAGATGGACCAAGGTGTATATAAATTATATTCCTTCTTCATGCTTAAGCATCATCTGTATGTTTCCTATGAGAGGGAAGGCATTAGCGGAAATAGGTTTAGTTCTCACAAAGTCTTGCAAAAAATTTAATTCTTCATTTAAAGCCTTCTTATATTTTCTTGCAGGACATTAGCAACGATTTTTTCAACATCATGCACATTGTTTGTAGGTAGTGAAGTAATTGGAAATGAGGTATGAAGACTATAATCCATAGAGGGTTGATTATCAAAACTATTTTTGAAAGAGTTGGAGAGCCCAATATCTATGGTGAATGGTGTATCACGGGATGACATGAGTCTCAAACTACATATCAAAATAGTGTTGCTATAGGACACCAAGTTGTGAAGCTCATGAAATTTTCACAAACTCAACATAAACCAAAAATGGAAAGAGGGGTAAAATGTAATGAAGTAACCTAGAATGCAAAGTATAATGCAAATGTGTACAAGCAATTTTTAGATTTCAAACAAGATAATTTTCTGACTATACTATGCAAAAATTTGAAAATGATGTCTTGTAAGTGAAATTTTGAAATCAAACAATGCACTAAATTTATCAAATGAAGCTAAATATGATCAATTCCACTTAACAATTTTTTTGCAAACTGAAATAGAAAAATGAAAAGAACAAAGTAGAATGCAGAAAAAGATATTTTAACGCCTAGAAATTCAGGAAATGGCTTTGATCAGGGACTCATTCGTCTAGGGGTGAATGGGTCCTAGGTTAGGGATTTAAAAAAAAAAATTGTATATTTCTGTTGATTCTAGTGGTTTCTAGATTCTGATTTAAAACAGTGAGTTATAGTTTGAAATTTATGTGAAATTAAGGTTGAATACAAATGCAAAATATGACAAAATGACAAACTAAAAGACCTAATTTGATGTGCAATTTTGATTCAATTTTTAAATGTAAGTGAATGATGATGTAACACTATGTAAATGATTTGAAAAATGACTATTTTTTTTGTGTTTTTTAGATTTCAATAGATGCAAAAATGCAATCCTAAAACCCTAAATGAAATGCAAGCTAATGCAAGTTAAGAAACCCCAAATGAGATTCAATTCAATGCAATGAAATTAAAATGAATGCAAGATCTAAATCTACGGTAAAAATGGACTCCAAAATCAAAAAATACAATGATCAAAAGTCGGGCTCACCAAAATGAAATGAAGAAAAATAGGTTGGGGGTCGAAAGATGCCCTATAAATGGAAAATGGGGTTTGATGGACCTATTTCTCTCTATTTCATTAGGAAATGAGATCCACACAATGAAAGGACTATCAACCTTTAGGTGAGTCAAGTTAAAGTGTGAATCTAGTGATTTCCTTTTTTTGCAAGGACAAGGGTCTTGATTAAATAACACTTTAGGGAGAAAGATTTAAAATAGAAAACTAACTCCAAAATGAAATCTACAACTTGGATCTAATAGACTAAGATTAATAGTGATGGAACCATAAATTAGATTACAAATCAGATATAGGTAAGATGATGTGTACCAGTCACCAAAAAGTGCTCTGGTGAAGTTGATCTGAGACTCATTTTCCCAGGGGCAAATGGGTCCTAGGTTAGGGTTTTTCAGCAAATTTTAGGAGCCTCTACTATGGATCCAAATCCTTCAATTTTCCTAGGTTTTAGGTTTGAAAAGCCATAAATAAATTTTGCAAGTGAGTTTCCGTGAGATGACAAATTTTGTGACACCTTTTGCAACTTTGACAAATTCTTCAACTTTTCTCTTCAAGAGATCTTCAACCTAAATCTATAAACACCAAGAGGGGAAAATGTTTTATTGTTGGTGAATGGGGGTTTTCCTTGGTCAAAACCCATTTTGGTAATCAAAGCTTGAAATTAAACAAAACAACATGAAAGGAATTATGAATTATCAAATCTATGTCACAACTCACCAAACCCTTGAAATGAAACTTGGAATGTAGATCTGTAACTTGCATGAAATAGCTTCAATGGATGTGGATCTTGATCTTGAAACTTGATTTGAAACAATGCCTTGAATGCTTGAATGGATCATGAACTCTACATACACATATTAGCTCCAAAAACATGCATGATGCAAGAATAATTTGAAACGACAATTGGATCTTGATTGCTATAATAATTCTTCACTAAATCTTCCCTTGAATGCCCTGAAATGCTCTTGTGAACTCTAGATTGCTTAGATATATTTTTGGCTAGGTTTTTTACATGAATCTTAGTGAAATGACCTCTTATTTATACGTATGTTACATTAATTTCCCAAAATTCAAGTAACACAAGCTGACATGTGAATATGGGTTTAAATATGTTAAAATATCACCAAAAACATAATTCAAATCTAGGTCCTAGGTCTAAGTGAGGAACCATTCGCCCATGGGCGAATGGGTCCTAGGTCGTGCTCACCTAGGACACACATTGCTTAATGAGAAGTGTTATGTTAAGGCATTAATGAATGTTGACTTTTCCTCTTTTAAAATGCAATTAATTAGGCTTGGATTTGAATTAAAGGGGCCAATTAAGGAAAATTAACCTCAATTAATTAAGGAGGCCAGAAATAAATGTGAAAGTGTAAAGAGGTACACTCTACAACACTACATTAAGACATTATTAAGTTCATTTTAATTAATAGGGCCCTAAACTTAATGTGAATATGTAAAATACATATTACAACACTAAATTAAGGCATAATTAAGTTCATTTTATTATTAGCTCCTAATTAGGTGTGAAAATATAAAGGGATATACATTTTTCTACACTATAATATGTATTTGAGTAATATGAAGATAGGTCATTAGTTTTTTTTTAAAAGTACCTTAATTTATCCCAAAAAAATAGCTAGACATTTTGGTGGTGGTTTGTGAAATTTCATAATAAATATATTTAAACCAAATGAAGTTGAAGTTTGAGTACTATACTTTATGTTAAAAATGTGAATTTTCTAGTCAAAATTGAGTTCCAATGAGATCAAGAGTTTGTTTTTTAAGATTTTAGCATTAGAAACACATATTCATTATAATGCTTATAGCATTATATATCATAGATAATGATTTATAATAATTTTATGTTATAATGTGTGTATTGTAATGCATGTGTTTTATGGTCATACACATTTTGTAATGTGCAAAAAGAAAATCTTAAAATCTCCATTTGGCCTCTTTTTTTCACTCATATTGATGCACTTATCCATTTACATGGAAAAACTCTTTTAGGAAAAAATCAACCACAAAATATATAACAAGATTACACTAATACAATTAGCTCAATATTCTTTATTCTAACAAAATTCTATCTACTTAAATATACTTCACTTCCATAACACCATATGAAACATATATCTTATACACTTAATTTATATAGAGAAAATGAAACAAGAAACAACCAAGTGGTTTTTGTAAACTAGTGGCCACTAAAACCATCTAGTGTACAAGAAAAAATGCATGCCCCACTATGTATTGAATCATGAAACCAATATAGAAGAAAATAACGTGTTTGACCCTATAACTCTGAAAAGGCACCTCTCCCATCACTTGTGTTCCATAATAAAGATGTTAACTCTTATGCTCCCACCTATTATGACAAGATACTCCACTATTCCTAAAGTAAATATTACTTTTGAACCTTTACAATGACCTCATTATTTAATGACATTTTAATAATATCTCAAATGTCCCTAAATTTTCATTTTTGACCCAAAGATCTAACCTCCTTAAGAGTTTCCACATCTTAATGTTTTTGTTTTTCATAATTATTACATTATAAACTTTGGAACTCATTTTCTAAATGTCTCAGGGGGTTTTGAGGGATTTAATGATATATAAATGAATATTTAATTTTTTTAATGTGTCTAACTCCTTAAGATCGTCAATTTAGAAAATATTAAAATCTGAGCTCTAGATTACAAGTTGCACTCTTATATGTTTGCAGAAAACAACATTAACATAGGATTATAAGTGAATAACATAATAATATTAACACATGGTCGCTAAAACATCATAGTGACGGAAAATGTATCCCTTGGCCTTTACACTTTCTCACTATTTTGGGCCCTCCTAGTTAAATTGGACTTAATTATGCCTCAATTTAGTGTTGTAAAGTGTATCCCTTTACACTTTCACACTTATTTAGGACCCCCTTTATTAATTGATCTTAATTAGGCCTTAATAGGCCCTATATTCATTTACAAGCCCACTAAATTACATTTTTCAAAGGGGAAACTCGACACTCATTAATGTCTTAACATAACACTTCTCATTGAGCAATGTGTGTCCTAGGTTTAGGGACCTAGGACCCATTCGCCCATGGGTGAATGGGTCCTCCCTTGGACCTAAGATCTAAATTCAAATTATGTTTTTGATGGTAGTTTAATATTTTTAAATCTATATTTCAATGCTGGCTTGTGATATTTGAATTTCGGGAAATTAAGGATACATACCTATAAATATAAGGCTATTTCACTATGTTTCACCTAGTAATTTTATGAGCAAGTTTATGAGATTTCAAGAGAACTTTCAAAATCATTTCGGAGCACCTTCAAGGCATTCAAAGGAAAATTTACTGAAGTTTTCTTTCAACAATCAAGATCCAATTGTCATGTCAAAGTCTTCTTACATCATGAATGTTTTTGGAGCTAATTTATGGTGATGTAGGTTTCATGATCCATTCAAGCATTCAATGCACTATTTCAAGTCAAGATTCAAGTGTCAAGATCTACATTCATTGAAGTCGTTTCATGCAAGATTCATATTTGCATTCCAAGGTTTATGCAAGGGTTTGTTGAGTGGTAACATTGCTTTGTTAATTCTTTATTCCCTCTTTCTTGTTTCATTTCATTTCAAGGTTTAATTACCAAAATGGGGTTTGACCAAGGAAAACTCCCATTCAAAAAAACCAAAACATTTTTCACTAGATTGATTTGAGTTTTCAGATTTAGGTGGAAGAAATATTGAAGATCTCTTGAAGAGCGAAATTGAAGAACTTGTCAAAGTTGTAAAAGTTGTCATCTCACGAAAACTCATCTACAAAATTTATTTCTGACTTTTGAAACTTGAAACCTGGGAAAATTGGAAGATTCAGATCTGTAGTAGAGGCTCCTCAAGGTTGTAGAAAAACCCTAACTCAAGAACCATTCGCCCCTTGGTGAATGAGTCCCAAATCAACTTCAGAAACTAACTTTTGGTGACTAGTACACATGCTTCTACCCTTATCTGATCTACATTCTATTTTCTGGTTCTATCAACATTGAGTTTAATCTTGTTGTTCCAAGTTTTAGATTTCATTTTGGTGTGTATTTACTATTTTTTAGTTTTTCTCCCCAAAGTGTTGTTTGACCAAGACCCCCCCATCTTGACACAAAAAGGAAATTTGAAGATTCCTCCATAGAATTGTTTCTCCTAAGAGTAGTTAGTCAATTCTTTGTGGGGATCTCATTTCCTGATGAAATTAGGTAAGTAGGACCCCTTTCCCCTCTTTGGATCCACCTTTCCATTTTGGGAAACCTAGCATCCTATTTTTCCATGTTTCAAACCTTAACATAGATTTATAATTTATCATCTAGAGAAAATGACTTGGAGGTCCAATAAGCTAATTTCTTCTCAACTCTATCCATCATGTATTTCTAAAGAATCAATGAACAAACTTGAAATATAAATGGATTCATCAATCGTTTGAAGATATTCCAATTGTCAATTCATTTCCTCCCATATAATTGAAGCCAAATGGAAGGACTATTAGATTATCTATAAAATAGGTCTTTCTCAATTGAATACTTGAGCTAGAAGATAAGAAAGAAATGTGCAAACATTTAAAAGCTTGATTGATGCTATTTTTTCCTTGAGGAAGGAGTCACTACCAACATGGTCATTAATGAGATGTGGGTTATTTCCACATCTAGGAAAATACTAAATTTAAGCCTTTTTACAATGTTATTGACAAAAAGGTAGCTGAAACCTTTAAAATCAACCAAAATATATAGTGATAGTGTGAGAGAATACATTTTTATAATAATTCTGAACAGTCCTAATTTCTTAGAGTGGATGTCATTAATGGTGAGGCAAAAACATGCATCAAAATCAACATTTGCATTCACTTTAAAAAACCTTGGTTGCAACACCAAGAACATAGAGTATTGAAAGAATTAAGGGGGATTTAATCCTATCATAAGATCTATAATAAGGCCCACCCATGTTTAGCTCATTCCTTGCCATGTTTAATTGTTGGTTTTATGATGGAAATATGTTTTCAACACTTAGTGGTTAGATGGATAGTCTATTCTTACATTTGATTTATGTTATTTATTTCCTATGATCATACTTATGCTAACTTATTGTGTGTGTGTGTTTCAATTGTATTTGTACTTGTACATTGATGCTATGGTTTGATAAATAAATGCTTGGCTAGTGTATGTCAATGTTAAAAGTTTATGAAATTGATTAAGAAATAATCATGCTCTATTTAAATAAGTAATTGAAATTATTATATTTAATAATATCATAATTTGATTATTTCGAATATGGATGTTATGTTAAATTATCATGATGACATTTTTGGAGGGTGTAGTCCTTGTGATATTATACATGTAATTTTATATTTATGAACATGTTGATACATTTGTTTAACTTATTGCTTTGAATATATATGTGTTATCAAATTTGATGTGAACAATGAACTTGCAAGGTAATTTAATAGGTAGATATTCTTGGATCAAATATAAGGATGTTGATGAGGGGATACTCCACCCAAAACCCATACATAACACAACACATATTAACACATAAAATGTAGGAAGGAAAATAACTCACTTTCAATTTCTACCAAAAATTGAAACTAGAAATTTAGAAATTATAATGCTATAGCTACATAGGCTTGACTCACTACAAACAAAATCGACTCTCTAAGAAAATCTAAAATTCAAAGCCACAATCTACACTAATGGAGCCACCACTTGTTTCCTCCATTCAACCCTCTATTCGACACCAATAACCACCTTAGAATGTTCTGGAAAGTGTAACTCCCCCTTTTGTTTTGGCACCCAAAAGTCTAGTCATTCGTTTTCTCGTCCAAGAAGATATTTCATTTGAAATTTACATTTTAGTCGCATAGCTTTCCAGAGCCAACAATTTTGACTTGGCCATCTGATTTACTATTATAATTTTTTGTTGGAAATCTCGTGAAGAGATATACAACACCAAAATTATTTGAAGATCATTTTGTCCACTTTTCGATAGCAATATTATAATTTGACTCAAAAATTCAAAGTTGATTCCTCGTAACAATATTATAATTTGACATACTATGAAAAATACCTCCTACTTATCCACTGCACTCATGTCTTACACGATATCACCCCAACCCCAATGGATAATAATAAGGGATGCAAAGTTTCCTAGTGTGATATAAGATTTCAATATATCTATAGTTGTCTCTTTATTAACAGTTTATATGTTGAGATCGAATCCAATTTAATGGGCGGGAAGCTTGTGCAATGCCACAAGTATTGGGTGGATTAGATAAAGCCTAATTTAATGAGTGGGGGGCTTACTCAAATTTCTCTCCCATTGCTATTGATTATAATTGGCAATTTCTAAGAAGATGGTCCCATGGAATATTTCATCAACTAAAGGAAATTTTTAAAAAGTAGGATATGGTCCTACCAAACATTATATCTTTTGGTACATACTAGCATGTCCAAAAAAAACATCAACATTACATATGGAGCAACCACTAAAAATTTAGAGATGGTACTATCTCTGTGCCTCAAGAATATTGACCTTGGGTGGATTAGACACAACCTTATTTAATGTGCCTCAAATTTATCTCCCATTGCTATTGATTATAATTAGTAGTTTCTATGAAGATGGTCTCATGGAACATATCATAAACTAAAGGACATTTTTAAAAAGTAGGATCTGCCAGACATTATATCTTTTGGTACACTCTAACATGTCCAAGAAATATACCAATGTTGCATATGGAGCAACCACTAAAAATTTAGAAACAATACTATCTTTATGCCTCAATAATATTGACTTTGGGTGGATTAGACATAGCCTAATTTAATGTGCCTCAAATTTATCCCCCATTGCTATTGATTATAATTAGTAGTTTCTATAAATATGGTCCCATGGAATATGTCATCAACTAAAGAATTTTTTTAAAAAGTAGGATATGGTCCTGCCAGACATTATATCTTCTGGTACATACTAGCATATCCAAGAAAAATACCAGTGTTTCATATGGAGCAACCACTAAAACTTTAGAGACGGTACTATCTATATGCCTCAAGAATATTGACCTTAGATGGATTAGACACAACCTAATTTAATGTGCCTCAAATTTATCTGCCATTGCTATTGATTATAATTAGAAATTTCTATGAAGATGGTCCCATGAAATATTTCATCAACTAAAGGACATTTAAAAAAAATAGGAAATGGTCCTGCTAGACATTATATCTTCTAGGACATACTAGCATGTCCAACAAAAATACCAACGTTGCATATGGAGCAACCACTATAAATTTAGAGATGGTATTATCTCTACACCTCAAGAATATTGACCTTGGGTGGATTAGACACAACCTAATTTAATGTGCCTCAAATTTATCTCCATTTTCTATTGATTATAATTAGCAGTTTCTATGAAGATGGTCCAATAGAATATGTCATCAACTAAAGGAAATTTTTAAAAAGTAGGATATGATCCTGCCAGACATTATATCTTCTGGTACAAACTAGCTTGTCCAGGAAAAATACCAATGTTACATATGGAGAAACCTCTAAATTTACTAGCCTATCCAAGAAAAATACCAACGTTACATATGGAGAAACCACTAAAAATTTAGAGATGGTACTATGTCTGTGCCTCAAGAATATTGAACTCTTGATAAAATGTGGAAGGAAAAGTACTAGGATTATATGGAATGTCATCCATCCCATTACTTCTACTCAAACACTGACCTGAATAGACTTGACTGTGGAGGAAGGTTCATAGTCAATTTATCCTAAATATTTTTGAACAACACCATTTCTCCTCTCCTCATTATTCTCTTCTATCTTCAATCCCTTAATCTCTCTAGCAATGTTCTCATTGGTCACATCAAAAATCATCTCGACCAACTTTCCCATCTATAGATACTCAGGTGAAACCATTCTGCCCACTCTCTGTGCTTGTCATAGTTCGTATCACTTGGCATTCTCCAATAACCATTCCTTTTGAGTTGGGAGCTCTGTATCAATTGTAGAAACTCAATTTATATGAATCATTTGTCAACTTTCCCATCTACATTTAGGTACTCTAGCTCTACGGAAATCAACTATAAGGGCCCACTCCTTATGAATTGAACATCAGCACTTGAGTAAAAGAGCTCATATTTATACCAATAACTGATTAGTAACTATTCACATCTCTTTAAGAGAGATGTTTATCTACACTGATTTTGAATTGGGAGAAGACCATCTCTCGCCTCCCATTTCTTCTGAATTAGACATGCACAATCACTTACATGTTACTTAAATGTAAATAATTTATTAAGTACCATTGCCTCCTCTTTAACAAATCTCTCAAACTTAAAGGAATTATCATCTCAGAACTAGTTTTACATGGGAAATTTTTATCAAGCAAACCAATTTGTAATTCTTTATTTTATGTAGAAACCAGCTCAAAAGAAACATATCAAATTGTATTGAAATGGAATGATGCTAGTTGAGGTGGGTAAATGGAACCTCCTTACCCAATTTTACCTATGTACCAATAGTGACGACAATAACACATTGACTTTTCTTAATGGTTGTACAAATTTCTCCCACTTGAAAGAAATATATATGTTATATAATCATCTCACTAATCTATTATCTCCACACATAAGCTTAAGCTAAATAGTAGGAGGTTTGTGGGACAATATTATCTTAGTGAAAAGACAAGATTATAGAATATGGAAGGGAAGTCATGTGATACTCTAAATCATCTCACCACAAACATGTATGAACTTAATATGTGTCACATCCTTGCTTTTGAAAGGGAAGTTATGTGATACTCAATCATTTCACCACAAACATGTATGAGATGAACTCAAGATAATGCATGCCACATCCTTGCTTTGGGCATGTATCAAATCACTTGCTCTCAAGGAAAAAGCAAGTCAAGCAAGGGAGAATTTGATGGACACCCTTTTCACAAGAAAAGAGAGTCCTACTAGCAATGATAGTATGGTTATGTTATATGGAGATCATACTAACTTGTTCACTCACTTCACGAGAAAGGATCATTTAATAGCAAACTATGGTGTTTGCTTGTGAAATGAAGTTGGAAGGGTCAAAGTGTTGAGATTTTCCCTTGTGAACATCTAAAGAAGTGTGGTCATGGTGATTCTAATTTAGCTAGATGGATCACTAGCTCTAATACGATTTAGCTCATTTTGGGCAAAGAGACAAAAGGTGTTAAGATTATGCTCTTCTAAAATTAGCTCTTTCAAGAGAGATAACTCCCTTCCATGGAATTATTCTTTTGTGTACCTTCTTTCATTGGCCTATTTTGATTTGTCTTAATATATGTGCTTTATCTTGAACTTATTTTTCATCAAGAGATTCTTATATTGATTGATTGGTTCTAGTTTCACTTGAAATTACCTTTATCCAATCCTCCTAAATTCTAGGATACATTGGATGTGAAAAGTTGAGTGCTAGAGGAATAAACAACTTAAAAGGGTAGTTTAAGTTTTTGTTCACCTTTGCTTGGTTGAATAATTGTTGATTTGTTTGATTTTTTCAAATAAATATTTGATTTGTTTGTTGTTGGATTTTTACTTGTTTGAGTGTTGATTTAAAGAGGTTTCTAAAACCTATGAAAGAGCTAACTTACTATTTATGTTTTTGGGTTTCTGATTTTATATGAATGTAGAATTAGATATATTCAAATAATTAATTAACTATATTTTTGTTCTTATCCAAAAGAAAAGATTTAAAATGAATTTAAAGTTAACCAACAAATGAAATAAATTTCTTATTTTATACTTTGAGTGTATGCAACTAAATGGTTTGGGTTGAATTTTTCTAGACGTAATCTCTGTGTTTTGTGGTTTTTGTTTAGTGAGAGAATGTTTGTTGGTAGGTTAGGAACTAAAGAAAAAATAGACTAATAGCCACTAGAAGACCATTATGGTAGTGTAATGATGAAAAAAGATCCCCTTAACTTGGCCTTGATTCGGTGTTGTGTTATGCCTAACATATTCACATTAGGTATTGGACCCTTGTGAACTAATGGATTTAAATGGTACCTTGCTAAAGTGTTGTGAAGTGTTGTAACACACTTTCACACTTTTTTAAGGTTTTATTAATTAACTAAACCTAATAAACCTCTTTTTAATTAAAATAAACATTAATCTTGCCTTGTTTAAGGTGTTGTAAAGTGTTGTAACACACTTTCACATTTTTCTAGGCTTGTCATTAATAATTGGGCTTTCTTATGTTTTAGTTGGCCCTATTTTGCATCCACAAGCCTCATTTATTATATTTTTGAGGATAATACTCATACCAATCATTAGCCAATCATAATTTAGGCATTTCAGGTTTGAATGGCCCAAATTTAGTGATCTGGGACTCATTCGCCTGGACTCATTTGCCACCTTGGGCAAATGAGTCCCACCTAGATCTTTTGGTCCCAAACCTAGTTTCACACATTTCTAGGTATTTTTAAATTTGGTCCCAAAAATTAAGCCTCGTGGGACTCATTCACCACCTTGGGCGAATGAGTTTTGTGTGGCCCAAAATCAAAATTAATTCGAATTCTTGGGGGGATTTTATTCTCCTAGATATGATGTCGGCTTGTAAGGTTGTAATTTTGAGAATTCTTGCATATTTGAGTACAAATACAAGGTTCATTCACTCATTTTCATCTAAGAATTTTGTGAGAGAATTCATACTAGCAATTTTGAGTTCACAAAAGCATTCAAGAGCATTCAAGGGTAAATTATCAAGCATTTTAGAGCAGCATTCAAGCATCAATCATCATTTCAAGGATTTCATGCATCATGTTTGTTATTGTGCTAACAATTATGATGTAGGGTTTATAAGTCAAGCAAGTGTTTCATTCAAGATCAACATAATTCAAGCAAGGATCAAGATCTACATACACTGCAGCCATTTCAAGCATATTTAAAGCACTTTATTGAAGGGTTTTGGTGAGTTGCAACATTTTCATTTGTTCATTCATCATTCTCCATTCCTATTTAATTTCATTTAAAGGTTTAGTTACCAACAAGGGGTTTGGCCAAGGAAAAGCCCTATCCACTAGCCCAAAAACATTTTCCCCTCTCATTTGTGTGTGATTTGCAGGTCTAGGTGGCATATTTCCTAAGGAGCAAGATTCAAGAAAAGTTGCAATTCATTCAAAGTTGTCAAAGTTGTAATCAAGTATTGGAGAACCTTAGAGAAGACCTATAGGTTGCATATAAGAGATTCAAATACATAAACTAATCAAGAAGGATAGAGCAGATATAAAAGAGCAGGATCAAACTTTGAAGCTTCAAAAAATTCCAACTAGACCGATTCACCACTTCTGGCGAATGAGTCCCAATTTCTGTCAATTTTTAGATTTATGCAAATTCAAATACCCATTTGGTAGATTCTTGTTCTTGCATAGTTTTCTAGAATCTGGACTGATACACCTAACTTAGCGAATGAGTCCCAGTCATCATTAAGATCATATTTTCTATTTTTCTAGAGCTCCACTCAGCCATCTCTAGATTTCCAGGTGCACACATTTTGTTTTGTAGCTTTTTGTTTCATCTCATTCACTTTTCTAGGTCATTTAGTGTTACTTTGCATTGAATTAAGGTTTTTTCATTTCATCTTACATTTCATTATCTTTTCCAAGTTCTTGCTTGGTGGTGAACCCCTTGTTAGTTTTCATTCATCCCCTAGGACAACCCTATTACAAGATTTCTTTCTCTTTTGCATTGAGATCTATAGGGTTACCCTTGAATGATATTGGAAATGTGGGTGTGCTTTGTTTCCTAAAACCATATGCTAGAATCCATCCCATAAATATCATTTTATTTTGGGGTAAGTGCACCAAGATCGTTCCCAAAAAGGGGGCTTAAGTGGCCACCTTTTTTCTGAAATCAGGAAATACTGACCTTAGACGTGAAATTGAGGATACTTACACTCAAAATTTTGGGATGGAACAAAAAGAAGGATTCAAGTGCTCTGAGTCTACTTTCTAAACTACTAATTTATTTTGAAAATGGTTGAGATTAAGGGGTTCAAATGAGGGACTTACACAGATTGGTGTTGTTTTTGTTAGAAAAACATAACATAGAAACTCTTGTACAACCCTTGTACGGTGAACATTTTTTTAGTATTTTTAAAATCGCTACAATTAGAAATTAGCTAATAATATGTAGTTGATGCATGATTTTTCTGATAATTTTTTAATGAATATTTTATTTTTTACTAATTTTTGAAGTGGATACTTCCTGAAAAATAGAATTTTGGCCATGCTACCCCTACAAATTTTGGAAACTAATTATTTTTTTAATTAATTTTTTTAAATTTATAGAATGGAGTCTAGTTTCTAAAAATGTAATTTATTTGAAAATTTGATGAAAGGTTAATTTATAATGAAAAAAAACCAAACACTGCTTTTTGCCAAAAAAGAGACATACAAACAAAATAAATTATGGATGAACGGCTTAACATTGTCAGAAAGTGAAAAAAATTACATCGTTGGATAGCTAAAAGAGAACCTAACATTACCTAGATGTTCGATTTGTTTGAGATTGCACCATGTGCAATCCTGATGGTGAGCATGAACCCGATTATGTGAAATATTGTAGAAATTGCAAAAACATGTCTCTAGTCATTGGGAATGCCCTCCAAGCTTTTGTGTTGGTATTCCAAGGAAAATAGCAATCCCGAGGCTTAGGGATTCCCAAAGCAAGATATAATGCGAGCGCGTGATAATGCGCTCGCGTTATAAGTCAGTTTTGACATGGTTATTTTTGTTTCTGGGAAGCATGTCTAGAAAGACATAACATGAGCATGGTATAACACACTCACGTTATGTCTTTCTTTATGTTAAATTCATATTGAATGTATGTTTATATATTTGTATGCACGTGTATGCTTGTATGTCATGTATGTATGTATGTAATATTGTATGTATATATGTATTATTCTTGTATGTATGTATTTATGTATGTCTTTAGAGGGAGGGAGAATTTTAAGAGAGAGAGATCTAGAGTTGTCTAGGTAGGGTGGGAGGGGGAGAGGGAGGGGGAGAGAGAGAGAGAGAGAGAGAGAGAGAGAGAGAGAGAGAGAGAGAGAGAGAGAGAGAGAGGTTGGAATGAGGGACTTAGCTAGGTAGGTGGGAGGATAAAGGAGGAGAGAGGGGTGGGAGAGAGAGAATTGAGAGAGAGGGAGAGAGAGAGACAGAGAGAAAGAGAGAGTTATGTAGGTAGGGTACCAAAGAAAGAGACTTGAGAGTGTGAGGGGAGGTGAGAGGGATAAAGGGATAAAGTGAGAGTTTAAGAGAGAGGGAGTGGGAGAGAAGGGGTTGGAGTGAGAGGGACTTAGCGAGGTAGGGTGGGAGGGATAAAGGGAGTGAGAGAGAGAGAAGGGGGTGTGGGAGAGAGAGAATTGAGAGAGAGGGAGAGAGAGAGATAGAGAGAGATAGAGAGAAAGAGAGAGTTATGTAGGTAGGGTGCGAAAGGGAGAGACTTGAGAGTGTGAGGGGGATGAGAGGGGGAGACTTGAGAGATAGGTAGTGAGAGGGAGTGTGAGAGTGATAGAGTGGGAGAGAGAGGGAGTGTGAGTGAGATACCTAAGAGAGGGAGAGGTTGTGGTAGGGTTTATAGGGTAGAGGATAGTGGGTAGAGGGTTTAAGGGTTGAGGGTTTAAGGTTGAGGGTAGAGGATTGAGTGTATATGGTTGGGGGATTAGGGTTGAGGGTTGACAGTTGACAGTCGAGGGTTGAGGGTAGAGGATTGAGGGTATAGGTTAGAGGGTTGAGGGATTAGGGTTGAGGGTCCAATGTCTAGGGTGGAGGGTATAGGGGTTGAGGGATTAGAGTTTAAGGGTTGAGGGTTGAGGGTTTAAGGGTTGAGAGTTTAGGGATTAGGGTAGGGATTTTTCTTGGATTTAAGGGTGTAAGGTTTGAGGGATTAGTGTTGAGGGATTAGGGTTTAGGGTAGAGGGCATTGAGTAGAGGGTAGAGGGTAGATGGTTTAAGGGTTTAGGATTTAAGAGTTGAGGGTCGAGGGTTAGGGTTGAGTGTTTAAGGGTTTAAGGGTTTAGGGTTTAGGGTTTAGGGTTTAGGGATTAGGGTAGAGAAGGAGGGATGGATGGATAGAGAGGAGAGAAGAGGAGGGAGGGACATAGATATGTGAGGGTTCAGGATCCAATGTATAGGGTAGAGGGTTGAGAATAGAGGGTATAGGGTTGAGGACCTATAGGGTTAAGGGATTAGGGTATTGGGTTGATGGAATAGGATTGAGGGATTAGGGTTGAGGGTGCATATGGTTGAGGGATTGGGGTTAAAAGTCCAATGTATAGGGTAGAGGGTATCAGGGTTGAGGGTTTAGGGTTTGAGGGTTGAGGATTGAGGGATTAAGGGTTGAGGGTTGAGAATTGAGGGTTGGGTGTTTAATGTATAGGGTAGAGGGTAGAGGGTTGAGGGTTTAAGGTTGAGGGTAGAGGATTGAGTGTATACAATTGGGGGATTAGGGTAGAGGGTCCAATGTATAGGGTAGAGGGTATAGGGGTTGAGGGATTAGGGTTGAAGGGTTGAGGAATTAAGGGTCAAGAGGGTTGAGGGATTAGGGTAGAGAGTTTACTAAGTCAGTTTAAGGTTTGATGGATTAGGGTTGAGGGTAGAGGGTAGATGGTAGAGGATTGAGGGTAGAGGGTAGAGGGTTTAAGGGTTGAGGGTTTAGGGTTTAGGTTTGAGTGTTTAAGGGTTTATAGGGTAGAGGGTAGTGGGTAGAGGGTTTAAGGGTTCAGGGTTTAATGTTGAGTGTAGAGGATTGAGTGTATAGGGTTGGGGGATTAGGGTCAAGGGTCTGATGTATAGGGTAGAGGGTATAGGGGTATAGGGGTTGAGAGTGGGAGAGAGTGGGAGAGAGAGTGGGAGAGAGTAGGAGAGAGTGGGAGAGAGTGGGAGAGAGGGTGGGAGAGAGAGGGAGAGAGTGGGAGAGTGAGAGAGTGGGAGAGTGGGAGAGTGGGAGGGAGAGGTGGGGAGAGGGTGGAGAGAGAGAGAGGAGGGAGGGAGAGTGGGAGAGAGTGTGGGAGAGGATGGGAGAGGATGGGAGAGAGGGAGGGAGAGAGGGAGAGAGTGGGAGAGTGGGAGAGAGTGTGGGAAAGGGTGAGAGAGAGAGGGAGAGGGTGGGAGAGGGTGGGAGAGAGTGAGAGAGATGGTGGGAGAGGGAGAAAGTGGGAGAGAGTGGGAGAGTGAAGGGAAAATAGGGATGGATCTAATGACCCAACACTGCGGAATACATTCCCTTAACACTAATAGAACATAGGAGAATAGAAAAAACTTGTTCTAATAGCTTCTAAAACTACTGAGATGAATACATACAAAATAAATGAGAAAAAAATATTAAGCATTCACAGATGACACAATATTTACGTGGGAAAACCTTTTCAGGTAAAAAACCCACCACACCAAGCAAAGACAATTTTGTATTACAGAAATAAAAACATTACATACAAAATTCTTCAGCCTTCACTCTCTGATCAGCTCACAACAGCTCTCAAGTTAAAACTCATAGTTACAATACTTTTTTCTCCAAGTATATAATGAATGAATCACTCATAATCTATTAAATCGACTTGCCTTTCAACCGTCACTTTTTGGTTTACATAAAATATAATAATGTATCTTACTGACAAAGTCATACATCTCATTAAAATTTCAACCAATCCCATGACCTCCAGGTTCATGCATCGAACATCCAATACGCAATCAATCTGCATAGATTAATTTCCTTTTCATTGAGCCATCCAGGCATTCAATTCCTTGCCATAATCGGGTTCCTGTCACTAGCTGAACAACTCTACATTAACTATCATTTACTACATTGGCCTTTAGCCAATCAAACTGTTGTCAACCTACCATGTGTCCATCTACCATTTGTTGTGTGCTTTGACCATTTTGGTCTAGCTTGATCAAGCTCAGTCAAGATCGATCAAGCTCGGTCAACCAAGCTTCGAGCTCATTTTCCTTCTACCGTGCTACCACTGAGTCCATACGACCCAGCCATGGTACTACAATGAGCTCGTTTGAGCTCACCCAAGGCTACACCGCGCTACCGCTACCCAGACCATCTCACCTCGCGGTATGGCGGTATGCCATCCGAGCTCCTTCAAGCTCTATCCCATAGACCACCACCACGCTACTGCTGCCTAGTTTGAGACAAGCCACGATATGGTGGTAAGCAACTTGGTAGACCGTTGGCAGTCAAACCACGCTACCGCGGAGGCCACTAGGCCACCCCATAGTAGGGCGATGATCGCCGGCCAGACCGCTAGTGGTATTACTGCAGCCACCATGGTGAGCAAGCTCACTACCCATAGTGGAGTGGTAACCGCTAGGCTCACTGCTGGCGGTCTCACCATAGACACCATGATGAGAGAATCCACCACTCACGGTGCGGCGATAACTGCTGACCAAGCCATTGGCGGCTTCACCGTGGCCACCGTGGTGAGACAACTCACTGCCCGTGGTGGAGTAGTAACCACCAGGCCACTGCTAGCGGCTTCATTGCGGCCACGGGGGTGAAGGCCTTCATCGACTGTAGTAAGGCGGTCACCAGTGAGGTAGGCTGCAAGCTGCCTACCATGACCACCACGGTGAGTAAACGCACCACGTACAGTAAGGCGGTAACCGCCAAGCCCATCACCGTGGTACCGCTAGGGTAAAGATAGACCACCATGGTAAAGTGGTAGAGGCACAAAAATAATAGCCATGGTATGGTGGTAAAGGCTGAGAACTACAATTTTTCACCAAGTCTTGAATTTTGAGGCTTAGAACTGGAAGTTGAGACACAATTTTCCCAACACGCTTCCACTTGGCAAAGTCTTCCAGCTCCCTCTAGACTTGAAAAATCACTGACGGTCATATGCTTCAAGGCCCATCGATTCTACACACCATCTGAACTTGTCTGTGCTCATGAGCTTTGTCAAAGCATCTGCAACATTCTTCAAAGTGTCAACCTTTTCAAGACAGACTCTTCCATCTTCCACCATGCCCCTCACGAATTGAAACTGCACATCAATGTGCTTCATCCTGGCATGGAAAGTTAGATTCTTTGCTAAACAAATGGCACTCTAACTATCACAAAAAATAGTGATCTTCCCTACATTAAAACCAATGTTTGAACACAAATGCCTCAGCCAAACTGCTTCCTTACAGGCATGAGTTTCTATCATGTACTATGCCTCTATCATGGATAAAGCAACTACAGCCTGTCGCTTGCTCATCCAACTGACTGCTCCACCATTTAGCATGAATGTGTATCCAGTGGTGGATCTCCTGCTGTCAATGTCCCTTACCTAATCAGAATCAACATATCCCTGAATGTTGAGAGTCCTCTATGATGCAACCAAACTGTCATGGTAACACCTAGCATAATCTAAAGTCCCTTTCAAATACCTGAATACTCTCTTCACAATATCCCAATGTGATCTTCCCGGATTTTCCATAAAATGGCTTAGAAATCCCACTCCTTGGGCAATGTCTGGTCTTGTACAGACCATCGCATACATTAAATTGCCAACAACACTTGCATACATCACACTGGTCATGTCCTCCATCTTAGTAGCATATTTTGGACAATCTTCAACAGATAGTTTCATTTTGTGCATGATTGGAACAACTAGCTACTTGCAATCGTTCATCCCAAATATCTCCAGAATTGTGTTCACATACTTACTCTGACTTACCCAAAGCTTTCTTCTTGTTTTGTCCCTAGTTATCTCCATTCCCAGAATGTACCTTGTTGCACCAAGATCTTTCATTCCAAACTTTGTAGATAGCTGAGATTTAAGATTAGAAATCATAGTCTTGCTATTTCCTATGAATAACATATCATCCACGTAAACTATAATAACAAGCACATGATCATTCTTAGATTTATGATAAACACAATGATCAAATTTTGATCTTACAAATCCCATAGACAACACAAATGTGTCAAATTTTTGGTACCACATTCTAGGAGACTACTTCAAACCATACAGAGATTTATTTAACTTACAGACCAGATTTTGTTTACCTTTCACAACGATATGCTCAGGCTAGGACATATAAACTTCTTCTTCCAACTCACCATGGAGAAACACTGTATTCACATCCATCTGCTCAATTTCAAAGTGATACACAACTTCCAATGACAACAAAAATCTAATGGATGTCAGCTTTGCTATAGGGGAAAAAATATCTCCATAATCAATTCTGTCAATCTGGGAAAATCCCTTTGCAACTAGTCGTGCCTTATACTTCTCAAAACTATCATCAAGACCTGTATTCTTTTTGAATATCCACTTACAACCAACAAGGTTTGACCCTTTAGGCAGTGGTACCAAATCCCAGGTTTCATTCTTCTTCAATGACTCCATCTCTTCATTCATGGCTTCTAGCCAAGAATTCAAATAAGACATGTTGATTGCTTCTTTTACAGTCAGCTCATCAGTGCTAGTAATTAAGGCATAGGCACAGTTGGAATTTAACAATGAGAAACCATACGTCTCAGGTTGTCATTTTTCTTGTGTAGACCTTCTTATAGGCCGAGGTTGTGGTTCTTCATCATCAGAACTTCCAGAGCTGCTTGAGCTCTCCTCAATCTCAGGTACACCATGTAGCTCTTCCCTTTCTAGAGTTTGGGGAATCTCAACTGCATCCTTCTTCTTGTCACTCTGATTTGTCTCAAGCTGTTGATCACTTATTGAAGGTTTCAGCTCACAAAATATCATGCTTCTGTTGTACAGAACCTTCTCAGTAATAGGGTTCCAAAGCTTGTATCCCTTCACACCAACTCCATAGCGAATGAGAATACACTTGACAACCTTGTTATCCAATTTTGATCTTTTCTCATTTGGCACATAAATATATGCCTCACGACCAAAGAAACAGACATGCCTCAGAGAGGGCTTCTTACCAAACCATTCTTCCAAAGGTGTCTTATCAACAAGAGAAAAGCAACGAGATTGGTTTACCAGATAACATGTTGTAGCCACAACCTCAGCCCAAAAATTCTGCTCCAGACCAGCACTACTCAGCATACTCCTTGCCTTTTCCATCAACATCCTATTCAACCTTTCAACAAATCCATTCTATTGTGGAGTGTAAGGCGTTGTCTTATGCCTTTTAATTCCATGATCTGTGCAATACCTTTCGAAATCTACAAAAAAAAACTCACCGTCATTGTCTGTCCTCAAACATTTAATTTTCCTTCTAGTTTGATTCTCTACCAAAGATTTGAATTCTTTAAACTGACTGAACACTTCTGATTTACTTTTAAGAAAGTATACAAATACCCTTCTCAAACAGTCATCAATAAAAAAAACATAATATCTAGACTTCGATAATGAAGGAACATTAACTGGACCAAACACATCAGAATGAACATAATCCAGTATAATAGAAGATTTATGACTCAAATAAAATGAAACACGGTGTTGTTTTCCATAGATACAATGTTTATAAAAATCAAACTCATGGTTACAATCATCGAGCCCTTCTACAAGATTTTTATTCTTCAAGGTTTTTAAACCTTTCTCACCTATGTGACCTAGTCTATGATGCCACAACATAGTCTTCTCAGCTAGGAGTTTTACCTCCAAAGCATTTGCAGATAGAGAAGTGTCTTCATCTTTCTCTATAGGGACTGATTTACATGACTCTACAGAGGAATTGTTACATTGAACAAGATGTGCATCAAACTTATACAGAGTGCCAGTACGAACACCCTTAGCCAACACCATTGCACCTCTATCCATTTTACATCCTCTACTTGAGAAAGAAACTTCTACACCAGCATCATTTAACTTATTGACAAAAAGAAGATTACGAGCCAAACATGGTATGTGCAGTATGCCACCAATACCTTTGACTCTCCCATCAGGAAACTGAATTTTGACTTTTTCTCTACCAACTATCTCTAGTGTTGAATCACTTTCCAAGTACACCTTTCCACCCTCATACTTCTCGTATTTAGAGAACCATTCTCTATTGGACGTCATGTGAAAGGACGCACTTGAGTCAACCAGTTAGACATCATCTGATGCCTGAGTTGTCAAGGCTGCTGCAATGAAGGCATATGCATCACTTTGAGAAGATTCATTGTCTGAAGCAGTCTTCTTCTTCTTCTCCTTACAATCCTTCTGGATATGACCAGGTTGCCCATAGTTCCAGCATCTCACCTTGAAATTTTTACTAGCAGATTTTGATCTCCCTGCAGATTTGGATTTTGACTTCTTGTCCTTCTTCTTGCCTTTCTCTTTTGGTCTACCTCGAATAGTAAGAACCTCTTTGGCCATCTCAGAATACTTCCTTTGCATTTATTCAGACATAAGCGAAGCAACCACATCATCCATCTTGAATGCAGTGGTCGTGCTTTCCATCAGCAGATGATCCCAACTGCTAGGTAACAACACAATAGGAGCATGCAACCATCCTCTTCCTCAGTCTTTACACCTACAGATGCCAGCTAAGTAACACTCATGTTAAACGAGTTCAAATGGTCTGCAAAAGATTTACCTTCTTCCATTTTCAAGGAGTACAACTTCTTCCTTAGGAATAACTTATTTACCAGAGACTTTCCTTGATAAATATCACCAATCTTCTTCCACAATGAAGCTATAGACATCTCCTCATGGATGTTCAGGAGTACATTATCAGCTAGACTCAGTCTTATCAGACCTCTTGCTTTTCTATCAGCAAGGTCCCAATCCGCTTGCGTCATACCTTGTGGCATAGTTCCAGACACTGCTATCCAAAGGTCTCTATCCACCAACAAGTCTTCCATTTTGAGTTTCCATAACTCAAAGTTGCTGCCATTAAATTTTTCAATCTCTACTCTACCTAATGTACTCACAATATCAAACAAAAATAAGTTTTAACAATGCAAGACTCCCACTGAAATAGTATTAGCACAAAAAATTGACCTATTCTCTCAAGGATAACACAACTGGCCAGACTCTGATACCCCTTGAAGGGAGAACAGGGATGGATCTAATGACCCAATAGTGTGGAATACATTCCCTTAACACTAATACAACAAAGGAGAATATAAAAAACTAGTTCTAATAGCTTCTAAAACTATTGAGATGAATACATATAGAATAAATGAGATAACAAAATATTAAGCATTCACAGATGACACATTATTTACATGGGAAAACCTTTTCAGGTAAAAAACCCACCACACCAAGCAAAGACAATTTTGTATTACAACAATAAAAACATTACATACAAAATTCTTTAGCCTTCACTCTTTAATTAGCTCACAGCAACTCTCAAGTTAAAACTCACAGTTACAATACTTTTTTCTCCAAGTATAAAATTAATGAATCACTCATAATCTATTACATCGACTTGCCTTTAAACCATCACCTTTTGGTTTACATAAAATATAATAATGTATCTTACAGACAAATTCATACATCTCATTAAAATTTCAACCAATCCCATGGCCTCCAGGTTCATGCATCGAACATCCAATACACAATAGATTTGCATAGATTAATTTCCTTTTCATTGAGCCACCTAGGCATTCAATTCCTTGCCATAATCGGGTTCCTATCACTAGCCGAACAAGTCTGCATTAACTGTAATTTACTATGTTGGCCTTTAGCCAATCAAACTGTTGTCAACCTGCCACGTGTCCATCTACCATATGCTATGTGTTTTGACCATTTTGGTCTAGCTCGGTCAAGCTCGATCAACTGAGCTCTGAGCTCATTTTCCTTCTACCATGCTACCGCCAAGTCCATACGATCTAGCCACGGTACTGCAGTGAGCTTACCCAAGGCTATATCGCACAAGCACTACCCAGACCATCTCGCCTCGTGGTATGCCATCCAAGCTCCTTCGAGCTCTATCCCACAGACCACCATCACGCTACCGCTACCTAGTCTAAGACAAGCCATGATATGATGGTAAGCAGCCTGGTAGACCGCTAGCGGTCAAACCGCCCTACCGTAGAAGTTGTTAGGCCACCTTGTGGTAGGGCGGTGACTGTCAGCCAGACCGCTGGTGGTCTTACTACAGCCACCGTGGTGAGAAAGCTCACCGTGCATAGTGGAGTGGTAATCACGAGGCTCACCACTGGTAGTCTCACTATGGACATCGCGGTGAGAGGATCCACCACCCGTGGTGCGGAAGTAACCGCTGACCAAGCCGCTGGTGGCTTCACCGTGGCCATCGTGGTGAGACAACTCACCGCCCGTGGTGGAGTGGTAACCGCCAGGCCACTACTGGTGGCTTCATCGCAGCCACCATAGTGAAGGCCTTCACCAACTGTGGTAAGGCAGGGAATTCCTTTGCCGACTACGATAAGGTGGTGACCAACAAGGCAGGCTGCAAGCCACCTACCACGACCACCACGGTGAGTAAACTCACCATGTGTGGTAAGGCAGTAACCACCGAGCCCATCACCATAGTACCACCAGGGTCAAGACAGACCGTCACGGTAAAGTGGTAGAGGCACAAAAATAATAGCTACGTTATGGCAGTAAAGGCTGAGAACTGCAATTTTTTGGCAAGTCTTGAATTTTGGAGCTTAGAACTAGAAGTTGAGATATAATTTTCCCAATAGAGATAGGGTGGGAGAGAATGGGAGAGAATGGGAGAGAGGGTGGGAGAGGGTGGGAGAGAGGGTAGGAGAGGGTGGGAGAGAGTGCGAGAGGGTGGGAGATAGTGGGAGAGAGGAGGGAGAGAGTGGGAGAGCATGGGAGGTGTGGGAGAGAGGGTGGGGAGAGAGTGGGAGAGGGTGGGAGAGTGGGAGAGAGTGGGAGAGGGTGGGAGAGGGTGTGAGAGAGTGGGAGAGGGTGGGAGAGAGTGGAAGAGAGGGTGGGAGAGAGGGAGGGTGAGGGTGGGAGAGGGTGGGAGAGAGTGGGAGAGAGGGTGGGAGTGGGTGAGAGAGTGGGAGAGAGGGAAGGAGAAAGTGGGAGAGAGTGGGAGTGTGGGTGAGGGTGGGAGAGAGGGTGGGAGAGACTGGGAGAGAGTGGGAGAGGGTTGGAGAGACTGGGAGAGGCTAGGAGAGAGGGTGGGAGATGGTGGGAGAGAGTGGGAGAGAGAGTGGGAGAGGGTGGGAGAGAGTGGGAGATAGATCAAATGAGTGAGTGAGTGAGATATAGGGAGTTGAGAGATGGATAGTGTATAGGGGTTTAGAGATGAGGGAGAGACGAGAGAGTGAGAGAGAGGGAGGGAGTGGGAGAGAGATATAGGGTATAAGAGTTAAGGGTAGAGGGTAGAGGGGAGAGAGATAGAATTAGGGTATAAGGGTAGAGGGAAGAGAGATAGAATCAAGGTATATAGGGTATAGACAAAGAGAGAAAATAAATCTATTTAAAAACCAACTTTCTCATAACGCGAGCGCGTTTTGAAGAAGTAGAGATATGGCCATTTTAGGAATAAATAACACGCTCACGTTATAATGCGAGCATGTTTTGTGTTGCACTAAAAATGGTAAAAAATTTCAATATACCTATGATATCAAGGCCCACATTCTGCATATTCTCCTGGTTCTACACATGCTTCAACAAAAAGTAGCTTTTTGATGATGCTGTGAAGTGTGCAAGCATTTTTTTCACATTCCACCACCTTTTCCATGATCTTTCTACCACCTTTGCATGAAATAGTAGAGTTTTCATGTTGAAAAACATATAATATCAATTCAAGTTTGAATTCCATTGAAAACCGATATACAATTGAAGTTTGGAGTGGAACAAGCTTTTGAAAAAGTCAAATTATTGAGGAGTTTGAAGAAAGAAGAAGCTAAGGCTACATAATTGGGTTGAACTCCTCCATTTGAAAGTCTAGTTTTTTAGGTATGTGAAGTCTTTACACATTTTCTTTCATTCTATTATGGCTTTCTTTCATTCTTGTTATTTTTCATATTCCATGTTGATCATTGTTTGTTTGTCATTATAACCTTACATTGTCAATGCACATTTTAAATTACACAATTCTATACACTTTCCAATTACATTTTTAACCACATCTCTTTGAGGCATTTTGTGATTTAACAATTGACTTACCTTGTGTATGCTTCCACATTTTGTAAACACATATATATGACATAAGTTTTAAGGAAGTAAAATAAAACATCATTTCTCAATCCTTTATTATGGAAGTGCATACCACTCTCCGAAGTTTTCATTGAGGTATTTTGTCAAACAATTATATTCCATGTTGATCATTGTTTGTTTGTCATTATAACCTTAGGTTGTCACCAAAATGGAAGCATGGACAAAGAATTTGAATTGTGATGCAGCTAGGGGAGGTCCTACAACACAACTGAACACAAAAAATCAACCAACAACAACAATTCACAAGTCACAATTCTCAAAACTCTTCACTTTTCACCAAATTAGCACTCTTCCTTGTACCATTGCCAACTCATTTAATCGGGTTTTTCTTCTCGATAAGATTCTTTCAGACCAAGACTTGAACCATTTCAAGGACCCTTCAGGGTACACAATCACATGTCAAAAAACCACTATTGGTTACTTTGTAACAACTTTCTCAAATCAGGCTTTCTACGCCAACTAGGCCTCAAATTAGGACACTTTAGGAAAAAACTTATCTTGAAACTTGACAAAAACCTCCAAACACATGTGGGAAGAAATTTATATGTATTCAAACCAAATAATTCATAATTACTTCTCATAAATTCATCCACCAAGATGCCAAAACCAAAAACCCTCTTTTTAAGGCAAATAACTTAGGGCTTATTGGAAAACACACTTCCCAACCTTATCAAAACATGCCACCACCTCAAACAAGTTTAAATGGACTTCAAAAACTCGATTCAACAAGAAAAAATGCTTCCCTAACACAATACTCACTTTAGCATGTCAAAACCTCTCAAATTCACATAGAAAACACCAAATTTCCCCTGTACACACTCAACATTCCCACACCTTTTTATTGATGCTACAGAACCATTCCTCAAGTTAGAGTGGCCACAGTGAGAGGAATTCATCAATACACCATTTTAAATGACTTTAAAACCTTAAAACCAAATCCTCAACTTTCATGCAAATAACCTAGGGTTTATTGAAAGTCTTGACAACCAAGCCTAGCAGACCTCACCAATACCAAAAACACTTCAAAAATGCCTTGCACAAGCTCAAACAACCATTACATGGAAGGTTCCTTCAATATTTCATCAAAACCCTTCTTTAACACCCCATTTACACAAGGAAAACAATGTAATTCTGCCTACCTTGTAATCATGGCATGCCCTTGCACCACCTTTGTCTATGCTAGAAATAGTCTTCTACAAGATGATTGTAAGTATTTTTTATGAAGCCTTGAATGACATATATTTAATTTATTTGAATGGATAAATATTTTAGGAACTAATATTCATCTCATTTCCATGCTACAAGTAAAATTATCCGCCATGCCAAAGAAACGAAGAAGGAATAAAATAACAGACCAAGAGTATGAAACCTTCAAAGAAAAGGAGAGAGAACGGTTGAGGGAATATCGTGAAAAGAAGAAATTGGGTACTATTGATGAAAACAAGCCAAATGAAGAGGAACCTCCACCATCAAAGAGAGAATAATATTTGGCAGCACAAAGGGCACAAATGCGAAAGCATCGTGGTAAGACAGATTCAGATACCGTAGTTGGAGACACACCCTCTACGGAAAGAGAATACAAAGGGACACCATTAAGCACAAGTGAATATTGAGGGACACCAGCTACCACAAGTGAATATAGAGGGACACCATCTATCGCAAGTAAATATGGTTGGACACCATTGAGCGCATCTCAAGTTGAGAGTACATCGTCACTCGGATTTGACGAAGAAGGTATGCCATCATCCCCAAGAGAACCTGAAGGTATATCTTCTACTCCACCATCGATCAAAGGTATTCAATCTAGCCCACCTTAATTAAATATTGATGAAATTCGTAATGTTGAGATGTATGTACCTAAGAGAACACCACCTAGAATTTTGCATAGAAAGCCAAAGTATTTGACTAATATTGATGAGGATATTTTGCAACACATGGAAGGTAAGATTCCAGCACACACTTGTAGAATATATGGTGATAAGATTTGGAAATTGTACTTTGAAAGGCTAAATGACACTGCAAGATGTCAACTATTTGTTGAAATGATGCAAGGGATAAAGTATAGAGACATCATGAAGACTCTTGGGTTGAGAACATCGAATGCATCGAGTGAAAACACTATTGTGAAGAATCTAATGGATGCATATGAGAGTGTGGGTAAGAACTCATTCTCAAAGGATAGTAATGTCACACGATGTGTCATTAAATCAACTTTTGTAAGAAGTCAAAAAAAGAGAGCTCATCTCATTAGAAAGATGAGTGAACAAATGAGAATTAGTAGAAAAACTTTATCAAGTCATTCAAAGGCGGCAAAGAATTGAGGACACCAATTCAAATAAATTATGGACATTCTTAGGGAGACTGCCACAAAAATATAAAAAAGTTGTTGAAGCCTTGAGAACACAAATTGAAGAGTATTGGAATAATAACACAAGGACATCTTTGAATCAAAGGGATGTGGTAAGAAGGAGAATGGGTAGTTAGAACTGTGACCCACATCCAAAGCATTTTTTGGATATGACTCAAACCCAATTTTTTCGTAAATTTAAAACTGATTATCCTCAAATTATATTTGTCAAAGATTTTTTGAAATGCTTAAACCTTTTTATGTCAAGATAAATCACACACACACTACTTGTTGTTGTAGACTACATATTGAATTCTCTAACCATTATGATTTTTATCATTCTATATGTTTAGATTTAAATACTAATGATGTTTTGCAGGATTGTGGCATAGAAGCCCCACCAAAATCTTCAAGAGAGTTATTATCAAAAAAATTATGTGAAATAGAGGATGCCTAGATATTATATAGGACAACATGCTTGGATGGTTCATACGAGCATTGTGGTGGCTTCCAGCATATGCCAATATGTCAACATATGGAAAGCATAGTGTTGGAGTGAAAATACACTGAGAGGGGGGGGGGTGAATAAGTGTTTATAACTTCTTTAACAAATTTAACTGAAATTGAAAAGAACCATACATATGTTCTCATTTATCAATGATAGAATCACTCATGTATTTGAATGCAATCATATAAACTGAAATGAGAGTAGAGTAACATTGCATTTTAAAGAAGTAAAGCACTGAAGCAATTGAATCACAGAAACACAAATAGACACAAGATATGCTGATTGGAAAACTCTCCTGGGGTAGAAAACCCACTCCTGAATCTGCTGCCTTTTTCAGGCTTTCATTTCAATAATTATTTTGGCAATGCCTCAATGGTAGATTTATGAGCACCGACTCAAGGAGCACCAACCCCTTTTCTATTTTTCAAAAGAACATTAAAATAATACAAAGGATCTCTCTATTTCTCTTATTTCTGTCAAGTGCCTCTTGATAGACAATGCATAGACTTCTCAAGAGTCAAGAATGACTCTTCAGAATTCCATTCATTATCAAATCTTGATACAGCTTAAGGAAAATAATCTAGTTATAGTGTCAATACAACTTCTCATCAAACTACATTACATTGATATGACCTGTTTTTCTTTTTCTCACACATTCTATGTCAATCTTTCATGATACAAAATAAAGAACAAACACACACACTGTGTTTTCCAATTTCTCAGCATCAGCTTAAGAATACACTCTCACATCTCTTAATAGTACAACACTTGTTTCATTTTTGGTTTTTCTATCATGATAGAGCCCTAATATCTCTGTTTTTGTCTTTTTACAAAATTCATCATTACATTTAGGAAGTATTACAACTGTTGCTCGTTTTCCACTTTCAAGGAATTATACAAAGTTAATTTTCAGGTTACAATACTACTATCAAGCAATAGTTCCAGATGTTACCCATGATCATGAGTGAAGGATCAATATGAATAATGGTCTTCTGGCAAGAATGCTCAAGAATTATGCAGATTTAGAAGGCAAGCTGAAACCTATCCTGTCAAGTAGCCTGCACAAGCAATGCTTTTAACCAAGAAGCATTAATGTAATACACATTCCATAAGAAAATAGTCACTGAAACTACTACTAAAAATAGAGTAACTGAAACCCCAAACAACAATGTAACCGAAATTCCAAAAAGATGCAACCAATAACAGTTACCCACGAATCTAATGAAGCTGAGAGGATATTCAAAGAATAATACCCAATTTAATAGTTGCAATTCTTTAGTAACAGAACCTACTAAGTTCTATAACCAAAAATCTTCTTTTAAGAGCTGTTACCAAAAGATTTCAGGAAAGGTTTGAATAGATACAAAGGTATTTTGATTACCCACACACATAAATTAAAAACCCTTAAAAATTGTCATGATGATCTTGAATAAAACTGCAGTCACATTCTAAAACAATCATTTCATACTATTCTATTGCAAGCAATAGACATTTTTCATTTTCCTTTTTGCATAAGAGAGAAAGCTTAGCTCGTAATGATCTTGACTATAAAGTAACGGATCTAGAAGGCAGTCTAAAGATGAATACCTGATAATAATAATGAGGTTGTTGTCAAGAAATGAGTTTACCAGATTTGTAGACAACCGTAATGGCCAAGACAACTTCCAGACTTAGGCCTTCACCTAGCGGTAGAAAGAAGACACATGGAACGAGCATTGTAATGGTCCTCTCATCTCCCTCACACGGTGTCAAAGTGCAGTAGCCTTGCAAATTTCTCAGTGAAACGATTGAGACACAAACTCAATGATGGCCACTAGAATAGGGTTCCAAACCCTTCATGCAAGAGACACAAAAAATATGACCTAAATTGCCAAGAGAAAAAAACTCGCGTTTTCATTTGCAAAGAGTGATAATTGCTTGGAGTCCAAAAGGATGGACATAGTAATCCAAAAAAAAACACATAATGATGTTTGAAATCCATGGCTAGATCAAAGATAGACATGCCGAGAGGCATGATAACATTTGACTATTTTAGTCATTTCGAAAGCATCAACCAAGTAGAGTTCTAGGTAAATTTACATGACTACTTTTCCCATCAAATGCCGACTAAAAGAAGCCTTCAAAATTATTTTGACAAGACAACAAACTAAGAAAATGTTGATTATATCATTCCTTGTATTATTGCTTTCAAATGTCAAAGCTTCATCCACTTTAAGGCCTGAAACATGTGCATAGACAATTTATCAATTTGATTGCCTTTGACTAAAAACAAATTGCCATCACATTGAAATCCAATGCTATAATATGATCAATGGTATCCAAAAACATGAAGACTGATTTCATGTAAAATCCACAAAGCCATAAACATAATACTGAACAACCCTTATAGTATGCCAAAAATTGAATACCGAGAGCTTCAAGAACATTAAAAAACTCTTCATCATACTCATACCAATGACTGAAAATGGAGGAATATACCTTTAGTGTGTTTCAATTTCAAGATGCTTGTTACTGATCAAGCAATAATTAGTCAACCTGTAGAAGTACTGAACATGCCAAACACATCTAACCAAATGAATTACTGAAGCACAAAATATCAAAACCCAAACAAGTCACCTGAACAGTGGAACATAGAACCTATAAAAAAGTTTCTCAATTGAGATCTGCACATGGAGTTAAGTGATCAGTACCACCATATATAGAAACAACTATAAAGTAAATATGCCAATCAAGAAATCAGAGTAACTGAGAAAGTAACCACCAAGATGCTAGAGGTAATACAAATTGTCATCGAGGACAAAACAACACAAGAGGGATTCAAAAAACTCCCCCGTTGTCCTTGATGGAAAAACTGAGCCACCAAGCCAAAATAATGAACTGTAACCGAATGCACATAATTCTCCCCCTTTTTTTCATAAGGACAAAGGAATATATACAACAACCAACCAACACCTAGCTGAAAAAAATATATGCCCATGCAAAACTGTGACCAGTAACATATGCTGAATTCATGATCCTGAACAACCTTTAGCATAATTCTCATTGTCAGTTCAACAAAAACATAAGCATCTGCGAAGGAGAAATATGGATAGTAAGCATGAATATCTTGAGAAATAGGTTCTGTAAGCTTCCATACCATGAATACCAAAGCATATCATCTTAATGTCATGAGTTTAAACAATGTATCAAACTTGGGTTTGACATCAAGAGCAAACCAAAAGGACTGAAAAAACCAAACATCATAAGGCTGCAAATCTGAATATCACTATATAGCCACTATCCAAGCAACCTATCAAAAGATTCATAATCAAAACTATAGACCAAGGCTAACTGTTTCACCTTTTGGTCATATTAAGCTTCATCCTTCATTGTCAACTGTAAGCACACAATTAACAGTATGAATAACCATGCACAAGTGCATATCTTGTTGTAATGAGCAAATGGCAAACATCAGTACCATCATATAAAAACTAAGAGCATGCCATGAAACATATGAACCAAGAACCAAATGTTCACAGTATGTACCACCCAAATTATGTAAATGTGTCATCAAAGCCAGTATAGTTACCAAAGATAAGAAACCATTATAAACATCTGAAAGCCAATAAAGCCAATGAAACCAATTGCAAATACAATTGGAGTAGAAAACAATGATAGGAAATCTATAGGAGGCAACCTTAGAACCAAACTCCCCCAACAAGGAAGCTTCACAAAAATTCCTTTCTGATCTGTAAGACACCATTTCTTTTCTCAAACTTATTGAAAATGTGCAAATTCTTCAAACAGTGACTATTTGATCCAATAACTTACTACACATTTTTAAGAAACCAATAGTAAGATAATTAGGCCAGCAAATTTTCATTGCAACTAACCTTGTTCTCCAAAATGACATCTTTTACCAGAATAACACAAAGAAACCAAATTTGTAGCATGCATTCCACTGCATAAGTCTCAAGAGACTAAACAATCAGTATCAAGAAATAATCAATTGTCAAGGGAAAATATTAATCATTTTATGCAGATTGAGAACTTCATCATCCAAGAATATCCAAACTTCTATCAATGTTGTTTGTTGTCCTCAAGTACACATATACAATACTAACATAATCAAAGTAAAAAATGTTGCATCAGCAACCACAATTCCAGAAAAAAAAATGAATTTATAGCAACAACTTAGTATGTTGTTCATAGTTTCCAAGCACAACACTACATAACTCAACATTTACCATTTAAAGTTTTTCAACTAACTGCCTCTATCATTCTTTCAATTAAGACCTCAACCAATTCACTCTCTTAACATGCTTTGTTGCTGAAACATCATTTTCAAATCAAGGCACTGAATTTTATCAAGTTGCTGTTATATATGGTTTCAAATTATTGAATAAAGATGAGACAATATAGAAAAATTTGATGACAAAGACAAAAAGAGCACTGCTTGACTGTTCAAGCATCATAACCTCATGAATCTCTTTGAGTAACACAAACCATCACCTATTTTGATAAGTACAAAGAAAAGATATTGATCCTTCTAGCCCAACCAACACATTACAACAAAGTAAGGTTAATCACAATTTGTTCACCAGTGGTGGACAGTGTAATTTTGTCACACATATCTTTTACTGTGGACACTCCAAAAGACACAAAAAGTATCAACTGCTACAACACCAATAGTCATATGAGAAATCATCTTCTAACTTAATGATGATATAGATGGATCATTGCATTAAGACAGTTATCATCAACTCATTGGCACTATTATTCCTAGCATAGATAATAAAACAAATCTGTGTCTTGCATTTTGATGGTAAATGGATTATGAAACAACAAGATTCTACTACATTTTATTTGATATCAAAGGGGTTTATTCAAAAAGCATTAATCATCTCCCCCTATCTTCATACAACCTTTCACATGCTCAAAGATGATTCTTGTGCAGCATGCACAAGATTTAGTTCTTCATTTTTCTCTTCTTTCTTTCTTCTCCATACTTGTGTAGGCTTTGTCTTCTCCTTACTTACAATATTATTTTCCTTTTGTTTGAATATGTAGTCCCTAGAAGGCTTTATCAAACTTTTCTTACACCATTGTGCTTTGTGTCCAAACCCATTACACCAATAACATATAATAGAGTTGTCTAGACCATAGAGAGAAGAATTTCTTCTGGTCACATTGTATGAACCTCTCTTGAAATTTCTCACATGATTGTTTTCATTTCTGGATGTGTCAAGGAGATTGTAGGCATTTCCCTTAGTCCTTCTTCCTACAGCAATAGCTTTTCCAAGCTTATTTTTAATCTCACATCCCTATGAAGTTAACAAGACCTGATAGCCACTGTCACTTATTTGACTGACACTCAGAAGGTTGTATTTTAATCCTTCTACATAATACACATTGTAAATAGGAGTGTCTTCATTCAGAAAAATTGAACCTCTACCTTTGATTTTTATACTTGAATTATCTCCAAACTTCACATAACCACCTACATAATCTTCAAGATTAGTGAATTTTTCTTTATCACCAGTCATGTGGTTTGAACAGCCACTGTCCAGGACCCATAAGTCCTTTTTCTTGGAGTGGAAAGTAGTTTGAACAATAGTTTGTTCAATGTTGTTAACAGCTTTGGGTTTCCAGACTTTGATAGTTTTCAGCTATTTATTCTGCTGATCAACATTGCATTGCTTAGTAGAATGACCCAAAGACTTACATGTGAAACATCTAATCTATCTTGCAAAACCATGATTCTGCTTAAAGCCAAATTTAGGAGTTCTAGAATTCATAAATCTGCAAGAGTTCACTTTGTGACCAAATTTATTGTAGAAGTAACAATACCCATAAAAGAGAGGGTAGGAGTTGTAAACCATTCTATTGCTCCTAAAAGGATGAATATGATCCTTTTCAAAATCAAGATGTTTGAGTTTGGGACTTTTGTTTCCAACCACAACATTATCATTTGCACTGTTATTTGAACATTCACCTTTCACAACACCAATTCCAGTTTTATCATTGTTCAGTTTATGTTTACTGAGCATGTCATTCAGTTTAAGAGTGCTTTCATATTTCTTGATAGTCTTCCTAAGATCTACAATCTCATGTTCATGTTTTTGAATTTCTTATTCTTTAAAACTTATCTCAATACGAAGACAATCTTCAACCCTCTTGGATTCTTCAAGTTGAGTTTTTAATGAAATTATCTCAAGACTTATGAGTTGCTCCTGTGAACTATCTTGATCATTATTCTATTCTTGAGCACGCATCTATTTTTTAAGTTTCTTTAGCTCTTTTAGAGCACATTTCAGTTCTCCTTCATAATCCACTTCACCTTCTTTAGCATCATTGCTATTAGTTTCATCTTGCTAAATGATTTCAGCCATGAATAGATTTTCATCCTCTTCATCTAAAGAATCTTCAGATTCAGAGTCTGTTTCATTTTTGCTGAACAGGCTTTTCTTCATTTTGAAATTGAATTTATGTTTGGGTCTATAAGCCTTTTTCTTGGAAAATTTCTCATATTTTTTGTTATCACTATTTGTGTCACCATAGGGGCACTTTGCAGAAAAGTGGCCTATTTTTCCACAGTTAAAGCATTTGAAGGGAAGTTTTCCCTTATACTTTCGAGAACCCTTTTTGAATTTCCTCACAAAGTGGGATTCTTTAGAATCAGAAAATTCTGATTTAGTGAGCTCATCCCTTTCTTTCCTTTCAGCATTAAATGTTGCTTCTTTTGAAGTGGTGTTGTTTTTACTAATCCTCATTTCATAGGTAGTTAGACTGCCTTGTAGGCTGTCAAGGGTAAGCTGGGTAAAGTGTTTCTTTTTCTTCTAGAGTAGCTATCTTAGCTTTAAATTTTGTTGGTAAGGTTCTGATGACCTTGGTTACAACATCAAATTCCTTGACTTCTTCTCCTAGACCCTTCATTGCATTTACTATTTCATCAACTCTCAAAAATTAGTTAGCTACTTTTTCATCGTCCCTCATTTTTAGTTCTTCAAACTAGTGTTTTAGAGTGAGGAATTTTGACTATTTTACCTTTTCATTTCCTTGATAGATTGTTTCAAGTTTAGTCCATATTTCACTAGCAAAACTGTAGTGCATGAATTTGATGAAGACATCTTTAGTCAGAGCACACAGAAGAGCATGCTTTGCTCTTGCATTGGTTTCATATCTTTTATTTTCATCAGAAGTAGTTGGAAAAGTAGCTGGTACAGTGTACCTAGACAATACTATGCTCCAGACATCTAGGTCAATAGAAGTTAAATAAGTCTCCATTCTGATTTTCCAGAATACATAATCAATTCCATCAAATAATGGAGCTCTAGTCATGGAAGTACCTTCATGAGCTTGAGACATTTTGAATAGACTCCAAGTCCATAATCAATCCTAGGTTGGAAAGACCTATCAGAGGACCCTAGGATCTAATACCAATTGTTGGGGTGAAAATACACTAAGACGGGGGGTGAATCAGTTTTTATAACTTCTTTAACATATTTAATTGAAACTGAAAAGAACCATACATATGTTCTCATTTATCAATGATAGAATCATTCATGTATTTGAATGCAATCATATAAACTAGAATGAGAGTAGAGTAACATTGCATTTTAAAGCAGTAAGCACTGAAGCAAATGAATCACAAAAACAAAAATAGACACAAGATATGCTAAGTGGAAAACCCTCTTGGGGTAGAAAAACCACTCCTAAACCTGTTGCCTTTTTTCAGGCTTTCATTTCAATAATTGTTTTGACAATGCCTCAATTGTAGATTTCTGAGCACCAACTCAAGGAACACCAACCCCTCTGTTTAGAGACACCAATCTCAAGGAGCACCAACCCCTTTTCTATTTTTCAAAAGAACATTAAAATAATACAAAGGATCTCTCTATTTCTCTTATTTCTGTCAAGTGCCTCTTGATAGACAATGCATAGACTTCTCAAGAGTCGAGAATGACTTCAGAATTCCATTCATTATCAAATCTTGATACAGATTGAGGAAAATAATCTTGTTACAGTGTCAATACAACTTCTCATCAAACTGCATTACATTGATATGACCTGTTTTTATTTTCCTCACACATTCTATTTCAATCTTTCATGATACAAAATACAGAACAGACACACACACACTGTGTTTTCCAATTTCTCAGCATCAGCTTAAGAATACACTCTCACATCTCTTAATAGCACTGCACTTGTTTCATTTTTGGTTTTTCTGTCATTATAGAGCCCTAATCTCTCTTTTTTTGTCTTTTTACAAAATTCATCATTACATTTAGGAAGTATTACAACTGTTGCTCGTTTTCCACTTTCAAGGAATTATACAAAGTTAATTTTCAGGTTACAATACTACTGTCAAGCAATAGTTCTAGATGTTACCCGTGATCATGAGGGAAGGATCAATATGAATAATGGTCTTCTGGCAGGAATAATCAAGCATTATGCAGATTTAGAAGGCAAATTGAAACCTGTCCTGTCAAGTAGCCTGCACAAGCAGTGCTTTTAACCAAGCAGCATTAATGTAATACACATTCCATAAGAAAATAGTCACTGAAACTGCTGCTAAAAATAGAGTAACTTAAACCCCAAACAACAATGTAACCAAAAATCCAAAAAGATGCAACCAATAATAGTTACCCACGAATCTGATGAAGCTGAGAGGATATTCAAAGAACAATACCCAATTTAATAGCTGCAATTCTTTAGTAACAAAACCCACTAAGCTCTATAACCAAAAATCTTCTTTTAAGAGCTATTACCAAAAGATTTCAGGAAAGGTTTGAATAGATACGAAGGTATTTTGATTACCCACACATAGAAATTACAAACCCTTAAAAATTGTCATGATGATCTTGAATAAAACTGCAGTCACATTCTAAAACAATCATTTCATACTTTTCTATTGAAAACAATAGACATTTTTCATTTTCCTTTTTGCATAAGAGAGAAAGCTTAGCTCGTAATGACCTTGATTGTAAAGTAATAGATCTGGAAGGTAGTCTAAAGATGAATACCTAAAAATAATAATGAGGTTGTTGTCAAGAAATGATTTTACCAGATTTATAGACAACTGTAATGGCCAAGACAACTTCCAGACTCGGGCCTTCACCCAGTGGCAGAAAGAAGACACATGGAACGAGCATTGTAATGGTCCTCTCATCTCCCTCACACGGTGTCAAAGTGTAGTAGCCTTGCAAATTTCTCAGTGAAACGTCTGAGACACAAACTCAAGGATGGCCGCCAGAATAGGGTTCCAAACCCTTCGTGCAAGAGACACAAAAAATATGACCTAGATTGCCAAGAGAACAAACTCGTGTTTTCCTTTGCCAAGAGTGATAATTTCTTGGAGTCCGAAAGGACAGACATAGTAATCCAAAAAAAAAACACATAATGATGTTTGAAATCCATGACCAGATCAAGGATAGACATGCCGACAGGCATGATAACATTTGACTATTTTAGTCATTTTGAAAAAAGCGACCAAGTAGAGTTCTAGGTAAATTTACATGACTACTTTTCCCATCAAATGTCGACTAAAAGATGCCTTCAAAATTATTTTGACAAGACAACAAACTAAGAAAATGTCAATTATATCATTCCTTGTATTATTGCTTTCAAATGTCAAAGCTTCATCCACTTTAAGGCCTGAAACATGTGCATAGACAATTTATCAATTTGATTGCCTTTGACTAAAAACAAATTTCCATCACATTGAAATCCAATGCTATAATATGATCAATGGTATCCAAAAACATGAAGACTGATTTCATGTAAAATCCACAAAGCCATAAACACAATACTGAACAACCCTTATAGTATGCCAAAAACTGAATACCGAGAGCTTCAAGAACATTAAAAAACTCTTCATCATACTCATACCACTGACTAAAAATGGCAGAATATACCTTTGGTGTGTTTCAAGAACATGTTTCAATTTCAAGATGCTTGTTACTGATCAAGCCATAATTAGTCAACCTATAGAAGTACTGAACATTCCAAACACATGTAACCAAATGAATTACTTAAGCACAAAATATCAAAACTGAAACAAGTCACTTGAACAATGGAACATAGAACCTATAACAGAGTGCCTCAACTAAGATCTGCACATGGAGTTAAATGATCAGTACCACCATATATAGAAACAACTGTAAAGTAAATATTCCAATCAAGAAAGAAGATCAACTAAGAAAGTAACCACCAAGATGCCAGAGGTAATACAAATTGTCATCAAGGACAAAACAACACATAGATGAGGTGGGACAAAAACTAGTAGAGTTCAGGAAGTATAAAACAATGGCATATGCTACAAAAAATGGGTCTCAAGCAAAAATGTGTGATCTGGTTATTAAGAAGATTCTAGTGTATCAGTTTATGTCCATGTTTCATGACAATATACTATCTGAGTATGTAATGCATATCCATAGAGCCTAATGGTTGGACACACAATTCAATCTATGCAAGGACACCTTTCCAATTGGCAACATAGTATCAGTGGTTGTCTTTGCTGAGAACTACAATCTATAGCCACAACATGAGGTGCAGTCATAGTATTACAACTCCACACAGGTTTTGATATTTGTGCACATAGCATTCATTCAAGCATTTGATAGTACAGAGGACCAAATGAAGGTATTGAGGGAGTACCACTTTTACATTAGTGATGATCGCACACATTCTCTAGAGTTCATGCAAGGTTTCTTCTAGATGTTCTACAATGGTTTGGCTCAAAGGGGCATAACATATAGTCGGCATATGATATGGTCAGATATTTGTGCAACATAGTTCAAGAAATCATGCATGTTCTATTGGTTGTGCAGGATGCATGTCATTACAAGTGTTTAGCATATGTGGAACTTTTGTGAGGTCAGGCATGGAAAGGGGGAGCATGATGTTGCAGGAGCATGCATGAAAAGAGCATTAGCACAAGAAGAGTTAAAGTATAAAAATAGTGCAAAGTTGATAGATGCAAGATCAATCATCAAGTGGTGTAATGCTTCGATGGGTCCAAGGAATGAAGGCACGTCTTCAGTTCATAGAATTTTTTGGTTGATGGATGATACTAACATTTCACCATATTAGGACTATTGTACACTAATAGGATCGAGTGATATACAATCTTTCCTTAGCTCAAATGTAGGTTCATGGAGTATTGATACAAAAAAATGGCATGCTTTCGTTCTTCATGTACAATGCAAGCTTGGAATGACTGTGAGTCAGGGGAGTAGGTTGAAAAAAGGTTGACAAGTTATCTTAGCCCACTTCACACTTATCGCCCTCCGACAGTATTGGAACTAACACAAATGGAATCATCAGTCAACTTTGACCATGTATCAGATCTAGTTCAACCAGGTAATATATCTGCTTGCTTAGATTTTGAAATTCCATTTTACTATATTACTTTGTAGTGTATTTGTAAAGTTGACTAATTTCAAGAGATTTGCTACACATATCAATGCAGGGCAAGTTTATGCAGTTATTGCAGATGAAGAAAATGAAGAGGGAACAGACTATTAATTGTCATTGTGTTGAGGCCAAAAATAAATTGGAGGCTCAGGTTATAGATGGAGAAAACATAGAATACCCTACAGGCTCAGTTGTTGTTACTGGAATGTGGCTTAGAAGGTACCCACATAAGAGTGTTAAACATTGGTTGTTTCAGGACTTTGACACGCATCATAAGATTCTTCATTACTTGAACCTTGTCATGGCATCCAATGTTTTTTTGAAAAAATATGGGGGTAGAACTTTGAACAAGGTCTTGTGGAAGGTCCGTGAGTCTGACCGCAAAGCAATACTTGACACAATAAAGAGTAGAGCAGAGCCAGATGGTTCATTGGATTAATTTGTAAGTATGCACATTAGTTCTTATTAATTTATAATTGTATGCACATTAATTTGTTTGATGGTAATGCTATCATCTTCTTTTACTTTTCCTATTTGTAAGTAACCTACTAAAAATTGATTGGTGTCCCCTTGTAGAAAATGCAGATTTTGTAGCCATCCAAGAGAGTGTCAGCTAGAAAAACAATGCCACATCCTTATTTTGAAGATCTTGATAAATATAAATCATGATTTTAATCCATTACAAAAGTGTGTGCAAAGCTTGGTGAGGTAATTTCAAGTTATTCATTTGAAGTTAACCTTATCATGAGTAGCTATGATGTAGACATTATAAGAGCATCTCAAATTTCAACTTACTTTATTCATGAGAGGTGTTGTGTGCAATAGTTATGTTGGAATTCCCAGTGAAGATGTATGACTAGGAGTGACTAATTTGTGAGACCTGCATGCCTATCTACAAGTTCCTTCCATCTATTTTCATTTCATTTCCATTTTGGATGCTCTTTATTTTTCTCTTTTACTTTGCGTATTTGTAAGTAAACTACTAAAAATTGATTGGTCTCTCATTGTAGAAAATGCTGATTTATGAGCCATCAAAGAGAATCTCAACTAAAAAAGCAATGCAACATACTTATTTTGATGATCTTGACAAATATCATTTCTGATTTCAAGCCATTATAAAAGAGCATGTGAAGCTTAGCGAGGGAATCTCTAGTTACTCAATTGAAATTAACCTCATAATCAACACCAATGATGTAGAAATTTAAAGAGAATCTTGAATGTATGAGTGACATTGTAAAATATCTATGAGAACAAAGTACCTAAGGCATTGTAATGAGATTTTTCTTGTAATGATATTTACTCAAATACCATAATTTTGGATTTCATGTTTGGTGTAGTAGCACCTTGTTCTCTAAATGCCTTCAATAGGAAAATTTGAAAAAATTGAATTTTGAAATGTAAACAATGTGAAAAAGGTCATGTGAAGGTCATATGTAATGTATTCAAAGTCTCAAATAGGTCATTAGGTGATTAGAGAAGTGATATAAAGCATGTAAGGTCAATCAAAACAAAGATCTTTTGTATTCTTGAAGATTTACAATCAATAAAGTCCCTATTTTAGTGATTTTATGAGTTTTTCCAGTTGTTCATTAACTTGTATGGCCTGTATAGTAGTTTAAGGCCTTGAATCTAGTTGTTTAAGGTAGAATAGTGAAGTAGATTTCATTTGAATCTATTTAGGAGGGTATCCATTGAGTTTATCATTACTTTGAACTGATTTTTCTCAACTCAGTCTGTAAACCCTCAAGATTGGGGTTTTGAGAGTCTAGATAACCAATAATGACCACTCCATCGAATTTGATAGTTTAGATCAGTGGAGTAAGTTATTCTTGGGATTTTTTAGGTGTGTGTGTGTTTACCTGTGTAGGGGAATTCAAGAAACAAAGGTGGAGTTGCTGCTACAGGGTTTTATGATGAATTTCCAAGTGAAAAGTGTGGCTCCAAGTGGTGTTTTGAGAAAAAAATCTCAAATGACTTCACAAAAAAATGACTAATCTAGATAGCTATTATTGAGTTACAACACATACTTCAAAATCAATAGTGACTGTCTTTGAACATGTGCATCAAAAATGACCTTCTTCATTGTCCTCATTAGGCTAACTAGGCCTAATTTACAAAGGAACATACCTTTAAACATTCAACAACCCCTTGAACTTATTGTGGCAGCAATTCTCATGTATCCAAACTCTCAGATCCATAATTTTTCTCAAGCGAAACTCACTCTACCATGCCAAACCACAAAACCCTTATTTTATGCTAGTATGAGGAGGGTTTATTGAAAGGAATGGTTCCACACCTTACCAAAACATGCCACCACCTCAAACCTTCTTAAAATAACCTAAAAAAACTCAAAAGACAATCACCCAACCTCTACATGCAATATTTTATCAAACCCTAGGGTGAAACCTCATTTTTCATGCCCTTTTCCATCAAAATCTACAGGGGCAGAAACACAAACCCCATAAAACTTATTCCCTTTCACCAAATAAGCACCCTAACATTAAAATGGGTTTCTAAATATGTATTTGGTCTATGGAAACACACAGATATTGAAAAAGAGAACACAATCACCCTGTACGGAACCGTATAGTTCAAGGAAACGTCATATTTCTGGTAAAAATATAGAAAAATGCAAGGAAACAATGAATTTTATTGATCTTCTTATAATTACATGGTAAATTTATGCTAGGAATGGTACATTTATTCTAGACATGGTCCTCTTTCGCACCCAAACACGTGGAATCACTCAGAGGTACATTCAACCAGATTGATCCTTTAAGAGTCCAAAGTGCTAAATGGCTGAAAAATTTAGCATGTTGTTACTCAAATACCATGATGGTTAGAAAATTCTTTTCTAATCCTATAGGTATCAAGTTGGGCCCCTCTACAAAAACCTCTCTCATTTTTGGCTATCTCGGAGTGGTTTTCCTATGTTGGTGGATTTTCACTTGATGGAAAAAGTGTCAAATGCAAGTAGTGCAAAGTTGCAAAGTGGTGCAACTTTCATTCTGCAACTCGTGTGATCAAGTGGATTGTTTCAACATGTAAAAATAGGTATTTTTATGCTAGGAATGATCCTTTTTCACACCCAAACATGCGAAATTGCTTTGAGGTACGTTCAACTAGATCGATCCCTTAAGAGTCCAAAGTGTTAAATGGCTGCAAACTTCAACATGTTGTTACTCGGATATCGTGATGCTTAGAAAATTTTCATCTAATTTTATAGGATTATGTTGGGCCCCTCTACAAAAACCTCTCTTGGTTTTGGCTATCTCAGAGTGGTTTTCTCATGGCGACGGATTTTCACTTGATGCAAAAAGTGTCAAATGCAAGCAGTGCAAAGTTGCAAAGTAGTGCAACTTTCGTTCTCCAACTCGTGTGACCAACTGGAAAATTCCAACACATTTGAATAGATATTTTTATGCTAGGCATGGTCCTATTTTGTACCTAAACACGCGGAATCGCTTCGAGCTACGTTCCACCAGATCGATCCCTTAGGGGTCCAAAGTGCAAAATGGTTACAAATTTTAGCATGATGTTACTCGGATATCGTGATGCTTAGAAACTTCTCATCTGATCCTAAAGGATTTTGTTTGGCCCTTCTACAAAAACCTCTCTTGCTTTTGGCTATCTCGAAGTGGCTTTCCTATGGCGGCAGATTTTCACTTGATGGAAAAAGTGTCAAATGCAAGCAATGCAAAGTTGCAAAGTGGTGCAACTTTTGTTCTACAATTCGTGTAACCAAATAGATTGTTCCAACATGTCCAAATAGGTATTTTTATGCTAGGCATGGTCATCTTTCACACCCAAAAATATGGAATCACTCTGAGCTACGTTGAACCAAATCGATCCATTAAGGGTCCAAAAAGCAAAAGGGAAGCAAACTTCAACATGTTGTTACTCAAAAACCGTGACACTTAGAAAATTATCATTTGATCCTATAGGATTGCATTGGGCCCCTCTACAAAAAACTCTCTCACTTTTGGCTATCTCATAGTGGTTTTCCTGTGGCGGCATATTTTCACTTGATGGAAAAAGAGTCGAATGCAAGCAGTGCAAAGTTGCAAAGTGGTGCAACTTTTGTTCTGCAACTCGTGTGACCAAGTGGACTATTCCAATGTTTCTGAATAGGTATGTTTACGTTAGGCATGGTCCTCTTTCACACCCAAACATGCAAAATCGCTCTGAGGTATGTTCAATCAGATCGATCCCTTAAGAGTCCAAAGTGCTAAATGGCTGCAAACTTTAGCATGTTGTTACTCGAATAGCGTGATGCTTAGAAACTTCTCATATGATCCTACAGGATTGCATTGGGCCCCTCTACAAAAAAATCTCTCGATTTTGGCTATCTTAGTGAGGTTTTCCCATGGCGGTGGATTTTCACTTGATGGAAAAAGTGTCCAATGCAAGTAGTGCAAAGTTGCAAAGTGGTGCCACTTTCATTTTGTAACTCATGTGACCAAGTAGACTGTTCCAACACATCTAAATAAGTATGTTTATGCTAGGCATGGTCCTCTTTCACACCCAAACATGTGGAATCACTCCGTGCTACGTTCCACCAGATCGATCCCTCAAGGGTCCAAACTGCAAAATAGCTGCAAACTTTAGCATGTTGTTACTCAGATACCATGATGCTTAGAAACTTTTTGTCTAATGCTATAGGATCATGTTGGGCCCCTCTACAAAAACCTCTCTCATTTTTGGCTATCTCGGAGTGGTTTTCCTGTGGCGGCGGATTTTCACTTGATGGAAACAGTGTCAAATGCAAGCAATGCAAAGTTGCAAAGTGGTGCAACTTTCATTCTACAAATCGTGTGACCAAACAAATTGTTCCAACGCATTTGAATATGTATTTTTATGCTAGGAATGGTCCTCTTTCACACCCAAACAAGGGGAATCGCTCCAAGCTACATTCAACTAGATCGATCCCTTAAGGGTCCAAAGTGCAAAAGGGAAGCAAACTTTGACAGGCTATTACTCAAAAATCATGATGCTTAAAAATTCGCCATCTGAGCCTATGGGATCATGTTGGGCCTCTCTACAATAACCTCTCTTGGTTTTTGTTATCTCACAGTCATTTTCCTATGGTGTCCAGTTTTCACTTGATGAAAAAATTGTCAAATGGAAGCAATGTAAAGTTGCAAAGTGGTGAAAATTTTATTTTGCAATTTGTGTGACCAAAATAACTGCTCCAACATGTCCCGATATGTAGGTTTCTGCTAGGCTTGGTCCTCTTTCGCACCCAAACACACAGAATTGATCTGAGTTGCGTTCAACCGGCTTGATCCCTTATGATGACATGCAAAACAATGGAAAAGAGAAACATACACATGACGGTTGAGAAGTTTGAGTATTCCACACAAAAAATTTATGATCATTGGTGTAGAGCACCTTGTTCCTCCATTTGATGAAGAAGGTTTAGTTCAGTGGTTTTAGTCATTATAATGTCAAATAAGGCCATGATAGCCCATTCTATAATCTTTCTTTTAGTTTTGAGTTAGTGTGGGGTCATTCGAGTCAATTATGTAAGTACAAATAAGAAAATAGCATTGGTAAAGGAATTGGAAGAGATTAGTAATGTTGCCCATGTTCAAAATTTAGAATTTAGGCCTTAAAAGAAAGGGTAGACAAGGTGAAAAGAAAAAATTGCTTGAGAATAAGTTAGAATAGTTTGGAAATAGGGTGAGGTTGTGGAGTTTGATGTGTTGAAATGGTCTGCAAGGACAAGGAAGGTCAAATTAATATTATGGCATGATGCCCTAATTGGGAATAGAGGGGTTTTGAATGAAAAAGAGAGGTTTGAGGGAGTAAACGTGGGTAAATTCAAGGGGCAACATAATTTGGTGGTAAATTAAGTTTGTGCATGTAGAATGAAGAGTGTTGGAAGAGGTTTTGATGTTATATGATGTCTGGATATGGGGTTTACAATAAACCCTAGTGAAATTTGAGAAAGTGAGGGTTTAGAGGATAGTGGGGTTAGAGGGCCAATCACACCCTAAAAATTGTGGATTTTGTGGATTTGCAGACTGGTAAATGCTACCCAATGGTGTTTTTTAATTGGAAGAGTGATTGAGAGCGTGTTTCTTTGTTAAATAGACCTATTCAGGGGTCTAGGACAACGTTGAGTCCATTTCTTATTTGTATTATAAATTATAATTTTCTTTCTCCTGAGTTCATTTTGTATACAAGAAATAATATTGCAAAAAATTGACATATAAATCTTTCGACATGTTTATATGGTGACGCATCAAGAACATATTGGAATCTATTTATGAATCATTTCATGGAATACCAATTGAAAATAATTTTTTTTCTTTTAGATAAAGTTATTTAGCATCAATCAATTAATATTCAAGACAAACCATGAAGGACAACAATGATCAATGCTAGGGCTAACCAATTAATAAGTATACATGTGAATAAGTCAAGCATGCACATGTGAATAAGGGAAGCACAAGTACTCAAAAACACGTAAGCCTTAAATTATACACATGAATACATAGTATACACAAATTAATACAAAGTATATGCATGAATACAAGGTATACACATGAAAATGTGTAAGTCACAATGTATAAACGTAAGTTATAAAGTATACGCTTGAATACACGTAACTCATATCTATTGAACCATCAATTTAGAATGCAAATATGGACACCATCGATAAAAAATATTTGTATTAACCAAATAACCATGTAGGAATACATCAATATATGTCGATATAAGTATGAAATATATCTACAAAATAGCCATATAGGCTTACGAGAATGCTATATAGGCATACAATGTCAAATATGTCCAATACAAAATATGTACAAAACTGCCATGTAGACATAAAAAAAAGGGCGCTAGAATCAAAAGTCATTGCTCTCCATACTTTGAAAATAAATTATTTCCCTTTGCTTGTCAATCAGATGGTGATAGGCCTATCACTCATTTGTGTTGCACTCGAGGAGTGCTCCTACTACTCCTCCTAGTGTTTAGTTCATGGTGAAGTTTTAAATACTACAATAAGAAGTAAAGACATGAATATATAGAAATTACATTATAAAAAATGATATATTTGACAAAATAATCACTTACCACCATCTCATGATCCCTCTCCATGAGGGAAATATTCACACACCCATGCTCAAGTGTACTCAAGTCCTATATAAACCATCCAAATAGAAATTAAACTAAGAATCAATAATGGTTTGATTTTTCACTAAAATCTATAAAAATGAATGTAAATTGAAATTTACTAATTTGCCTCATACCTCCCCTGTCAAAGCCATCGAGGATTGTATAGCAGATGAAACACTGATCTCCATTTCCCTTGTCACATTCAAAGCTGTTTCGGCTTGCAACATCTGAAAATAAAACAACAAACTATTCAACGTAATCAACGATGTGCATATAAACTACACAAATCTATTAAGTACAATTCATTAGTTAAACTCTTTATTCTATTACCTCTATGTAGGTTTGAGTAAATCCACTAGCACTAGGAGGTGTTCCCTTGAAACCTCCAATATTAGCCTGTTCAACATCCAAAATCACATATTGAAAATACCATTTGTAATTCAATGCTATTAACATGTAATAAATTTATAATTGTTTAAAAGTTACATACCCCACCGATAGGTGCACTACAAAAATAAGTAGGTGGAGGGCCAGTGTATCCAGTCTCAACACTATCACCCTGCAATTTTATTAAAATCATAAAACTAAATTAGTTAATCTTGCATTTCAAAATCAAAATTTAATAAATTAAATTCAATGAACATGCTAACATTTACTTGACTATCAATGCCATACGCCTCATGCAAAATTTCAGCTTCCCTCTCCATCTCCATAGCTGCAGACGGATCATGCCTAGCAGCCTCTTAAGTGTCGGTGGGGTCATATGAACAAGTTAGCCCGCAAGATTGACACACATGGGTTCAAAGGCTACCACTCGAAGAATTCCCTAGATGGCACTGTAGAATAGGGCTAGTATGATGGATGACACTCTGGGTCAAATTTTTGATCACCTGCAATGTCTCTACATCGGCACTCTCCTTCACGACAGAATGCATAACAATGTTCTCATGAGGCAGCCTAGCAAGAGATCGTCTCCCTTGCCGCGTAGGATCCAACTGTGCACCTGTTCTATCCTGAGTTGACCCCCCACCTCTCCCCTAGAAGTACCCCATATCAAAATAATTTGGGATTTTGTTCATTATTAATTCACTATATAGTTTCCTAACGAAATATTATGGGACTTCACAATTGTTGCACGGTGGGTAATCAAAGACCATGTACCACCTATCATAAAAATGGTTCCTAATCTATTGGTGGTGGTACCAATGAATAGGAAACCTCTTCGCATTGAGGGTAAGATTTTGATATGTGCATGGGCCAGTGAATAATGAGCACAAATCACCTTTTGTAATTTTTAAATCCTTTACATCTTTATATGATAGTTGATCTGCATAATAAGCCCTAGCCGCCTACCTCCTATCTTGCCATCCAGTTATTTGTTTTCAAATTGAATCTACATTTATTAAAATATCTTTCAATGAAATTGTTAGGGTCATTCTTTCTATGGTTGAACCATTTGGATCACTCAACCTACTGATTAAATCCTCAATTTTCTTTTTGTTGTTCTCAATTTCACTCATTAAATTTTTTTGAGTGCCAAGAGGGGGTTGAGTGATTGGTGGATGAGGTTGTTGTTGTGGTTGATTTTTTCTTGAGGATTTTTTTCTTCAAGATTTGGTTGCTCTTCTTGTTGAGGATTTTGAGGGTTTGCAGGTTGATTTTCATCTCCTAAAAATTCAAAAAAATAAAATCAAATACAACCTAAAACTAACAAATTCAAAAAAAAATCAAACAATCCTTACCTCTCACACCTCCTCCTTGTTGTGGCACCATCGTTGTGAAGAAATAACAACCATTGGTGAATATTTTTGCACAATGCCTCCTCCTAGAAAGAAAGCATGAAATATGGGGGTTTTGGCTGTAGGCACAACAGAAAACACAATCAAAATGAAGAATGAATGAGTTTCACTTTTTTTTTTCTTTTAACATGTCATAATGTGAACGCATTATAACGCGCTCGCATTATGGATTTTCAAAAAAAAAAAACATGGCCACAAATTGGCTACCCATCTCCATGCACCCGCCCTTTGGTAAACCTGCATTTAGAACATTATAATTTTGATTTAGAGAGCATTAATTATCATCCTAGATCTTGCTTGCATTAACATTGCATTAGGACTTGCATTAGTTAACTTGAATTCTAGGGTTTCAAATTTTGCATTAGTAAAATTTCATATAGCTTACATTTTTGCATCTCATTCCATTGAAAATCAAACAACATATGCATTTTCACTTAGTACATAGATCATCCAGCATAGAAAGCATAAAAAGCAATTAAAATTTTCTGAAAATTCTCAAAAAAATCCCTACTAGGACTCATTTTCCACCTTGGGCGAATCAATCCCTATGCATATTTTTTATTGCATTTTTTGGCATTTCAAGTTCAGTTTTTGAGTTTTTGTTTGCTGTTTTTGCCTTTTTGTTTCAGTTTCCAAAATTTATGTTACAAGCATTCCATTGTTCTTAGCTTACATTGCATTTGAATTCATATTGTATTTATTAGCCCTTATATGAGTATTTGGTGTCCTATTGCTAATACTGTAGTGAGATGAAGTTCAAGACTCATGTCATCCTGCGATATCACAATCATTATGGATCTTGGGTTGTCTAGCTCTTTCGCTCCTAGCATTGACAATAGTACACTAGGTATGGACAATACCCTTAACAAATCTTTGCATTCAAGTAGTATGCAAGTTGAAACAAAGAATGATAGTGTCCCACAAGAAAACATAATCCAAATTCATGAGGACCTAGAAAACTTACAACATCAAGTGCAAAATGACAAAATTTCAACCACTACCATACCTACTATAGATAACATTCACTGCATGCTTGAAAGTGAATATGGGCTTGACCTTGTGAAAAACATAGTTCAAATATTTGGAAAACACCTCACCCCAACCACTAGTTGTCCTTTACCAATAAGCAATGTCACAAGCCAAGGAGGAACTCAAATTCCTCCCACAATAATTGCCTCAATACCTACCTATACCAACCCTCAAGTCACAACAACAATGTAACAAACTAGTAATGTGATTCCTTCCTTGGGTATTCCCACTGGTATCCCTAGTTCCTATGTGGCAATACATGTCATATCTCCCACCACCTTACCACCTATAATCATTCCATTCACTTGTCCTTCAAATAAATATAATCCTTCACCATTTTCAATTCCATCTCATAACACAAGCAATGACCCTCTCATAAAACCAACTTTTCCAAACCATTTCATTCCTCCAAAAGAAAGTTTCCACCATCAACCAAAATCAAAATGGCCCACCAACATATTATGTCAAAAGTAGTCCATTGTCCTTGGAGATATTGTGAACACCGATGCCACAAGGTGTAGAGGTGCCTACATTTGAGAAATATGGAGGGAAGGGAGATCCTTCTAACTATGATAATTCCTATAACGCATTGTGCACTGACTTTGTCCTTGATGATAAACTCTTGGCTAAGCTTCTCCCTAGGTCATTGAAGGATACTGCCTTGGAATGGTTCTCCTCTTTACCGAAGAACTCAATTAGTTCATTCAATTAACTTATTGATGCATTTTAAAACCATTTCCAAGTGCATATGACTCCTAAGATGACCTTGGCCAACTTGATGAGATTTAAGAAAAAAGAAGAAGAAAATATAACTGACTTTATCTCACATTATCAATCGCGTTATTCCCAAATCGATGTCAGGGTCACCGACCCTCACCTTCAAAAGATGTTTATAGAAAATTTTCAAAGAAATATTCAAGACAAGCTCACCATGATGAAATTCCCATCCTTCATGCACTTGTGTACTTCCCTCCATGATTATCAAAATTTGGTTAGTAGTCAAGATACAAAGTCCAATTCTAGCCGAATTGAGAAATCCGAGCCCGTAAACCAAAATAATTCCCAACCTTTTAGAAAAAAAAGTAAAGGGTTCCTTCAATTTAATACCCCTCAAAAAACAACTCAAAATGTCAATAACCAAGTAGTTGTTGTTAGAGCCATGATACCCTTTAGCTATAGGGACTCGAAAAGAAAATTCACTACCTTACCTGATACCCTTCATAACACAATGTCCCAACTTTTAGAACAACAAATGATTACCTTGTCTCCCGTCAAAACACCTGATCCTAATAAGCCTTTACCCTTGAGCTTTAGATCAAATGCATATTGCCATTATCATTGACAAAATGGACATGACATGGAACATTGCAAGCATCTTAAACATCTTGTGCAAGACCTCATTGATTATGGTCAGCTTTCCATTGGAAGTGTTAGTGATCAAGGAAATAAGTTTGTTTCCCCTCATAACCAAAATTTTCAAATTTTCACCAACCCCATGCCAAAACATAGTATTTCAATTGTCAAAGCCAATGAAACTACAAAGAATGATGTGATGAATATTGATACGGATGATGATAACAATGATTCTATTCAACATGATCCTATAGATGATGATCTTATGGATGACATGGTAGGAGTGATAGACGTAATTCCTCATAAGGGATGAACTAAAAATCCTGTTGACATTGCTTTCTCCTCTAAGGATATACTTAAACATGCACCCGATGGTCTTCTTTACATATCTGACCATGTCTATGACAAGCCCACTAATGGGATACTAATAGATACTGCCTATGGAGAGAATGTGATCAATGAGGAATTCTTACTTTTGCATGAGCTCTATCAAGACATATACGATAAACCAAAAGCATGGATCAAGACCCATAATGTTTTTCTTTCCCTATGATGGGATCGATCACTCCACCTTTACAAATAGGTCCAAAAACATTAGATGTTTCACTCTCCATCATCCCATAGTTAGACCAATTTTGTGTGAAGCTAGGCTATCCATGGCTTCGCTCCATGAAAATTATCCCTTCGCTTGTGCATAAATGCTTAAAGTTTTTCTTTAAAAATGAAATTTTCACCATCCACCATAATGGATTTAACCCTTTGTCCTCCAAAGGAAACTTTTCCTTAGATTCCTTTTGGCCCGAGCCAATGGAACCTATAAAACCATGAGAAGACTTATTTTTCTTGTCTTATCAAAAGTTCAAGGCAAAGAAGATAGCATAACTATCCCTCTGAAACATGTCCCCACCCACCATTGAGCCTACTATTCTTGATAAAACCATGCTTGAACCTAAAAAAATTCCAAACAACCAGGATCAACCTAAGATAGAAACTTTACCTACCTCCTACAAATGACCAAGAGACAATGAAAATAACCCTGTCACACCTCCTAGAATAAAACAAGTTTACAAATTCAAAGAGAAAGTGGTTGAACAACCTCCTATGGTTCCTCCCATTCCTCCCCTTAGGGAAGAAAATAAACCTATGGTTGATCAACCCGCTCTTACACAAATACAACTTGAAAACAAAACTAAAAGAAGTAGGGGTGCTAGATAGCATAGGCATAGACATCATGCCCTTGCTTGCACGTTATGTGAAGAATTAAACAAAGAAAATCAAAATCCAAACTTGACTTAAGTAATGCATGACCAGCCTCCTCCTTCACTGAAACAAAAAAATCCAATACAACAACCATAACAAGAGTTGAACTCTTCCATGGACATTATCATTCAACCTCCTATTGTTATTAACTTGGATAATGATGATGAATTTGCAAAAATTTATGAATAGGTGCATAATGAATTGAATACATTGTTTTCCTCTTTTATGAGCTTAAATGACAATTATCCCAAGAAGAGTTTTGAACTTGGTGCTTCTACTAGTTTGACACTTTCTCTTGTCCCTTTGGCTAGTTGCTCGCCTTTGGTATACAATCAACATGATTGGAAGGTGGATGACCTTCTTTAGGTTGACTCACTTGTGCCTTACTAGTCTTTTTCACTTTCATTTTATTTTGTGTGATTTCATGTGTGTGATGTGATCCCCCACGAAATTCTATTGGCTGTTCTCTCTCTTTGTGACATTCCTCTATTTGTACCCTCATTATTCCCTATGTCGTAAACCTTTTACTTTTCGCCTTTTATCTTTTCATTTGTCATGTGTTTTTTCTTTTGGGGATGATGCAAGGCCTCAAGACATTCACATATCTTCCATGTTGACCCAAAATATTTTCCTTTATCCTTTTATTTGTCTTGTGTTTTCCCTTTGGTGATGATGCAAGGCATCAAGACATTCCTGTCTCTTCCATGTTGACCCGAAAGGATTTTCTTTTTTTTCACTCTCTTTGTGTCATTCTTCCAGTTCTATGTGTATTTGGGGAATGATGACAGTTTCAAGCTCTCTAAAGAATATTGTAGCAAGAACATACTGACCCCAAATCCATAGATCCCTTATGTGTTTGGTGTTCTCATTTTGGGGGCAACCCCTCTCTTTTCTTTTTCTTTTGCATGATGTAGTGTTACTTGGAAATATATGACTTGGAATAGGGCTTCCCAAGTTGGTTGTTATGTCTTCTTTATTGTTTTAATTTAACATTTGTTACTTTAAAGTAATTGCTCACAGTATGGTGTTTAGCAATTTTTTTAAAGTGGGGGCATACATTGGCATTATTATTTTGCATGGCTCATGGTATAGTACTACTTCTTACTTTATACGATGCATTTTTCACTTTGTGGATGACATTGGGTGTGATGTCCCTCCAGAGTGTGATCTATCTTAGAATATTGCATTCCTCTTAGTGTCTTGATGTGACACACTACATCCCCTAAGTTGTGAATTTTATATTCTTTGATTGGTCCTCTCTTGGAGACATTAGGCACAATGTTCCCTAAGTGAATACCTCACATGAACTAAGCAAGATCCCTTTGAATGTTCCCTACTTTACATTATATGGCCACATTGCATAATAAACTTTGCATGCTTGTGGAACCATCTTGTTTGTTCATGAGTTCTAAGCATACAAAGATTTGCTTGTCTCATTAAGTTCAAAAATCATTTCTTTTGTGTGGCACCCTATTAAAGTTATCATGAAGCATAAATTTGGTACGGCTTGAGTAGGAAGCCCAATCGAGGCATGAATTTCCCCATAGCTCACGTGTGTGTGAGTGCATACCATCCATGAGTGTATGTGTCTCACCCTTTTAGGAATTATCACCCAATGAACACCCAGGAGTTTTGTTGCCTCAAAGTATGTTTTTCCAGACAAATAGCCTAGATCTGATCCACATCACATTGGACAAATGGTCAAATCTAGTTCCACCTTGTTTCCTTTCCATGTTATTCCTTTATGTCTTTGACAATACATGCTTGTGTCTTGTTGTTGCTCTTTATATCATTTTAATGTGTGTTCTTTTGTACTTATTTTGGTTTTCCATAGGACCTTGGTCCTAGGGGCTTACACACCCCCTTGGTCATGGTTGTCCTATCTTACTAGCATCAGTGAATTTTAACCCCCCCTTGATCGTTGTTGCATTTGGTCTACTTTAGTGTGAGTTGGAAGAAAGTTCCTCCTCTCACTAAAGTGGGGGCTAGATGTAATGACAAAAAAAGGTCCCCTTAACTTGGCCCTGATTAGTGTTGTGATATGCCTAACATATTCACATTAGGTCTTGGGCCCTTGTGAACTAATGGATTTAAATGGCACCTTGCTAAAGTGTTGTGAAGTGTTGTAACACACTTTCACACTTTTCTAAGGTTTTATTAATTAACTAAACCTAATAAACCTCTTTTTTATTAAAATAAACATTAATCTTACCTTGTTTAAGGTGTTATTTAAAGTGTTGTAATACACTTTCACACTTTTCTAGGCTTTTCATTAATAAATGGGATTTCTTATGCTTTAATTGGTCCTATTTTTCATCCACAAGCCTCATTTTTGCATCTTTTCGAGGATAATCCAGACATCAATCACTAGCCAATCATAATTCAGGTGATTCAGGTTTGAATGGCCCAGATTTAGTGATCTAGGACTCATTTGCCACCTTGGGTGAATGAGTCCCACCTAGATCTTTTGGTCCCAAATCTGGTTTCACACATTTCTAGGCATTTTTAAATTTGGTCCCAAAAATTAAGCTTGGTGGGACTTGTGTGGTATAAAGTATGTCCTGTAATGTTAGTATAACACACCTTCATGGAATGCATTACTTAAAAGGAAATCAAAAGTAACATTAAATGAAAATAAAACTTATCCTTCTAACTCATCCCATGGCTATCTAATCCCAAGGAATCCTACAAATTATGCTCTCAGATCTTATTATTGTTGCACATTAACCTGCAAAGATAGACAACTCAAGAAATGAGATGCTACATTGAATCTACATGCCTATGTTTTTGGATTTTTCAATAACTTGATGCATAGAATCTAAATGATCCTATGATGGAATGGTGTTAGAATCTATGTGTTGAAATGATGATGATGAAATGCAAATGCTAAATGGAAAGATGGAAATAACTAAACTATCCAAATGAAAATGCCATTATAACACTAAAATGAGCTAAAAATGTAAACTAAACTAAAATTCTCTCTAATTCTCTCACAAATGCACTAAAATTTAGTAGCATAAACTTGTCTAAATCTTCCTCTATGAAATGTTGTAGCAAAGGGCTCTATTTATAGATTTTTCAAGCCTCAAGGTGATGTGGCAACAATGGACTGTCGGGATTGTGATCCTGCAACATCAACGACAGAGCATCAAGAGGTTAGAGGGAATCAGGGAGATGGTTCCCTTCCACAAGAAAAATTGCCAAGTGTTAAAAGGAATCACAGAGAAGGAGGAGCCATGTGTCTCAGTTTTTTCAAAATTGGTTGCAAATTTGTTGGAGATATTTCATATTTTCCAATTTATAAAAATTCATTTATGAACACATGATGAGGTGGTAGGTGAGTTGGAGGTGGTTAGAAGAAAGTTGTAGAAATGTGATTAAATTGAATTAAAAATTCAATTTAATAGGAGAGGGTAATTAGTAAAATGACAAATAATTCTATTGTGCATTTTAACCAATTTTAGAAGAATATGCCAATTTGAATTTAAAAATTAAAATTTAAAAGGAAGAGGGAAAACCAATTAAATAACAAATTGATTAATTTGTTCTTTTAATTAATTTTAGAAAGAATGTAAATTTTGGAAAAGAAGAATTAGAATATGAACCATATAAATAAGTTTTACAATTTATTTATAATAGCAAAGGAATTAAGAATATTAATCAAATAGCCAGTATTTAATTAATGTGATGCTTGGACCATTTTTGCGTGCATACATTTTGCCCCTCTTTGAAGTGATGTGTGCAGCCACATTGCTTCAAATAATAAATTTTCCAACCGTGATGATAAAAAAAATCGTCATGCCTTGGACCCTACTTTTTTAGCGATGATGAAAGGATGCCCCTTCAGGAGGTAAATTAGGGATTTTTTATTTTTTTGATGATTTTTGAATTTTTTTGATGATTTAAATATTTTTCGATAATGTGTTGATGATCGATAGATTTGATAAGGATCTTCTAATTTATCTCTCGAAAAATTAGAAAAGATTCGCCACACTGCTGAATAGTTGATAAAAGACCCCCTTTTGAAAAAAAAGTAAAAATGCCACCATTATTACCCCTTAATTAACCTTTAAAAGGGGTAAAAGGGTAAAAGTTAAACTCATTTGTAACCTTAGCATTTTGAAGAGTGAGAGCCTCCAGAGAAAAGATGGACATAATTCCTCACCAAACACACTGATTTGAGCGCGTTCACCATCACTAGCATTCAACCGTGTATGGACCTCCGATACATATCCCAAAACCACTTTTTTGAATTTCAAGTTTTGATTTTCACACCTTAATTTCCTTTTTAAAATTTGAAATTTTCTACATTTTAGCACATAGAGTAGGAAAATTAGCGCATAGGGCACCTACTTCAACAATAGGGAGCCTGTAGCATCCCATTGGGTTAGGACCCCGAAATTAGTTTGGTGCATCCAACTTCTGTTTCAGTGCATAGGCTCAAAACTTTAGCACGTCCGAAAAATAACACATAGGTGTGATAGAGTCGTGCATAGGGTTGATTAAGCGGTGCATATGGGAAATGGTGCATCGAGATGTTGTTTTGGCACATAGATTTAGTTTTCCAGCGCATCAGTGAAATAGTGCATTAGGACTCTGTTCTGGTGCATCCAATAGATATTCTAGCGCATCCAATAAATTGGCGCATATAAACCCTGTTTTAGTGCATCCAGCCAAAATTGATGATTTTGATGAATTCCTCCTAGATTTTGATGATTTTTTATCATGTTAGCTAGTGCTAGGATGATGTTGATGATAGATTGATGACCATCCTCATGATATGTGAGGAACGATGAATTAGGATAGGTTAATTAATCGTTTGATTGATTATCGTCCTAATGATAGGCGAGGAATGATGAAAATATAGATTTATGTTGATTGATTGATTGATGATCGTCCTCATGATAGGCAAGGAACAATGACAAGATAGGATAGATGTTAAATGATCGATCTCATGAAAAATGAGAATTGAATGATAGCTTAGGTGCTCCTCGAGATTTGATTAGAATCTCACGCAAGCTGATTTGATTAGATGATATGCTTGATTGATAGGTTGATTGAATGTTTTGTTGACTTGATGTTTTGATTTGATTCTAGGAGGGTGTCTTAGGGAACCTTCAGGTTTGTGAGCACTTTCCAAGGATGTGGGACATGATCCCATAGCTGACTTTGGCAGATCTTGCCATTATAGACCAGTGTGGTTTGAGCTCACTAATAGATATGCCCTAGTATTGGATTAATCAAGGCCTACTGACAACACTTGCAGAGAGCTTGCATAGTGAACACAACACATTTCATTTACCGATAGGCAAGATGACAGTGACCTCAAAAGATGTCTATCAAATTCTGTGGATACTGGTTATTGGGACCTTGGTGATGTATGATGTGGAGGAGTAGGGAGGGATAGACTCCCTATGACAGATGTTTCATGATGATGGGCTTACTGGTTATGAGATATCTTGGTAGGAGTTGATTGCAACTCAGCAGCCACTACCCTGTGCCCTAGCAAGCTTTGTTGGAGGATTTTTGTGCCCCGACCGTAGGTTGAAGGGCCTTTCAGTTGGCTAGGGTCTATTGTTGGAGAGCATGATTGCTCATGGGATAATATATGCTTGGGGTTCATGAATGTTGGCACACTTATACCATGATCTGTAGCAGGTAGTGTATCTATGAGTAGGGAGTTTATCAGCGGGGTGTACACTTCTACAGCTCTGGGCCTGGGAGCATACAATCATTACATGACCATTTGGTGATAGGGTGCGGGCAACAAGGCACCCATACATTTTTGGATATTTAGGGCCACTTGTCCAACATAAGCTGGGCAAGTTAGAGTACTAGAGGTAGGTCTTGGATGACCTGGATACAGTGATATGGAGTCCCTATTTAGATTGCAAGGCATGACCCTTGAATGGTGCAAAGCTTCCCTTTATGTTTTGTAGCAGATACTTAATAGAGAGGACACCCTATATTTTGGAGAGATTCATGTTTGTGAGAGTCCACAAGAAGTATGGTCTCATCTAGGGGATTCCATAGGGGGTAGCGCATTACGTGCGATGGTGGTAGGACATACCAGAGTGGGGGCTGACTATTGATTATGATGCAGCCTACACCGAGTACTATGGATTACAACCCATTTTCTGGCAGTACCACCCTGAGATCATAGATGGTCAGATGACAAAAAATTATGTGTAGTACTTCCACATTCATCCATTTCCATGGATTTCTAGTCCCGATGAGCCAGCACCGATTTTAGTTATAGGGAGGGAGGGAGGACTAGTTGCACAGCCCAAGGGTGGAGATGGAGGGGGAGGGGGAGGTGGGGATGATGGTGGAGGTGGTGGAGGAGATGATGGTGGTGGTGGTGGAGGAGTGGATGTGCCAGTCTTTGGGGTTATCCCCAAGAGGCGGCGGTTAGGACCAGCTAGGTAGTGGCCACTGATAGTACATATGTCATCACAAAGACAACAGGCTCAAATTACTGGTCTATAGGGGTAGGTGCAGATTTTTTAGGTACAGATTTAGGCACTACAGGGTCAACTTGCCTAGGCCCAGGAATAGGTTCAAGCACAGGCCGTGGCTCAGGTTCAGATGAAGGGGAAAATGGTACATTTACAAGCCCAAGTAGCCACACTTACCACAGAGCAAGATGGTGCCAGGAGGTAGGAGGCACAGGCTATAGTCATGGCTGATAGGGTATAGACTGTTGCACAAGGTATAGGTGTCGCTGACCTTATTAGAGAGATCAGAGAGTCCGCCTAGGAGGAAAAATATCATAGGGGCAGATACCATGAGGTTGTGCCACCAAGGCAGAGGGTGAGCTATACTAGATCTAGATCAGGGCGCACACATTCACATAAGACCAGTAGAGGAGTTACCCAGCCATTTCCACCAGGAAAACCTTCACCACCAGGGATAGGACCATCAGGAGTAGGTCCTTCAGGGACTGGACAAAGACCAACCACATCAGGTGGTAGTACCATAGGATCTCCCGGGAAGACCTGATTTTACATTGTGATTTATAGACTTAGTCATTGTGCCACATTTTTGGTGTATTTCCTTCTCAGATTTATCATTGTATACTTGACATACTTTCATGAGTTTATATGATATGCAGCGGTGGTTGATGATCTTATGCATTGATGTTTTATTATGGATGGATGTATTTAATTTATGTTCTATATGATTATGTTATGTTTTGATATGATTATGTTATGGATGCACGTATGCATGATGATGCTTTTATTATGGATGGATGAATTAATGAGATGGATGATATGGATGCGAATAATATGAAATGTGATCTTTATTATTATTTTATGTATATTGATGTATGGATGCAAATAGTTTTATTATGAATTGCAAATGGATGATTATAGATGGTGATATGGATGCAAATGACATGAAATGTGATTTTATTATGAATGATTTGTGATACATGTATATGTATGGATGTATGCTTTTTATGCTATGATATTATGATGCAATTTTCCATGATTTTGGTATTTTCTATGCAAATATGTGAGATATATAATGATGTTATTATGAATGCAAATGTGACGAGATGGATAATGATGTTATTATGAATGAAAATATGATGAGATGGATAATGATGTTATTATGAATGAGAATGTGATGAGATGGATTTATTATGATCTTGATGTGATGGTATTATGCTTTATTTTTGGAAACTTTTAGATGCACATGAATGTATGTTATGGAATGAAATAGTAATGCAACTGAATGATATTTTTGTTATGTCAAGTATACTCAAATCTTGTAAAAAGGAATAACATCAACCTTGAGGATGAAAAAATTAGAAAATCTAGTGCAGATGCAAACTAATATGAAATGCAATTCTATCTATGCAATGTTGTTAATCTTATTCATTGTGCATATTTTCATCATTGAGTGTTTTATTATGTTGAAAGTTAGTACAAACATCGATGGCATAAAAATAGACCATGATGACTTGAGTACAACTTCCATACAACTTTCGTTGAGATTTGATAATTCAAGATAACACAAGCATCTAGGTATAATTAAACCAAGATGACCTGAGTATCCCTTGTGTAAATAGACAAGAGCTAACCATGTTCCTATGGAAATTAGAAATGTCATCAATGATACTTCGTAGAGCATGTCCCGTGACAATTTGCACAGTAGTAATAATTAACTCACAAGCAGCAGACAAAGAAAACTATCATTTTTAATCACACTGCCTCTAGTTTGTGACATTATCGAGGTACTCCCAAGAAATGATAACAACAATCAAAATACATCATTTGAACATTTTTGTTAAGGTGATCCAACCATGATTCATAAGATGATCCTTTAGTGATGAGATGATCTTGCTTGATGTTGATGTTTGATTTGATTTGATTGGATTGGATTGGATTGATTTTTTATGCTCAAATTTTGAAATGGTTGTTGCGATTGTTATTTTGACGCTATGGTTTTCTGGTTGGTTGCCTATTTACTTATGCTCAATGGTGATTTGCCCCTAGTGAGATTAGGATTTTTCCCCTAGTGAGAACAAACCAATTTTATTATGGATATGTACAATGAGAACCAAGCCAGAGTGGGATGACCATGTTAGCCTGATATGGACATTAATCTTGCTATAATATATGCATGAATGCGTAGGGATGGCAGAAGCGGGCGGTCAACACACGCTCAAAAAGACAGAGAATCCGACCTATCACAAATAGTGCCTGTTTACCAAGTTTTCACCATTTGTTTTTATTGCACTTTTCAAATTTTATATTTTTTTTTGCTGTTACCAAGACGCCCGTTTGCCAGGTTTTCATCAAGGCAACCATTTTTTTGATTTTTCACTTTTTTTGTATTTTTCACTTTTTTTTGTTTTAGGACATTTTCTATTTTTTAGGATTTTTTCAAGACTTTTTAAGACATGCACTAGCTACATTAGGTATAGAAATTTTTCAGGTGAAGGTTGTTCATTGTTTCCTCAAATAGATCCCCCTCAAGTGTAGATAATTGATATGCCCCTGATCCGAAGACTGATATTACCACAAAAGGACCTAGCGAATTAGGTTCAAATTTTCCCTTCTTTTCCTGGTCTTGCTGATTACGAGGATTTTATTTCAGACTCGGATCTCCCACTTGAAATTCCTTAGATTTGACTTTGTGATTGTAACTTCTAGACATTCTCTGCTTATATACTTTCAAGTGATCTACTACCAGCTGATGATGTTCATCCAACAACTCTAGCTCTTGCAGTCTAGCCACATGGTAATCTTCATCTATAATGAGACCTTTCAAGGATAAATGAAGTGATGGTATCTCCACCTCAATGGATAGGATGACCTCAGACCCATAGACAAGGGCATATGGTGTGGCCCCTGTGGTGGTATAGATACTTGTACGATAGGCCCACAAAGCAGGATTCAGTTGAGTACACCAATCATGTCCAACATCATTGACAGTTTTCTTTAGGATCTTCAAGATGGTTTTGTTAGAGGCCTCTGCTTGGCCATTCCCTTGAAGATAATAAGGTGTAGAAAATCAATGCTGAATATGAAACTTCTCATAGAGTTCTTGCAAGTTCTAATTTTTAAAAGGTCTACCATTATCAGTGACAATGGATTGAGGGATACCATACCTATAAATGATGTAGTTCAGGATGAATGAGGAAATCTGCTTCCTTGTGATGGTAATCAGAGGCATGGCTTCAACCCACTTTGTGAAGTATTATGTGGTTGTGATGATGAACTTGTGTCCATTGGATGAAGGTGGGTGAATTTTACCCACAAGATCCAACCCCCATTGACAAAATGATCGTGTTGATGCAAAGGGTTGTAGTTCTTGTCCTGGTGCATGAATGAGATTACCATGGATTTGGAATTTTCTGCATGTTTTGACAAATCAGAAGGCTTCTCTCTCAATAGTCATCCAGTAATATCCCAGATGAAGGAGTTTCTTGGCGAGGGTTAAACCACTTGAATGAGTTCCGCAAATACCTTCGTGGACATCACGTAAAGTTGTTTCAGACTCATCACTTTCTAGACATCATAAGAGGGTTCCATCGAGACCTCAGCAGTAAAGGACATCAACTATGAGGGTATGGTAGGTAGCTTGGCGAATGAAATTTCATTTTTGGTTGTGGGAAAGATCAGGAGGAAGGGTATTATCTTATAGGTAAGTGTATATCTTTCCATAGATGGAGGCATTGGCATCGTCTAGGTGGAAAATAAGGTGGGACTCAAAGTCATTGTAGGTGGGGGTAAATAGTTGCTCCGCCATGAACTCATAGCGGCCTCATCTTTTTGGAATTTGCAACAAAGAAGCAATAGTAGCCATAGCATCAACAACTTTGTTGTCATTCCTTGGGATTTGAACAAACTTGATGTCAACAAAGTACTTCTTGAAGTCATCAATCATTCTCTTGTAGTGCATTAGTTTATCGTCGTTGGTTTGGTAATCATCATTGACCTGATTAATGACTAGTTGAGAATCCCCATAAACCTGGAGCTCTGTAATTTTCCATTCCATGGCTATCTTGACCCCAATAATGAGTGCTTCATATTCAATTGTATTATTAGTGCAAGGAAACATCAGGCGATATGATTTTGGAATAGTGTTCCCTAGGGGAGTGATGAATAGGATTCCTGCTCCTAATCCATGCTGAGTGAAGGAACCATTAAAATATAAAATCCATTGTTTTTTTGTTAGATGAAGAGTTCTTATTGTTTCTGTAGTGCTAACATTGATGGAATGTGTTGGTTCAATCAAAAATTTGGATCTCTCCTAGAAGTGTTCTGGGAGAGTGTCAAATTTCCCGTCCTTTGGCACCTCAAACAGGTTTTCACCATCGGATGCACTCTTTATTTTTGCTATTTTCTGATTTGATACTGCCATAGAATGGTTTTCACCATCAGATCTTCCTTTTGTTTTGTTTATTTTGTAGCTGGGAAACTTGACACTCTCTTGTTGTGAGGTTCCACTAGGATGTTCAATGGTGGGAACTGTTTTAGGATTAATGACATAGAGGAAGTTCACAATGGCTTCATCGTTTGAAAAGATGGGTATGTCAATTGGCTCAGTTTGATCCCAATCTATCAGTTCAGGGTGTAGTAAAGGTAAGGTGTCATGAGATGGATTCAAGTCAGATATCATAAGAATCCTAATGGCTATGTCATTATCATACAAGACTAGGGCCAAATCAAGGTCTATGATGAATGATCTATATCACTAAGAGTCCGATCATCTTGACTCGAGTCATTGATATTTTGTGATCCTATTTCAAGTGGTTTAAGTCCTGAGCCTTGTCCCTCCTCAAGCGTGGGAGTATACTTATGTATTACATCAACATCCTTGTCATGACATGATTCTTTTGACAATGAATCCCAATCATATTTATTGGAATCAGACTCAAAGACATCACTTGCTTGTAGTTTTAGAATCTATTCAAAAAATTTATGTTTTGGGTCTTCCTTTGTTTCTTCTTCTTTCTGATGTTCTTTGTATCCTAACCCTATTTTATCTTTGGGATTGATTATAATGGGTTGGATAGGTTTTATTATACCCTCTTTTCTTTTTTCAATAGGTCCCTATCCATCATATCCCATCTTCTCCAGGATCGAGAATCCTTTTCCATACTGAGTGATTTGGACATTTGTTGTTGTGGCTTGAGAATTAGTCTCAACTTTGTAGATCCAGTTCAAAACATCTTTTTCTTCTAGTTCTTCCTCCTGAGTGCTCTGTTTTATGAATCAACCATCAAACAGTGTAATTGTTTGGGAGGATGATGAGGTCGATGGTTGACTAGAGGATTTTGGTGACATTAACTACAAAAGACAAAGGGATTGTTCAATGGAATACTCGCCGACACCTTTATCTTTGATTTGGACTTTCTCTTCAAAAATTTTGGCCAAGGTATTTAACTAGGCTTCAGAATTGGTGGATGCAGAAGGGCTAGACTATTCCTTTTCCCCCAGCTATTTGGAAAATGAAGATAAATGATTGTCTTGACTGGAATTGTTGGGAGTATCAGGAATGGAATTAGGAGCTTCATATTTATGAGGCACAAACACATCCTGGACAACCTTTAGAGCATTGTATTCTTGAGGATTATTTGAATCAACAAGAATAGTGATTTCCTAGCCATCACAAGGAAACTTTAGACACTGATGATATGTTGAGGGTATAGCTTGCATTTCATGGATCCATGGATGACCCAAGAGTATGTTATATGTTAAATCCTTGTTCAAAACTTGGCAAACCACATTTTTTTGGATGGGCCCCACCTGAATGGGAAATATAATCAAACCTTTTGGCACTCTCTCTTCATCATCATATGCTTTGATTGTGATCTTCTTGCTTGGATCTATTGCATTTTTAGAGAACCCTAGTGCTCAAACAAGTTTTAAAGTACAGATATTAAGTCTCGCTCCTCTGTACATAAGGACGTGCTTGACATGGATTTTATGGATTAAAAATTCTATATGAAGGGTCACGTTGTGGGGATGGGTGAGGGATACATCATGGTTCTCTGAAATGGACAAGCAGTGAGGTACAACTAAGTGTCCCGCCATGGCTTGAAAAGCACAGACTTCTAGATCATTTGGCACTGTCGTGCTGACTAGGGCTTTTTCCAGAATCTCTTTGTGAGTAGGAGAGATTTTTAGAAGCTCCAATATTGATATTTGTGTGGGGATTTTCAAGAGCTGATCGACAATTTTGTATTGATGATATGTAGCAATAGGTGTTTTGGAAGCACTGCCCTTTAAAACATATTTTGTTTGAGCCCATGTGGTTACGTTTATTGGCACACTGTCTTGTTTTCCATTGATTTTGATGACATTTATTTGATTATCCATTACAATCGTGTCTTGCAGGATATTGAGGATTTGATCAAAAAGAATATTGGTGTCATTGATTAGATGATTAGTTGCCGCATGACTTGGTGGGTTATGGATTTCAATGTCATTTGCATGATCTTCAACGGCTGAAATATTAAGGATGATGGTATCTTGAACATAGTTTACATTCTTTCCTTTGCCATTATTGTTAGAAGATTCTCCTTTGTCATAATTTGGTAGAGGGTTCTTGAATACCCCATGATCAATGTTATTTTGAGGCTCCTCGATCCTTATGATTTTGTTGTCGATCAAATCTTGTATTTTATGCTTCAGTTACATGCAATTGTTGGTGAGGTGACCTTTACATCGATGAAATTCACAATAGTGGGCTTCATTCCACCATGATGATTTTACTTTGGGCTCAAAACCTCAGGTGTCAGGTAAAGTGATGATATTTTCCACAATAAATTCCCTCAATGTGGATTCATGTCATTGACCCAGGGGCGTAAACTTCCTTTAAATTTTTTGATGTTTGATAAGGGAGATTCCTGGATGATGATGTTTGATTGTTTTGATTATTCCCCTAGTTAGCATTTTGAATATTGGTTTGATTGTAAGTTTGGGTGGTCTTTTGATCTGTATTTGAAGAACTTCCTGAAAAATTAAAAATCGGTTTGGCATTGCATGTTTCAGCAGGGATATCATTGTCATTATTTTTATACTTTTTCCAAAACTTCAGTTTATCGTTGTTGGGGGAATTTGATGAGTTATTTTTGTTATATATTTTCAGAATCCCTCATTTGACCAAAGCCTCCTCAATCTTGATTCTATTTTTCATCAATTTCTCAAAAGTTGGGGGACATTGTAATTCGAGCCTATAGCTCATGTCATCATTCAAGTTATCAATGAACACCTCTATTTTTTCTTTTTTTGGTATGGGTCAGGGATACCTTGCAAATAACCTTCTCCAACTTTGTAAGAATAGGAGGAATGAATCCCCTTTCTTTTGTTTCACATTGTAAAGGTCTTTCATTGTAATTTCATGTTGGATATTATATGAATACTGCGTGATAAACTTGTTAACCAATTATTCAAAAGTTTTAATTCCTAGAGGTAATTGTGAAAACCCCTACATACACTGTCCTCCTAAACTATAGGGGAATGACCTCGTTAGACAAGTGTCCTCATGAGAAAATTCAAGACTCATCATTCAAAATTCCCTCATGTGATCTATTGGATCAGTTTTCCCATTGTACTTGTCATATTTGGGAAATTCACAATGTTTAGGGAATGGTATCATGTTAACATTTTTATCAAATGGGTAGGGACATATGTCTTGTATGGAATACCTCTTAGTGGCCCTCATTTGCATGTTCTTCATTTTTTGTGTCAAAGCATCCATGGGATCATTAGTCTTTGTTTCTTTTCTAGTTTCAGTTGGTATTTTGGTTTCTATTTTCTTGGGAGTCTTTTGTAATTTCGTGATATCAAAATCATCGGGTAATTTGACTCCTTTGTTTGCCAACATAAAAAGGTATCTTTCTCCATCCTTTTCAAAAACCTTTTCTAAAAATTTATGGAAGTTTGGGTCTTGTTGGGAATGTTGGAAATCTTCTTCATTTAGCTCATCAGTTTCATTTCGATGTTGTTCATGAAAGGGGTTTACTTCGGGTTCAACCATGTTCTCTTGGGTTTCAATTCCTTTTTCTTGGAATTCCTACTTTTGAGATCTTGTTTGTATGGGCATACAAGTGATAATGATGCTCTAAATATTTGACCAAAGTTTGAGAGTGCCAAAGGGGTTGATTTAAAGATTTGGTTAAGTGAGCTTTATTTCGGGAGGAAGGATGAATAATCTTGATAAAGGATGATAAATCCAGATAGTGAAATGTAGCTGGTAAATCAAAAATTTGATATGATGAGGAAGGAACTTTGAGATGTTTGATCAAAGTTTAGACAAAGGATTTTCACTTGAGAATGCTAGTTTCGACAAGATTAGGATCTTATTGCAGAAATTGATTGGGACGATTGGAATATTGAATTGCTAGTTGAGGAATGGAAGAATGGTGAATTGGCTGACTATGATTATGCCTTTTTGAAAGAGCTATTCATTGATAATAAGCTTGTGAAGATAAAGGCTCTAAAGAAAAATCGTAGTATACCCTCTATCAAAATTGTGATACTGATCAAGGAATGTTCGATAATCGAGCAAGACTTTCCTACTTTGGTACAAGAAGCATCTCTTTTTCAAAAGTTTCTTAAAGCCAGGGTGCTTCTTTGGTTTCTTGATCCTCTTGGCAATGGATTTCCTGACAAATTTGGTTGATTTCCAATCCCTCAACATAAACCTTAGGATGATGAAAAGATGTTGTTTAAGAGGGAATATTTGAACTGAATGTTGACTAACAGAAAAGGGGGAAAATTTGGGTTTCTGCTTGAATAGATACCAGATGCGCTAATACAGGATATGGATGCGCTAAAACTCAGATGCATTGCAGAATGGCTCAGACGTGTTGCAGGAAGTTTAGGATGCACCGGAACAAGCTATGGATGCGCTGAAAGATGGTCTAAATGAATTAAAATAGGGTATGGATGTGTTGAAAGAGAATATACTAGGAATGTATGAGCGGGATGCACTGAAATAGTATATAAATGTGCTAGAGAATGGTATGAACGTGCTTGAATAGGCACCAGATGCACCGAACTGAAAAGTGTTTTCTGGGTTTTGACAGTTTGACAGATTTTTCTTGATTTTTGACAGTGAATCTAGACTGTTTGAGTTGGATTTTCTTCTGAATCAATGGTTGAATGTGTTGGTGTAATGTTTGTTTAAAATTTGGTTTAAAAACACATTGGTAAACACATTAGACAATCACATTCCCTTGGTTGTGTAAGACTGTATTCTTTTGGATCCCACACGGATTTTACTCCAATCGCATATTCTTAGCGAATGAATTCATAAGCTTGGTTGCACGGGCTCCCCCTTACAATGCACTCACTTCTCAGGCCAACCAAGCTTCAAACTCCCATGAATCTCCCATGGCAAGTTGATCATTTCTACTAAAAACTGCGAAGATGTGGGTGCCTTCACAATGACCATTGCTGCACCAAAGAATAGAAAGGTAATTAGGCTTACTACAAAAAGTGGTTTTTAGTAAGAGCATTCTGTTATGGGTGGGCTATACATATAGAAAGATTAGCTCCATTAAGGAGGACTCCCAGCTTGTAGAGGTTAATCTTTGCAGGTTTTTACGTACCTCACGGGTACTGAAGGATTCACTTGTTGGCATAACCATTCATGGTCCTTGAACTTTCCTCAAGTCCCAATTTTATATACCAGTTGGAAGGGCTTGGCCTTAGCCTATTACCAGTTTGGGTCATTCCCTCCTTTTGAAGCGGGGAGGCAGGCCCTCCAAGGTTAAAAATGCAAATAAAATGAACAGGTCTAGCTTTTTGATCACTTAGTTAAGGGGAGAGCATACTCACCTACCATTCCAAACCCAACAAGCATGTTGTAAATTTAACATTCACAGTTATACTAGATTCCTATCTTAACCAAAGGAAAAGTAATAACTAGATTTAACCCTACAGCCAACCACTAGTAGTTTCAATGTTTATCTTTGACAACGTTCTTTTAAATGTTTCTATAAAGTCTCTGACTGCGTATCGAGGTCCTGCAACATAGAAAAAATTTAATTAGTTTCACGAATATGGAAAATGATAGTAAAAACCGAATGCACCATTACAGGGACCAAATGTGCTAAAACATAGAATGAACGCGCTAAACTACTGAATGCGTTGAAAGAACAACTAGATGTGCTAAAATATGAACCGAATGCGCTGAAAATAAAATTGACAGAATTTAAATTTTTAAACTCCCTGATGCACTGAAATAGAATTTGAATGCACTGCAGAAAACACCAGACGTTTTGGAACAGGAGCCAGATGCGCTGAAAGAACATCTAGATGCGACAAAATAGGTAACTGAATGCGTTGAAATAGGAGCTAGACGTTCTGCAAAAAAAATTGTATGCATCATTTCAGATATTTTGATGGAACCTGCAAAATGAAACTCAACATAAAATTGATTAAATCATGGGGCTAGGCCCCATGGTGGGTGCCAATTTATCTGTGGTATAAAGTATGTCCTGTAATGTTAGTATAACACACCTTCATGGAATGCATTACTTAAAAAGAAATCAAAAGTAACATTAAATGAAAATATAGCTTATCCTTCTAACTCATCCCATGGCTCTCTAATCCCAAGGAATCCTACAAATTATGCTCTCAGATCTTATTATTGTTGCACATTAACCTGCAAAGATTGACAACTCAAGAAATGAGATGCTACAATGAATCTACATGCCTATGTTTTTGGATTTTTCAATAACTTGATGCATAGAAGCTAAATGATCCTATGATGGAATGGTGTTAGAATCTAAGTGCTGAAATGATTATGATGATGAAATGCAAATGCTAAATGGAAATAACTAAACTATCCAAATGAAAATGCCATTATAACACTAAAATGAGCTAAAAATGCAAACTAAACTAAAATTCTCTCTAAATCTCTCACAAATGCACTAAAATTTAGTAGCATAAACTTGTCTAAATCTTCCTCTATGAAATGCTATAGCAAAGGGCTCTATTTATATATTTTTCAAGCCTCAAGGTGATGTGGCAACAATGGACGATTGGGATTGTGATCCTGTAGCATCAATGACAAAGCATCAAAAGGTTAGAGGGAATCAAGGAGATGGTTCCCTTCCACAAGACAAATTTCCAAGCATTAAAAGGAATCATAGAGAAGGAGGAGCCATGTGTCTCAATTTGTTCAAAATTGGTTGCAAATTTTTTGGAGCTATTTCATATTTTCCAATTTATAAAAATTCATTTGTGAGACACATGATGAGGTGGTCAGAAGAAAGTTGTAGAAATGTGCTTAAATTGAATTAAAAATTCAATTTAATAGGAGAGGGTAGATTAGTAAAATGATAAATAAATTCCTTTGTGCATTTTAACCAATTTTAGAAGAATATGCCAATTTCAATTTAAAAATTAAAATTTAAAAGGAAGAGGGAAAATCCATTAAATAACAAATTGATTAATTTGTCCTTTTAATTAATTTTAGAAAGAATGTGAATTGTGGAAAAGAAGAATCAAAATATGAACCATATAAATAAATTTTACAATTTATTTATAATAGCAGAGGAATTAAGAATATTAATCAAATAGCCAATATTTAATTAATGTGATGCTCAGACCATTTTTGCGTGCATACAGGACTCATTCACCACCTTGGTTGAATGAGTCCCGTGTGGCCCAAAATCAAAATTAATTCAAATTTTTGGTAGGATTTTATTCTCCTAGGTCTGATGTCAACTCGTAGTGTTGTGATTTTGGGAATTCTTACATAATTGAGTATAAATACAAGGTTCTTTTACTCATTTTCACTTAAGAATTTTGTGATAGCATTCATACTAGCAAGATTGAGTTCAAAAAAGCATTCAAGAGCATTCAAGGGAAGCTTATCAAGCATTTTAGAGAAACATTCAAGCATCAATCATCATGTCAAGGATTTCATGCATTATGTTTGTTATTGTGCTAATAATTGTGATGTAGGGTTTATAATTCAAGCAAGTGTTTCATTCAAGATCAAAAACATTCAAGAAAGGATCAAGATCTACATCCATTGCAACCATTTCAAGCATATTTGCAAGACTTTATTGAAGGGTTTTGGTGAGTTGCAACATTGTCATTTGTTCATTCATCATTCTCCATTCCTATTTGATTTAATTTCAAGGTTTAATTACCAACAAGGGGTTTGACCAAGGAAAACCCCTATCCATTAACCCAACAAAATTTTCCCCTCTCCTTTGTGTGTGATTTGTAGGTCTAGGTGGCAAATTTCCTAAGGAGCAATATTAGAGAAAAGTTGCAATTCATTCAAAGTTGTCATCAAGTCTTGGAGAACATTGGAGAAGACTTACAAGTTGCATATCAGAGATTTAGATATGAAAACCAATCAAGAAGGACACAACAGATAGAGAAGAGAAAGATCAACCTTTGAAGCTTTAGAAAAGACCAACTAGACTGATTCACTACTTTTAGCGAATGAGTCCTAGTTTCAGTCAATTTTCATTTTTTTGGAGATCGGGATACCCATTTGGAAAATTCTTGTTCCTGCATAGTTTTCCAGAGTCTAGACTGATTCGCCCAGCTTGGCGAATGAGTCCCAATCAGCATTAAGACTAGATTTTCTAATTTTCCAGAGTTCCAGTCAACCATCTCCATATTTCCAAGTGCACACATTTTGTTTTTTAGTTTTCTATTTCATCTCATTCACTTTTCGAGGTCATTTAGTGTTACTTTGAATTGAATTAGGGCTTTTTCATTTCATCTTGCATTCCATTATCTTTTCCAAGTTCTTACTTGGTGGTGAACCCCTTCTAAGTTTTCATTTAGGCCCTAGGACAATCCTATTACAAGATTTCTTTCTATTTTTCTTTGAGATATTTAGGGTTACCCTTGAATGAAATTGGAAATGTGGGTGTGCTATGTGTCCTAAAACCATACGCTAGCATCTATCCCACAAATTCATCATTTTAGGTAGCAATTAACATTAACTGGTACCCTTTAAAGGATAGGAAGATGAAACTCACAAAAAGATACATCTCTACAGTAATATAAATTTGTGAGCATCTAACCTCATTGTAAGAAAAGGGGATATTGTATAGAGAAGAAATATATATATATAATATAGTAGATTCCACCCAAGCATGTGTGATGTGTATATACATGCTTATGGTAAAGAATTTATATTGTATGAAGAATGTATGATATAAATATATGAGCAAACCTATCTTATGGTACTAATGAATGTATTAAATTTCTTAAATATTTATGTTATGCACATGTTATCTACAACACTATCATACTTTCATTCTTATTACATCACCTTGGGGTTAATTTTTCTAAAATAAATAATCTATAGAACTTAGGCCTATATTTTATCATCAACATTTAGTAGGAAGGAACAATATAAATAAAGAAAGAAATTTTTGATAAATAATACTACCACAGAAAGGAGTATTAATGGCAATTATTGTATTAAACAAGATGTACAATAACACATGCACTCGAACCTAACTCATGAGAGGGGTTAGGTTCTTAGGGGTGATAAATAGAATGGAGGGATTCTAAAAAGGATCCTAAAGAGATGCAACTACTAAAAATAGTGTCTATATTGAGCCATTAGGGATATACAAAAGGATTAATGTAATTCCAAATAAAAACACCTATGTCAAAGGGTGACAACAAAAAATTGAAAGAAAACTTTGAAGAGATTGAAATGATTATGAGATGCACATGGAAAAGGAAAGGAGGTTGAAAAAATCAAGAAATAAAATTGATATAATAAAATAATAGAGAAGACCAAAGAAGCCTCAATTGAATGTACCAAGGGCTTGCTACTAAAAGTGATAAGAATTTTTCAACAAAGGAACAAATAGTTATTGTGTTGCCAAATGAAAAAGAAAAATTGAACAAATTAAAATATACTATAAGAAAATATGATGAATTTAAGGAGTCACTGGAGAATGGACTTAGAATAAATAGTGTTTGGCTAGGTATAAAAGCAATGGTACTCCATAAATTGAATTCTTGACTTCAGGGCATAGAAGCAATAGTGCTCTATAAATTTAAATTTTGACTAGAAATCCATATTTAAACTATATGTGTCTAAATATCAAGGCCATAATTAAAAAGAAACTAAGGGCTTATTAACCTCAAATTCAAAACTAAAACCTCTAAATTTGAGTGAAGAATATTTAGATAACATAGTAAGTAAAATTGTATGCTTTTAAAAAAGAAAATATGATAAAAAAATACATTTTCAAAGAGAAATGAATGTGGAGAAAGAGGATATAAGGGAACTATGCAGTAAGTTAGCCATGGGTATGATTAAGACAATTGAAAAAAGAAGGGAGAATCTTATACTATTTAATAAAATGTCACTAGCTAATGAAAATTCTCAAAAAACCATCTCTTGAGATGAAATGGTACCTTGAAGAGGTACAAACCTCCCATATTAGTAGTCAACCCTTGTGACAAATAATTCAAGAAGAGTATTTGAAGAAGAGATAAATATTGAAGCATTGCTTAGACTAGAAAAAAGTGAGCACAAAGAGAGTGTGGAAATGTTTGTAGAAATATTGGGTAATAAATTCTTTGATATTGAAGTGACAAGAGACAAAGGTAGAGAAATAAAATTAGTCAACCAGTAGAAAATAAAAACAAGAAAAAAGACTTAAAGGAATTGGGACAAGAGAACCATGGAAAGAAGATAATTTAGAAAAAATATTAATTCCAAACTATAAAAATACAAATTGAATACACCATCAACTCTTGTAGAAATGACCACAAAAAGGATTAAGCTTCCTATATTTTGTAAAGATATTGTAGATGGAAGTGAGAATATATTCATTTTGGAATCTCACCAGAATGAAGCTAGTGGTAAGTGCATGAAAATGAGGAAAAAAAGAGAGTCAAAAGTGGACACTTTTTCTTGAAATTAGCTAAACCTAAACATGAAAAATTATTTTGAGATGTATGTGCTCAAAACTTGAAGATATGATAAGAACAAACTAATTTTAGTACACTCCAAATATTTTTTTGAATTAATATTTTAAAAAAAATTAATATTAATGTTAAGAGAGTGAAATGCTAAGAGAAAATAAAGGTGTTTCTATTTTCATCACTAATAACAAGTGTGCACCGCATATTTATTTTGTTGTGTTAGATACTTTTTAAAACTAGTTGTTAGAATAATACTAAGAGTGAATACTAAAGGTTATGCATTTTCTTATATTTTTTTAATGGATATTTTTCTATATGATTTTTTGAAGTAGATGCATCTTGTAAACAAAATCATTGAGCATGCACATCACATAACTTACAAAAAATTAATTAAAAATATAAACTATTTTGTGAATGTGTGTAGAAAAATCCTAAATGTTTTTATTTTTATTTTGAATAAGCACATTAAAATTTATAAAGAAAAATCAATACATATGTATTTGAGGACAATGAAAAATATTCAAAGAAAATAAAAATAAATACCTTAGCTTCTTCAAAATTGTTAGGAAATAATGCATCATACCAACATTCTTAATCCATTTCCTACATAACTTCATGAGAGAAAAGCATGCATGCAAGTAACCATAATGCATAGATCAAATAGACAAGCCACAATAAAACATAAGATATACCTTGGGAAAAACCTCAAGAGGGAAAAACCCATCCAAAAAATTCCATACTCCACCTATTATTCAACAAATAAACAATGCATGCACTTATAAGAGTTATCATGAATACTTTTGAAGCATCAAGCCTTTCCAATGCAACCTCTATGTGTCCAAGCATGAATCCACACATCCCATGCCATGCTTCACATATACACTCTTCAGAAAGACTCAATAATGACAACCTACTCACCCAACCAACCTTAACCACTAAATGTGTTCTTTCTTTTATAGACTCAAGCTCACACAAATACAACCAAGTGGTAAGATAAAACCATGCAAATAAAAAACCACTGACCCCTCATTTAATATTGGGTACTAAGTTTTCACTTTATTATACATTTCTCCAATCTTAAATTTTTATCTCATGTCTCTCAAACATTAAATAATAATCTAATGTTACAATACAACATACAAGTGGTCCCCAAATAATTACCTAGTGTTATTAACCACACCTCCTAGGTGCATCATAACTACATAATTATTTAATTACAACATTATAATATAAAATTTTATGTAATGGTGTACAACACCATATCCCAACATTCTCCCACTTTTTGTATACATTGCATAAGGTATCAATCAATGAAACACATGATCATAGCCATACATGAAACCACATGAATCTATAGCATGCTCTTGTGCTCCATCAAGATACCTACAATAAAACCAAAGTGATCACCATATGAATCAAGAACTCCTCTCGTCCTCCAACATGCCACCTATTGAAGAAAATGAACATGCCAAGGTGAAGATGCACCAATCCAAGAACACAAGCATTAAATCCAAGTGATAACAAAGGCTCCAATCAAGCTACTATCAAAGTTGAAAAACCCACATGATCAGAAATAACATCCACAACACATGCTAATACATCCAACTATCCATACCTCCTAGGTATCAACAACATCAGTAAACTCATGCCAAAAACATATGCAACCCATAAACCACAATCACAAGCTCCCTATATCAAACCTGTCAATGAAGAACATAAATATCTAGGAACTCCCAATGTATGGGTAATGTCAAAGAATATCAAGTCTACCAATCAACACTATATCAAGGTGTGATAAATGGTCAAAAAATAAGTAACAAGGACAACCAAAATGATCCACACATGCAACACAAATAGCTGCATAATCTCTCACAACATGTCACCACAATCCTCCCAAGTCCTAAGAACATCAACCTCAAGGAAGGAACCATAGAATGAAGAGATAAAAATTGTAAATCATAACATGTCCTTCTATAAACACCTCAAATTGTTATGCTATGTCAAGTATGATCTCCTTACAACCCCATTGAATGAAAAGCCTCAACAACACCCATAACTTTCAATATCTTAGATAAAACAACATATGAATCATGTAAGTACTAACATGGATGTAATACTCTCTAACCAAGAAGATAAAACTCAAGATAACCATTCCAAAATTAGGAAATCATCCCATAAAACATCTCCTAAACTCCTCATCAATAAATAATATCATAAACTCAAATACATAGGGAGATAACCATGCTAACCTTCCCTCAAAATGAATCCTCCGGAACTAACTATCCATAGCTCAAGATCCATATCTATGAAATATAAATCAATATAACCTCATGCTAAACAATCCTCAAACAAGTCTCCAAAAATTATTCACCATGCCTCAATACTCATTCTCATGAGAAAACCAAAGCACGAAAAAAAACACTTGAAAAAAAGGATGGGAAATACCTATTAGATGATAAACCACTAAGTAGACCAAGAGTGGGGAATGAGAATGCTCCTCCAGGATAACCAAGTCATCATGACTCACTCCAAGAACATCAACCCTATAGGTCCATCATCAACTCATGTCCATATCCAAGTGAAGGCTCCTCAGACTCCATGCTGAAACCTCCAAAGAGTAACTATCTCAAGAAAATGTCTCCAATCCTAAGAGAAATCCAACCTCACCCAAGTCTCAAAGTATCCATGAGAACCTACCAACAATCAATCCATGCTAATCTCAAAATACAAAACCATCAATGTCAAAGCTCCAACCATAGAATTAGAAACCTATCATGACATCATGATCTAACCATCTCCTCCTAGGAGATCACATGCAACAATGCATACATCTTGATCTCAAGAGAACATGTACCATTCAATACTCTAATCTATAATCAAGAGTATATCATGACATAATACCAACCACACTCTAAACCAAGATACAACATCACCAATCACATGAAGATAATCATCTCCTACCTGTGTACCTATAAATGTGAAAGAAATATTTTGCAACAACAAGATCTAAGAGCTCCTCCAAGACATACACAAACACTAAAGAAGACCATCCATCACCAATGATGAATCACATCACTACCAAAAACTCCCACTAAACCATGGTACTAAGCTACACATGACATCATGATAACCATCTCCTCCATGAATTTCATCTAAGTCCACACACACAACTAAAAATCCAATCACACCAAGTGGAACCAAAATCTTCAAGCCAAGAAGATACAACTTCCATCAAACAATCAAGAACCAATCCTACACTGTCAAATACTCCCACTAAAATTTTTAACCAATAAAATAACCAAGCTATCATGAAATCGTGATAAAAACCACATGCTACAAGTCCCAAAAACTGACTAATCAGGTACTCTAACCATCCATCCTCTCATCTCAAATAAACATGCCAATGCACAAATGACCACAAACAAGCTCAACTAACAAAGTTTACATCAACATTGAAATAATCTCATAGATATAGACAATCCACATCGAGTCATCCCACTATAACCCAATAGGCTATACACACCTAAAAGTTGCATAACTTGTAGATACCGAACAATGAAGCATGAAAACTCATCATCACAACAGTAACCTAAAAATTGACATATTAAAGAATATAATCATGTAGACATCAAGACTCAAACATCAAATCAACCATAGATCTAATTTATCAAACATGTCCACAAATGAGTAACCATAGTCAAGGAACTAATCAAAGCATCTAGGAGATAATAACAACCTCCTAACACCAAACCATATCACCACAAACAACCACATACATAATCATGTCGTGCCAATGCTCAAATATACATGCATATCCATGACACCATTATCATAGCCAATATTGTACCTACACTCAACTATCACCCATATGAGACTCCAAGTCTCTACTTGAATCAAACCATATCCTCAAAACTAAAGACAACTTGTGTACTATCACCATCAAAGTCCAACTCTAAAAATACCTATAAACCTATACCAAGAAGCACCAAACTGATAATCAGATGCATAATCATAAATATCATATAAAAACATGTATTCCCTCAAGGTTTCACCACTTGACTCATCTGAATGCTCATGCAATCACACCCCAAATCTTAGGCACCTACAAGTGATTAAACAAGTACAAATTTCATCTTGAACCAAAAGCTCAAAATATAACTAAACCACTATGTAGTACACTATACATGCTCTCCAATGCCTATTCAAAATAAAAAATATGATTTTATATGCAAAAGGTATGCTCAAAATTGTGAAACAAATAACATCTATATTTTAGGCCCCAAAAATTGATCAAAACTAGAAAATCATGAAACCAAAACTATACCATTGTTTAGTGCTTGGAACCACCTTTCTAACAAGTATAAGAAGTCAAAAATATGACATCTTGGGTGAAATTTATGCCTGTTTGAACAAACGTTTCCCAATCTTCCCTATTGGTGGCTCTATGGTGGCCCTTGGGCAACCAGTCAATGGCACCACCAACAAAAATGGTGTTTAGGAGGTGCCTAGGTGGGGCCCTCTAGTGGCACTCCACTCATAAACAATGGACCTGAAATAATATAAAATGTATTTTATAAATTTCAAACTTTAAAATTTTGAAAGATTTTAATTTTTATTTAGGGCGGTTAAAATTTTTACCTACTTGGAGTTAGGTTGGGCCCCACCATCCCTAGCTATTTGTACAATGGTTGGCAGCCACTAGCAAGATTGTTAGCCCTGTCGACAGTACTATCAGTATCGCCTGATAGCTACGATCGACCAATGTGATAGGGGGTCTATTAACACCTCCAAGATTTTATTTTATATTTTTCAAATGATTGTTAATATATTTATTTTATTTTGAAAGAATTTTAAATTTTTTATCATCGTAAATTTTATTTCATATTTTTTCTACAATCGATTTCTATGACCATACGACCAAACGACAAGGGGCTAAAAAATTTGCATTTTGTAAGTGGTCAAAATAGGGAAATTTTTATATAATTTTTTTATTTCTCAGCCATCCTAGATCCAATGGTGAGGTCCATTTTGTCTCAAGAGGTCATCCATGAAATTTACTCTACAAAACCCTCATATGAAAGCACAATCCAAGAAAACCCTTTTGACACAAAATTTGCATAGCTCATATCTGCAAACCCCAAAAGCCCAAATCTACATGATAACACCTACAACATGTGTTTCATATCTTGTAATTCCTCAAATCTATCCTGCATAGCAATGGATTCAACTTTGCACCAAATCTACTCAAACAAGGGTTATGAAAAAAATTGGGAGCTCACACCTCCCACAACCATGAAAGCTTTGATACCACTTGTTAGAAAATAACACATCATACCCACATTCTTAATCTATTTCCTACATAAACCCATGAGAGCAAAGCATGCATGCAAGTAACCATCATGTATAGATCAAATAAACAAGCCATAAGATAACATAAGATATACCCTAAGAAAACCCTCAAGAGGGAAACACCCTGTAACATGTCGATTGTTCAATGAAAGTAAATTCAGTAAATTTTAACCTCAAGTAAATAAATATGTTAAAAACTCATAGAAATATATTTTTTCTTCTATTTCAAAGACTATATGCACATTTGAAATAACACATATTCCAAACTTTCCATTTGCAATATAATTGAAAATTACAATATGTCCAATACATTTCAAAACTCAAGATAACATTTCTTGAATTAGAACTTCCATAGAAATTGATATAATAAATCATACATAGCTCCTTGAGCTTCAATAGCACTAGTAAAAAATGGTCCAAAAAATCCCCTCCAAGTCACAGCCACCAACTGATGAGAAGAAGCATCACTCAAGAAATTTTCCGCCAACCACAAACTCAAATGCACTCCCCCGCACATTTGCCACATAAGGCAAGATGGCCCTACACTTCAACAAAGATATTGGTTGGTAAAACCCCATAAAAAATATCCTTTTTGAGCTTAGTGTTGTTCCCTACAATTCCAGAACCTAATCATATGGTAGCTCCAACTACGATTATGAAAATCTTGAACTAGAAATTCTCTATATTGGACATAGTGAGCTAATAGTGTAAGTAGTGGCTACTTACACTACTTTGTCCAAAGTTTCATATAAAAGAGTCATCCATTCACCCACTATCCTAGCTCTATTTTTTTATGATCATCCATATACTATTCTTAGGAAATTCCCTCCATTGCGTAATCGTTAACCCTAGGAACAACCTATCACTTAAACAATATACTACGCATAGGCAATTGTCTCCGTTGGGTAATCATTAACCCCAAGAACAACGTATGACTATAACATTCCTACTAAGTAAAACAAATGTGCAGCTACATCCTTCATTGGACAATATACTTCAAAGGTAATTAAAGAACTCTCTATAGTTTCAATTCACAAAAACATGAAACAAATACAACATAAGCTTATTTTGAGTTTTGTCTAACTGTAGTATATAATACTAAGAATACAAACACTCCTTAGTATTGGAGTACATACATACACTCAAGTAAGGTGCATAAGACATAATACATAATATAATTCTTTCAAAACATAATATTTCCCTAACCTATCAATTCATAGTTCTTTCCACAGAAAACATCAACACTCAATGTTTTCAAAAACAAACAAAATATAAGAGGGTAGAATGATATGCCCGATATACATTAAATCCAAAGATATAAATTGACTTCCAAGATCAATCCACTCCAAGATTCTACAATAATTCTCCAAACCACACTCAATAATACTCACAATATCTCACTATAATCTACTCACAATCAACTCTTATCTCACACAAAATAACTCAGACTAAAAAAAATAGCATGCAAGTGACTAATGTGTTCCAAATGAGGTATCCTACACCCCTATTTATACAGAATTATGAGACTTCTTTTCCTATAATCAAGCCTTGCACATTAACACATCTCAACTATATGGTTCGACTCAACAATTAACTTCAACTGGTGGTAGAATTTGAAAATAATACCCATCTAATTAGAATAATAAATCGACTAACATAGAGACAAAAAGAGTTCATCTTAGAAATGCAACATGGAAACCAAATAGGTCGACTCCAAATATTCCAACAAAAACATGACTTATTCTACCTTTTACCTGGTCTTCCATTGCTGGATAGTTCTTAATAATTTGGACTACTAATCATAATGCAGATTCATATTTTTGTGCCACCTAGTTCTTTCCATCGTGCATTTTGGTGTTGTTTTTTTAAGACTAAGTCAGTGACTAAATGTCATTCAAAAACCTCTTTAAACTTTTGATTGAGTCTTCAAACATTATGTGTTGTAATAGTAGATCGTTCGACTCATTATTAATGATCATAGCACTACATAGAGCACATAATATATGTTGTAATATCATTTATGCATAGTGCACAATATATGACATTAAATTTGGGCTTTATTTTATTGCAACTTTAACACTTTATAAAAACAAACAACACTTTAACAATATCAACATTTATATATAGTTATATATTCATCAAGTTCACATAATATTAAACATATATATCATTTGATATTTCGATAGCATATATTCATGTTATTATTTTAATATATATAAAGTTATATGTATATATATTTATAGTTATATGCACATACACATATACATATATTGATATAATCAATATGTGTGTATATATGTATATATATACATATATCCATATATACATTTTCTTATTCAAACAATAGTACATATTTACATACTCATCGATAATATATATATGCATGCGATGTATATATACATATACATACATGTCTTATTATCCATTCAATATTCTCATGACCATGAGAAATCCATCCATGAGCATGTGTAGGTACATCTACCTATGTATACTCATGCACATATTAACTCATGTGTATAGGTTTACCGTGGACATGTACATGTATACATATATATACATACTATGTATATATATATATCTTATTGATTGAATAAATAACATATATGAAGAAATCACAAGCACAAAGGAAACCTAACAATATCATAACAAGAACATTCACCATACATAAACCTTCCCAAATTCAACCACAAACAAAAATAAGGGATAACTTACCAATTTCCTAAACTATGACTCAACTTGACCAATCTATATGTGTGTGTGTGAAAAAAATCAGTTAGGCTTCATTTAAGGGTTAACCAACCAATCACTTCTCCTGAGTGATACTTTCCCTCCTTCGAGAGGCTTGATCCATGTATCTGCATTCAACTTAGAACATTGAAATGGTAGTTAGTTGTTCATCAAAATGATCATTTGTATATAACCATTTCATAATAAGAATGCCAAATTAAATCAACATTCTTAACATTTAATCATAACATCAAATCAATTTAACTTCTATTCATAATTTTCCAAAAAAATACATATAATCAAATTGCAAACACATGTTATTCAATTAGAAAGACAAGAACATTCATTTATCTAATATGTTAACCAACCATAGTAATAGTAAATAGGTAAATACACAATGGGGTGTGTAATGTCACAAAATTGTACCTAGGGGCAATTTCACATTTTAGCACTTTGCCTAGAGTTTATGACACCTAAACACATTTATGAAAAAAGCCCCATGGGTTAGAATTTCATGATTCCAACTCCATGTGGTCCAATGGAAATCAACAACAGCCTATCGACCCATTTACTGAAAACTAGTGTTTTGAATGCTTGCATAGTGCGTTAGTGTCCTAGCGGCTTTCCGAGTTCAAAATCGGGAATCTCAAATCTTGGCTCTCAACACATGTCTTTGTAGTCAGGCTCTTGGGTGTTACGACTCTTTCCACCCTTGTATGAAACAAAACCCCTCCTTTGCTATGATTTTGGGGGTTCTCTCATTCATTCAAGGCTCTCTCCTCATCTTCACCTCTCCTCAACTTCTTCTACTCTTGGAACAACTTCTTCTACTCTTGGAAAAATCACTTCTACAAGTGAAGCTCTATCGGACTGAGGTCCCTCCAATAGTCGAAGCTCTCTAGCAAGAATTCAACAGTGAATCTGTGTGTTTAAGAGAGGATCGAGGCCTATTGGTAATTCTCTCTCACTCTTTTCTATTTGTGAATAGATTAGATCTCTTAGTTCATTTACTATTTTTTGGTGTGGGTTCTTGTCTTGAAGCGAGGATTTATTTCACCACTTCCTTTCATCCATTTTGGTTACTCTCTATCTATCTAGCTCTCTATGGAGGTGGGAACACTAAAGCAAGGGTTTGATTGTGGAAAGCCCCGAAATAGCTCCAATATTTTTCCTCATTCATCTTGTGCGTAGGTTGCTTAAGTGAAGCTCAGAGGAAAGTTTCAAATTGTTGACTGTTCGTAAGATCCCTCTTAGCTCTCCTTGTGCTTTCTATTATTTTTTGTTCTTTATCTTGTTGTTCTTTTCAATAGACCTCAGATATCTATTAGATAGTGAAGCTCTAGTCTTCCTGTTTGATTTTTTAAGTTCTCTGTTGCTTAGGACGCCAACACATCTTTTGGACTCTATTGTGTTGCATTGGTGTCCTGATTCTACGGTGTAGTATTTTTCCCGATAGCTCCCCTTTCAGAGGCAAGAATCTAGAAGCTTTTCTCTTTCAGGTTCTGAAGTAGTCTTTTATGATAATTGGTTTGGAAATAATTTCTTTTTAATTTCTTCATTCAACTTGTATTGAGGTGGCTAAGGGTAGTTTTCTTCATGGGATTCTCTTGAGAACGAAGAGACTCATGAGCAACAAATCCCCTTATCTCACATTTTGATGAACCTAACATGAACCATGTCAGATCTATTTCTACAATGTTTTAATGTTTATGATAATTCTTTCTCTAAGGAAGATTTTGTTATGTTGGATGATTCTCTATATGATTTTTTAGAAGCATCTTCCCCTATCTGTAGATCTTCTAAGAAGCCTTCCTCTTCACGAGTTGAAGAGTCGGTGAAAATTGTGATGGTCTCTATGGCTTCTCCAAGCCCTAAGAAACCCATTGTTTACTTGACTTTGGCTATCCCCTCTGCTAAAAGGATTCATTCTATTTGTGAAATTTTATATCATGATGATTCATTAGATTTATATTCTAGGTTCATAAAAGCTATGGACTCTGCTTCTTATAATGTTGTTGGGAGCACATATAATATAGGAAGAAACAAATAGAATTTAGATCAACAACCTTCTATTCTTTCACCTCAACCTACTCAAATTCCTACTTCTTTACCACCTTCTCAACCAAGTCTTCCTTCAGCACCTAAACATGTGACTAAAGCACTTGGTGATTATGATCTTTTCAAGCAACTTCGTGTTACTCCAACCAAGATCTCACTTTGGGATCTGCTTCATACTGCTCTAGTTTATCAAGGTATGCTTTAGGAAGCTTTTTAGAAGATCCTCTTGCCTGCTTCTATGAGGCCAATGGATTTTAATGTGTTGATGGCTCATATTTGTGCAGATTCGTCAAATATCACATTTTATCCACAAGAAATTTTGCCCTCAAATATGCAGAAACAAGATCCTTTGATGATTATAGTTAATGTTAATACTATCGATATTAGACATACCCTCATTGACACCTATTTGGCTCTCAATGTTTATGGTATAGATCTACTACCCAAGATTAAAGTTGATTCATCTTATCTAGCTACTTCTTCTTTGTATATTCATGGATTTTATAATATTGGCCAAAAGGCACTAGGCATGATAATCTTGCCTTTGTAGTTGGGCTTCGTTACCTTACCCACCTTGGTTTATGTGATGCATGGCCCATTTCCTTATAATATTCTCTTGGGGAGACCCTATACTCATTCTATGGGTGTCATAACTTCCACTCTACATTTTTATTTAAAGTTTGTTGCAAATAATTGAGTGGTCACAATCAAAGTTGACCTGGAGGTTGTTCACCTTTGTTAACTAGCGGTTGTTTGTTGACCTTCGATTTTTTCCAATCTTAAGAATTTTATGTCTTCCCTAACTTCTAATGCGATGACATGCTCCTTGGCGATACCCTCTATGGAGGTTGTCCTTGAGGTGAATGCTACTAAAGAGGAACAACCTAAAGCAGAAAGTCCTAAGCTATCCTTGTCTACTTCTTCTTTTGAGTCTAATGTGTTTCTTGGTGATGATTGGGGATCCTTGGAGTTCTTTAAGTTCTTTATTGGGGAGTATAAAGTGAATCTCATTCATCTTAAACTTCCAATAACCTCAAATTCCTATGATGAAGAATGGGATAACACTCTCATTGAGAAGGAAAGTTGTGATCCTATTCAAGAGACCAGTCATTCCCCTATCAAGGAGGATAATCATGTTCTTGCTAAGGAGGTTAATATTTTCAAATCAAGTAAGGGATACCTTTGTTCTCTTGTAGATGCATTTTATGTCCACTGGTGGAATGATTCTTTCTAAGTGGAACCATCACCTTTTGAAGTTTTGCAAACATGCTATGGTTTTGGATATAAACTCACTTCTCAATATGGCTATGGGAAAAAAGGCCTTGGATGTATTGAGCAAGGAATTGAGGTCCCTATCCAATTTAAGTCCCATAATTTCTATCTAGGTTAAGGATGCTCTATTGAACAATCTAATCAAAAACCTTGCTGGAGTGTTAACATGATTTCCGTTGAACCCCTCAATATCGTTCATCCTAAATTGATAGAGGATGGGGCATAGACCAAAGAATTCCCCTTAATTTTTTTCTCTTCAGATGAAGCACTCGAGGAGTTCTTAGGCGCCTACGCCTCTTTTCCTCCTTTTCACCATAAGGGATGATTCCCATATCACTTGACAAAACAAGCATATTTTGGAGAATCTGTCCTAAATGTTGATGAGGACACTCTAGCTAATGTTGAAAATGGTGTTCCAATACCACATCATAAATACCATAGTCCTCTCCTTAAAGGGGATACTACTAAAGTCTTTATGGATCCTAAATCTTCTAAAAAATGATTAAGATCAGGAAGTGCCTTTCCTCTAAATAAGCTAAGGAACAATCTGACCTCTTACATTCTCATCTTGATATTTTTTCTTGGTTGTATGAGGACATGGCTAGTATTGATGAGTCTATAGTGGTTCACAATATTGTTTCATGTCCTTATGCCAATCCGGTTAAGAAAAATATCCAAAAGATCAATCCTAAGGTTGCTTTGTTGGTTAAGACCGTGATAGAGAAGCTATTGAAAGTAGGCTTTATTTGTCCGATCGACTACTCACCTTGGATCTCGAATATCTTTGTCATTATCAAACCTGGTGGCCATATTCATATATTTATTGACTTCCATGATCTTAATAAGGCCTCTTTTAAGCATTTTTTTTGTTACCTAATATAGATATTATTATAGATTTGACTGCATGCCATGCCTTGCTATGTTTCATGGATGGCTTCTCAGGTTATAATCATATCTGTATTAACTTGAAAGATCAATATAAGATAACCTTAACTACCCCTTGGGGTACCTTTTGTTATGTGTTCATGCCCTTTAGGTTAAAGAATGCAGGAGCGACTTACAAATAGGTAATGACCTTAATATTTCATGACTTCATTCATAACATTCTAGAAGACTACATTGATGAGATCTTGGCAAAATCTATAACCCATCAACATCACGTAGGGAAACTTCATCTTATTTTTGAAATACTTCAGCTCTATAAGATGAATCTTAATCCTCTTAAGTGTGTCTTTGGTGTGGATGTAGGAAAAATGTTGGGATTCATAGTTTCTCATCATGGAATTGAGGTCGACACAAATAAGATCAAAGTAATCATTAACATGCCTCCACCTAGGAACATTACCGAGTTGAAAATATTACAAGAGAAAATTCAAGAAATTCATATATTCACATCTCAATTGGCTGATCATACGCTTCCTTTCACTCATTTGTTAAAAAAGGAAAATTTCTTTATATGGGATGAAGAGTGCGAGAAAGCTTTTGAATCCATAAAAGCCTATTTGGCCAATCCTCTCATATTAATGTCAGCTATGCAAGATTAACCCTTTTTACTTTACCTTGTTGCATCACCATACACTTTGGCAACCTTTCTCACTCAGTACGATGATGTCAAGAAAGAGAGGGTGGTCTACTATGAATCCCTTATTGTTGGCTTGCATGTCACAATCACGCTAAAAATAAAACATCTCCATATACATGGTGACTCTGCGCTTATTGTGAGTCAGATTACAGGAACCTATCAGACTAAGAAAAGTAATTTGTCTTAGTATCAAGATCTTTCTTTTTCTTTTCTTGATTGATTCTCCTCCTTCACAATAGATAGTGTCCCTAGGAGAGAAAATTGACATGCAAATTCCATGGCTAGTGTCGCCTCCCTAGTATCCTTAGATGAGGATAGGAAAGAATACCACTTTGTGGTTTAGGTCCTTTGGTCTCCTATTATTTCCAATCAACGTGAATCTGATGCTCTTGTGTGTTCTCACGTAGACTCGGGAGAATGGTTTTCTAACATTTATAACTATTTGAAGACTAGAAACTTTCTTGATGATGTGATGAAAAATGATCGCTCATATACAAAAGCTTTCAGTCTGTTAAGTTGTCTTGTTAGATGTTCTCTATCGAAAGTTAAAATGGATTGCTTCTTCGATGTCTCACTAAATAAGAAATATCCCTTTCCCTTAAGGAATTCCATTTGAGTTCCGGGGGTGGAAAACTTGGCGATAAATCCCTGGTGCAAAAATTGATCCACATGGGGTACTTTTGGCAAATGATGGAACAATATTCCTTCAATTTTGTTAAGAAGTTCCCACAATTTCAACAACATAGTCATTTTATTCATGATCTTGCACAAGAATTACAAAACCAGACCTCTCCTTGGCCTTTCACGAAATGGGGGTTGGATATCATAGGAAAGATATCACCTCTTTCTTCTAAAGGACACACCTTTATCATTACTGCTATAGATTACTTCACAAAGTGGGTCGAGGCCATCTCACTTCGATCTACGAACACTAAAGCTATTTATAGCTTTCTTCTAAACAACATCATTGCTCACTTCGGTTTTCCTTCTAAACTTGTCTCTGAAAATGGTACGTTGTTCAAGAACAAGGAAGTAAAGCAATTCCTCGAGATGTTTCACATTCAACGTAGATTTTCTACACCGTATTATCCTCAATCTAATGGCCAAGCAAAACCATCTAATAAGACTCTTGAGCTCATTCTTTGCAAAATAGTAAATAAAAATGGTAAGGATTGGCATGTTTAATAAACATACACTTTATGGGCCTATCATGCGAGCATTTGTATGGTGATGGGAACAATGCCTTATAACCTCATGTATGGTGCTAAGACTATCATGCCCTTAGAGTTGGGAATTTCATCTTTGTGGGTTTCCCTTAATGGGTTTATTAATGATGAGACTTACTAGGCTAATCATTTGCATCAACTAGAGATGCTTGATGAGCATCGATTATAGGCCCTTGGCCATCTTAAAGCTTATCAACGATCATTGTCTAGACAATATAATCAGAATGTACTTCCTAGAACTTTCAAGGTAGTTGACACGGTTCTTTATGAGAATTGGAGAAATTTAAATGTGCCACTTGATCAAATGGAAAAATTTAGTCCTAATTGGTTAGGCCCTTACATTATCATCTTCGTGTATGGCTCAGGTGCTTATAGGTTATCATCTATGGATGGGACACCTCTAAAAGAACCTATTAATGCAATGTATCTTCGTCAATACTATGCATAGTGTCTAATGTGTCATATGTGCAATGTTCACTCTTTAAGGGTCGTAGCATTATGTATGTTGACATTCCTTCATCAACACATTGTGAATTTTTTTTGTGTTATGATACAATCATGTGTGTGTGTGAGAGAGACATACATATCTGTGTTTTACTATGTTGTGTATCCATGCATTACATTACATATTTTTAGGCAATTAGATCATTATATTTAATTAGCATACATCCATTTGTCTTGATTGAATCATGATAACATCTAATATAAACATACATCCATATACATATAAAATCCATAGCATCATTATACATGAAATTAAGAACATACACATCAAATAAAGAATGCCATAATGTTAGAATTAGTATCTCATGTATATATATATATCAAATTTCATGTACATGTATCGTGCCACTATCATCAAAAAATGAGTGGTTGTTGTATATATGTATCAGTGTATATACATAAAAAACAATATACAAAATGTGCCATGGCTACAAAAATGCTATAAAATGGAGGCTCTCTATGCCTCGGGCATGTGGTTCCCAGAGCCCTCTGGCTTTGGCTCTGGCTATGGCTAGGGTCGGGGCTACATAGTGGAGATGGATTGGGTGCGGTGTGGGCATGAGATGAACAACATTGTGCGCATCCCCTTGATCTCTCCCTAAAGGGAGCATATCTACATTTAGGCCTAGATGAGCTCCTCCTAAAACTACTAATCACCTGCTACGATCACCATTATTGTCTATCCTATGAGGTCATCAAGACAAATCTGTAAGGTGTCATGTGCCTACTCAATAGCATCAGCCCTCATCATAGCTATGTATCACTCTATGAGGTCCATCTATAACTCCCTCAATAGTTGATCCCACTACCCTTGGAGTGTGGTATTTTCTATGATCCATTGCATTATCTCCACCTGCCCCTCCTCATAGGTAGTCCTCAAGCAGGCTACCGGCTCCAAAATATGGATTGATGTCCAACTGAAATCGGTTGGTAAGCATATATGACTTCCCCCTAGATAAGCACAATAGTGGCCACCTCTGATATGCACTAGGAAAACAACTTAGTCCATCCCTGTGTATCCACTACAAAGATAGAGAGAAAATGTATATTAGTACCATGAGATGTATACATACAAAAAAAATAAAGCATAATATATGTATACATGAGATAAAAGAATTGAACGTACTAAAACAAAATAGCATGATCAACCATCATACATGGATCCCTTGGCTACCAGAATGGGTTAGGGGGAGGAGGGGAACTAGGTCTCACACCACTAATGTTAAGATCTATCCCGGGTGTTGCAAGGGTTGTTGCTAGGATGAAGGGTGGTGTTGGTGATGCTAATGAGACTGGAGTGGCTCATTGAGGAGAACACATCCTCCATCACTACCTCAGCCTTGGTGATACCACTCTAACCTCCTTGGGCTACTCCTACTATCCCCCCTCCTACTAATACTCCTCTTGCTCTCCCCCACTACCTTAGTGCTTTCGCCTCTACCTCAGTGGCTATGGTGACATGTCCCCTATAGACCGAGATCCCCCATTGGGGAATCCATCGAGAACACTAGTGTAGGACTGTGAGCTTCCCACCATGCTAGAAAATATTTGGCCATGCCAACATTATTTGAGAGGAAAATTTCTGCTATGGTAGGATGACGATGGTCCCGCAACTGCATAACACTCTGAATAGCCCTGGTGTATGTGGGAATAGTAGGGGGAATGGTCTGGATTTGACCATGTTGTCGCATGACCTGGCTCTAGTAGTATGGAATAATAACAAAATTAGTGTGACCAAGAATGAAACAGTCATGTTGCAATTTTTGAAGGAACCTAACATCATCAACACACCAGAACAATCCATGGGGTCTCCATCTAATGTGATCTAGGGTCAGTGTGTCATACTACAACCGTTAGAACTACAAATCACCATGTCACCATTGTCATGTAAGATTATAAAAATGAGCCATAAGTACTGTATAATCTCACACATGGGGATAGCCCTCTAGCCTCATGTAGGTGATGTGTGTAAAATACCACACCTACAGGAGTGTACATGTAGTCAGACTCTAGTACTCATAGTGGACATACAACTCGAGCTCTTGATACAAATGCGGCAGCATGGTGTACCCCCATGCAAACACCATCCCATTCTCAACCATCACCTGAATAGTATGGATGATGCCCCCATGTAGGTGAGAACCTCACCCATCTATAGTGACTCGAGAAACCATAGTGACCACCATGACATGGTGCAATAGGGGAATAGTGGTCCAACCTAACTCAAACCATCAGGTATAGATATGCACGGTCCCATCCCCACCATCCATCTGATCGGCACAATATTGGACACCATCTAATCACTCCTATGTTGAGCACACATCATCTAGATCCACCCACTATTTGTTGATGGGGAGACCAAGGATATGGTAGACATCCTCTAATGTAACTATCATCTCTCCAGTGGGCAAGTGGAAGCTCGATGTGGTGGTGTCCCACCTCTCCATCAATCCCATCAACATCATATCATGGTAAAGCATCTTTGACATAGTATAAACATGCTAGAGCTTGAAACACTATAGGTGTGTGACCTATGGTCCTATGACAAGAAAAAAAATTAAGTCAAAACATAACCTCATGAGGTTACTTTCACAAGAAAGTTAAGAAAATCCTAGGGCCATGTGTGTGCTAGGCAGATGTCTGTGTGCCACACCGATGTCCTGATCAACCATTGATGGCACAAGGATGAAAACACATCCCTGGGATGGCAGTTCCAATCTTAGACACCAACACACGAAGAGGACGTGTGTGTGCATCTAGGAAGCCTGCGCTGCTCAAAATCTAAAAATGTGTTAAAAATCACCAAAAAATGCAAATTGAAATGTTTTGAGGCCTACCTAGTCCACTTCGAGACCCTTGACTATGCCTACACGCAACTAGTCCAATCTAGGCACCTCATACTCTCATTGGCTCAACATTTTACTAACTTTTCTCTCACAAATTCAACAAAATCCTTAGGATGAATATTGAAAATGACCCTTCTAGGAGCCCACCTAGGTATATATAGGCCCCCTGGGGCCCATTTTTCCTAGAGATCATTGCTCCCTGGTTTCTTCTGATTTTACCCCACTTAACTGGGGGAAAACTCAAGAGAAGGCATATAGTCTCCTCTTGAGCATATTTTTCTTCTAAATCATTGAATCTTTTCTTGATCATTCTTCTCGCCATTGTAGCTTCTTCCAATTTTTGGGACTGACTTAAAATTGAGTTTTGTAGAATCAAATTTTGTGCGATTTCTTACGACAAATGTGGTACTTTTTGTTGAGTTTGATCACTGGGGGAATCTTCAGTACTGGCTAGCTCAACCTTTGCAACCTCTAGAGTACCTTTTCTGGCACACAAATTGGTAAAACTTCAATTTTGGGTGGATTTTGTTTTTCTACTTTAGTGTGGTTGAATTTTTCCAAAATCGAGCCCACTAAAGTGGGGGCAAAAAGTAATGTTGCAAAATTACACCTAGGGGAAATTTCACATTTTAGCACTTTTCTTAGAATTTATGACACCTAAACACATTTATGACAAAATCCCCATGGGTCAGAATTTCACGATTCCAACTCCATGTGGTCCAATGGCGAAGCAACAACAACCCGTCAGCCTGTTTCTCGAAAACTAGTGTTTTGGACACCTACGTGACATGAGGACATCTACACGATTCGCTATCATACTGGTGGTTTTTCTAGTTTGAAATAAGGAATATCGAATCCTTGCACTAACTCATTTGATTGCAAAATTTGATGAAATCTATATAATCAGATGTATCATTGGGTACTTGTGCGAAATTTTCATTTTTTAAAAATTTTATCCTTGATGTTCATCAAAATTTTGACGAACCTTATTTTTCGTCGAAGTTTCGATGAAGATTTTTTGCCAAAATTTTGACGGACTTGCAAAGTTAAACTGTGGCTGACATAAATAAAAATGAGCTCGACTATTTATTGCAACAGTGTTTTGCTCGACAATTTTCTTGGGAAAAATTAGAAAAAACTCAAGAAGATATCGCCAGGTTGAGGGTAGTCATTGTCTTTTTCTAGAATTCATTTGTGAAGTTAGATTTGTACTTCCAGGTTTGGAAATCATAATTTAAAGCAACATCTCATCAGATTTCATTTTTAGTCTTGTGCATTTTCAGAATTTCATTTCCAGATTTTAGACTTGACTTCACAAATTCTTTATAAGGGAATTGTTTCTAACTAATGGAAAATTCTTGATGGATTTGGACAAAGATTATATTTGCAAGGTTTCAATTTTAACCCTAATGATCAATTTTCAATAGATTTGGGAGCCATAACTAGATAATATCAAAGGCATATGGATAGCTACAGAGTGAAATAGTTGTCAAGATTAAGGCCTAGAGGGTTGAACAAAGAATTGGGAATGTTTGATAGTGGATAGTTAGAGCCATTTAGCTATGATATTTTTGAAGACTACTTCATAAAGATGTATTTTTCCCTTTGCCAAGTTTTAGAAATAGATTTTAGACCTTAGATGCCAGTGTCTTATAAAAGCATTTATGGTATATATGTTACTTGAATTTCTTGAATTCATCTTGACTCTATACAAATGTATCTATTTTTTATTTGAACAAGAAAGGAAGAAAACAACTAATTTGTAAATATTGTGAGATATTTAGAGCAACAAACTAAAAAATGAAAAAATGAAGGTCAAGGCCTCTCTATTTTTCTCAGTTCACTTAAACTTTTTAGATGTTGCCAAACATCTAGCAAGCTATAACTATCATGAAGATTATATGATTTCTATTTGTTTTGTACGTTGGAACAGTTTACAAGATGAAATTGTCTCCTCATGTAGAAGTATAAGCTGCCAAATTCCTTCAGAAGTTGGTACAAGAATCAAAATATGAACATGTTAAATTGGAAACCAAACTTTTTATGGTAAGAAGAGTTGATTTTGACATGAATGGAATGTTGTAATAGCTTTATTAAGTAATATAATTTATTTAGTTATTTGACAATTTGGTGATTTGTGTGTAGATATGCCACCATATGAAACTGAGTGGAAAAGAGCACTCCTTACCTTATCAAGTAATATCCAGGTAAGATGTTATAAAAAATAACTTGTGCTTTTAGTGAAGCTGGTCAACCTACTCATGCTTTTCCATGATTAATTTTTTCCTTTTGGATTGAGCTATTTATGTTAAATTTTTAACTTTCCTTGCAACCTGTGTATTACCCTCTCAAGTTTTTAACTGGTTGAAAGCAATCTCTTATAAAAAATATTAAATTCCTTAGTACTTTAGATTGTCCTTTATGTTAAGGGAGGCATCTGACTATTGTTTATATAATTCAACTTTATTTGAGAGTAAGTATATTTAATCTCTATGTGGTAGATTTAGACACTAAAAGAAAGTATTTGACCTTATTAGGAAAAATAAAGCAAAAAACGTAAAAGTGCATCACATCTCTGTTGAAAGTGATCCCATATCCTTTGTGATACTTTCCCTCTAGCAACTTGACTATCCTTTGTCTTTTAGGTTATGCATGAGTTTATTCATTTGATTTCAATGGCCTTGCATAACACTTGAAGAAATTAATTGTGGTAGCTCCTTGAGATATTGTCCATGCACTCCTTAATACACTTGTAGGTTGTCCTCTTTTGAAACTTTGTGAGATGGAAATATTTATTAGTTTATCATACTGCTATGAAGAAAATGAACCCTTGACAATATTTGTGATGTTTTAAAAGCCCTCTTGACTGCTCAGTTACTTTTCTTTATGTATCTTTTAAAGTTCGTCATACTACCCTATCACTATTATTATTAATTTCAATGCCCCCTTCATGGTTATGACATGGACTAATCATTGTTTATTTGAATAGTCATGATTGTGATCTCCTTTTGGGAATCTATAGTAAAGTGTCATGCCTTTCTTTGAAGTTCATTTCCTTAAATCTTTTCTCTTTGCTCGTTGCTCCTTACCTCTATAATATCCCTATATTGCATATACATAATAATAACAATTATGGTGATAACTAGTGAACATGGGTATAACATCAAGCATCATACAAATGTAGTTTATATCTACATATATAATACCCCAAGATACTAATATTGTAACACTATTCAAAGAATCATCATCAAAATATTTTTGTTGATCAAATACAATGAAAAATAAAATATATTAAAATATAAAACATTGATCTTTTCTATCTACTCCACTGTAAATAATAAAGACTTCCAACACTCAAATTGGAAGGAAATTTCTACAGTCTTTATTATTTACAGTGGAGTAGATAGAAAAGATCGCTATTTTATATTTTATTATATTTTATTTTGCAAATAGAATTGGACAGTAAATTGGCCAATACACTGTCAAACATAATGATTGGACCCTATGAATATATATGTTATCAATCTTTAATCAATTCACATGAGAAATCATACTAACCAATAGTATCAATGAAACTTTGATATTATATAACAATGACTAGTCTCAGTTTGATGACATTTCAAGACCAATGCATGAATATCATTTGGGCCTCATGACATTGAACATTGTTTTCATTCAGCCATGATATAATGTTCTTATAGGAAGCACAATACTAGTATGATTGAATGTATCAAAGGAAATAGAAGTTAAAGGAGATAAAAAGAGAAAAAAAATATTGTAGTGTAACCTTATTATTATATAAATGGGCAATCCCACAATACTGGTTTACAATTTTTGGGCAAACTGGACACCGAACTAATTTTTTTTAGCTAAATCTTCACTTTCGGGCTCCTATAGCGGCTAAACTGTGAGGAATTTGAAGATGATGAAAAATTGTGATTTTTAATAATTTGTTTATAGATTCTAAATATATTTTTTTCATTTTTTTTGGAAACAAATTGCACTTATTTTTCCATCTCCTTTGAAAACTAGTTTTTTTTTTTTTAAAACAACATTTTTAAGGAGTGTCGCTCACTGTATACAATATAACTTTTTTTGTATGAAGGATAAAATTCTAATTTTTTCGAATTTAGATTTGTAACTACGATATCTAGCACTTTCATTTGGTTTTATAGTATTCTATTGAATATTTTTCCATAATCAAGTTTTTAAGTCAAACAAATTACAATTTAGACATAGGCAGACCATATACAACATAAATTTTTCTATATGTATCAAAATTAAATTTTTATTTATTTAATGGATCAAGGAAATCAATACCCAACCCAAAAATATTTTTTAAAATTTTATTTTCATAATTTTCTATTTTTCCACATTTACAGAACAAAGAAATTTATTTTCAGTGGAAAGCCTATGTTTAATAAATCTAAAAAAAACATATATAATAAAACTAAAACATATTAAAATTATATTAATTGGATAGCTCATTCTAAGGAATACCATCTTCCAGTTGGGTCTATGAAGTCTCCTCCATATTCATCCTCAACTCGAGCTTTGAAGGGAAAAAATCTGGAGTCTTTTTGTGTCAGAGAGTGGGAAGGTGGGAAAAGGGGGGTTCACTCAAACCCTGGTTCGCTCAAACTAGGGTTCAAGCGAACCCCCTTTCCACAATGGGAAACACGGGTTACCACATGCAAAGGGGTTTTCTCGAACCTTGGTTTGTGTGAACCCCTTTTGGGTTCGTTTGAACATTGAGTTCGCTCGAACCCCTCAAAACAATTTTTTTTTGCATGGGTGAGGTTTTTGGAAGTTTTCATTCCTCACTCGAATTGTAGACCACTTTTTTGGGTTCACCCAAATAAATAGAAAAATAGTAAGAGTAGGAACCCCAAATATCATGTTCATTGTCTATGTGAATATGTGTGGAATAGAGTGACCCTTTATCTATTTGAATTGCTAATAAGGTTACGGCTTATTATTATTTTCCTTTACATAGTATAAGCTCTAACCAATTTTTAATATTTAGCTTAAAAGTCAAGATAGTATTCCATACTGATTATATTTCAATAGGAGGGAGGAAGTTATATATGGATTCTAGAATAAAAATTGTAACCAAAGACATGAATTACATGGATGGAAGAAAATTCAATACAAATGGCAATAGATTTGACATATAAAACCAGAGGATGGCCCTATGATATTTTGAAGCACTATTGTAATGGTGAAGTCAATTTAGATAGAGGCTTGCTTCATAAGTAGATGGAAGTGTACGAGACATTTGAAGTTGCTTGTGAGAACAAGATTTAGCTTAACCTACAAAACTAGGCAAATGAAGTGTTGTCCTTACAAAACAATTTTGTCGAGAGTGTGGAAGTGAAGGTCTATACAAGATTGTTTGTATGTATTGTATTCAACATAAATATGTTAGAATCGGTCTCAGAAATCATTTTAGTCTTTCAAAAGGATATCATCCTTATTCAACCATACACTATTTTTTGTCAGATGGATGCGATCATTACCCTTTTATTATTCCCTTAATGGATTGAACTTTCAAGGAGGCCATCTAATGGTGTTGCCTATTGATATCCAAAGCAGGCTATATTGTAGATAAAATTCATAGATCTTTTAACTTTATCAATGCATATAATAGGGTGGTCCACTTCAAATGAAACTCTTTATTATGCCATAATATTTTATTTCCAGAATTCTATTATGAAGTCAAATTTGTACTTTCAGGTTTGAAAATCACATTTTAAAGCAACATCTCATCAGATTTCATTTTTAGACTTGTGCATTTTCATAATTTCATTTCCAAATTTTGTTGTGCAAGTTCAATATACTGATTTTAGGAGTCTAACAGTTGGAAATCATAGTAAAATCAGAATATAATAATTTCTGGAATTAGCATTTTAAAGTGTTTTTTGGGGTCATTAACTTCAGACTATCTTCTCTTTTGCAGGGTGGTTGCATGCCAAATTTTTTGGGTGTAAAATATCAGAATTATTAGATTTTGTTACCTATCTATGATTAAAAATTATTGGAGTGTGAGTTTGATATTTTTTGAAGATCTAAATATTCAAGCTGGGTAAAGAAAAATTATGTCAGATAATATTAGTCCAGAACAAAATGAAGAGTCACTTGATAGATTATGGGCTAGATTGAAAATAAAGGGTGATGGGAAATGTTATTGTCCTTGCAATAATTGCAAGGGCTTAAAGACGAGAAGAATTTTAATCACAATAGTTGAGAAACATTGTAGGTAGCATGGTCGCATTGAAGGGAGGCATGATTATCATCCATTGGTAAGTTGTTCATTATATGTGTTTATATTGATTGAATTTGTAAATGTTTATATTGTTTTAACATTTTATATATATATAATATCACTTGATCATGATCATATTTTATTTGTGTCTATCATTATTATAAAGGTGGGGCACCCTAGGGAACATGATATGGATTATCATGGCCCGAAGAATATGGTTTTGCAAGTAGAGGAACATGGAGCTATGAATATCAAAGATGAACTTAATGATCCTATGGAACAAGATGATCATGTTCCAAAAAACACTGTTGAAGATGATGGTGCAAATACATTGATCCATGACACATTTAGTGGCACAACTGATCATGTTGATCGAGATAACTTTGATGATGTTCATGATTTACCTGTACTTGAGAAGTCATACGAGCCCCTTTATGAAGGCTCCCAAACAACTCTTCTCTCTATTGTATTTTTGTTGGTGAACTTGAAGGTTATGAATGGTTTATCCAACATAGCAATCTCACGGATGTTAAAGTATGTCATATATGTCATCTTTTCTCATCTATTTTACTTGTTGTTAGTTCATCACTAGTAAATAAAGGATGAAATATGTACCATTAATATTCTTTATATTAACAAATTATTTTTTGTTGTAGATTGATTGGTGAATTTTTGTTACCACCATCAAATATTTTACCTCGCTCATATTGAGATTTATCTGGCATTATGAAAAATATTGGAATGGAGTATCAAGCAATATATACATGTCCCAATGATCATATTATATATTATAAACAACATAAATTTGCAACAGAATGCCCAGAATTCCATATCAGTAGATATCGAACAGATCAACTAACAAAAAAGGTGTCTCACAAGGTTCTTCGTTATATTCCCATTATTCCACATATGCAACAATTATTTAGGTGCAAAAGCTTAGCGCAATTTATGGATTACCATGCATGGAATAGAAGTGGAGATGAAATTCTTCCAATGCCTGCGGATGGTTCTGCATTTAGGGACAAGGAGGAAAAATGGCCACACTTTAAAGAAGAACCTCATAATCTCAGGCTTTCATTGGCAGCAGACGGTGTCAATCCATTTGGAGAGCTAAGATCTATTTACTTGGTGTGGCCTATTTTTGTTATCAACAATAACATTCCTCCATGGATTTCAATAAAGAGGGAGCACATAATGTTGGCAATGATTGTTCTAGGTATTTGTTTACATCAATTTTCTTTAACGTAGTAGCATCTCATTTTTCTTATTTGTTGCATAATGACTTATATTTTTTTCATTTAATAGTCATGTACATTAATTTATATATATTGCAATAAAATGGTTGTAATAATTATGTAATGTTTATGTTCATTCAACTAGGTAAGTACCAAGTTAAAGATATGAATGTATATATCGAGCCTCTTATCAACGAGTTACTAAAGTTATGGAATGGTGTCACTATGTATGACGTATCTATACCAATAGGACAAAGACAATTTCAATTCCATGTAATGCTTGTATGGACAAGAAGACCTTTAAGTTGTAAACAATTAAATAAGTTTGATGCATAAGAAGATTCAATAAGTTGTTTAGAACAATAAAATGGTGTCAATTTTTGTGATGAGGAAAAAATAATTGGAGAGTGGTTCAAAACTGGTTACATGAAAGGGATGTTTAAGTTGTAATTTTTAGAGTGATAAGGTTGACATTAAACTTTTGAAATATTTTTAGTTCATATTTTTAAGATAAAGATTCTTTTAAACAAAAAAAATTGTTTTAAATTTCATACTTGGAAAACAAAAATGCAAATGCAATAAATGAATAATAGAGAATCATGCATGGGAACAAAACACCACCTACAAATGCAAATAAGTTATTGGAATGACATAAAATAGATGATAAAGTCAAATATATTATTGTTCTTTCCCTTTCTGACATTAAATTTTATTGTATAGATTTAGATAAATCATCATAGGAAATTTGAGATAATTTCAATAAAATATTTGGAGCAAAAATAGTTAATGTGAAAGTTTTTCCTAAAACTTCAACTATTTAGATTCAAAATGAGAGATATAATCACTATGTCTAATCACATAAGAAATTTGAGATCTCTCATTAGACAATTGGTAGAATTCAAGGCCCTATTAGATGATGAAGATGCTAAGGATATTTTGTTAAATAATTTGAAAATACAACAATGTTATTTCTATGCTTAGTCCAATAATTTCTCAAACACAAGAAGATGTGATTTTGGCCCTATTAGGAGAAGAAAAAAGAACAATGGAAAAGATTTAAAAGTTGATTCTCAACATGAGAATGTATTATACTCATGAGGTAATAATAATTAAAAAATAAAAATGAATGTTATTATTGTAAGAAAAAGGATCACACAATGTGGACTTGTATAACTCGAGCCAATGATGTTCTTGAGGGAGAACTTAAAGAAAAATCAAATGATGTTAGCTTAGGCTATATATATTTGTTTGTTTCAATCAACATGTTTTGTTGTGTGGAATGTAAAACTTAAGGGAGGGTGTTGGAATATTAAGATTAACATTAATAAATTCACCTTACTAACTTTTTTATTTTTTTTATTAAATAATTAATTATATTCTTGTAAGATAGTAGTTCAAATGGGAAGGTATATTTGAAAGGCTTTGTAAAAGCCATATTGTAATATATTCCCAAATGAACTGTATGATATAATTATTATTTTGAGTGTTTTTATGTGTAGATATAAGTTCTCTTGACTTTTCCAATATATTTTGTATGCTCTATTGGCCATGATTTCATGATTAATTTTCCACTTTTGACATTACTTCTTACTAACTTTGCCATCCAAATTTGGCTCTTAGACTAAATATTTCATATAGGTGCATTTTAATTTTCTTACTATCACCTTTGGCTGAATTTTTAAATTGGTCCAACCATGCAAAAAGTGTGGTTACTTTTAATTATTTCCACTTAAATGTTGGTTACAATTTTCTAATTTTCTTTCCATTTAGCTAGTCACAATTTCATACTAGCATTAGTACTTGAAAATGGCAGTTTACTTCTACTTAAAACTTGTGGTAATTTCATTAATCTCTTGCTACCTCTGGTGTTGAATTGGACTAGTTATTTCATCTAGGATTTGTTCCACAATTTCTTTTACTTTTTTCAAAAAAAAATTATGATGCTTATACTTGTATTACCATGAATGGACATAAATTTGAGGATTTTGGGTGTTTTCATTCAATTTTTCATGTTTTCCCCTTAGCTCCTACTTTATATGTGTTTTTTATGGAAGCCTTTGTATATATTTTGGCTAATAGTATTTCATGGAACCTTATTAAAGGTTCTAATTTTCCTAACTCTATAGCCCAACTATTCAATGGTCATTTTTCTAATGACTCCTTTCTCACTCTCTTGGAGGACAAATGTGACATTATTTAGGATATTCAATGCCTAGATATTTTTTGGAAAGCTTTAAGGTCAAATCTATAGTGGCATAAAACTCAATGTTATAGGAAATCCTTCTTAGCTAAGCCCAATTGGTTCAATTCCTATGGATAAAAGGGGGTTGATCATAAGGAAGTGTTGAGATTCCTAAGCATCTCTTTTTCCTTTTAGGTTTCTCCTTCCTCTTTAAGGAAACATATCATTTCTAGAGCTGAGAAAAGCTATCATATTAAATTATGAAGCCCCTTTATTTGGCAAGGAGATTCCATGTGTGTTCAAAAATTCTTGTTGCACACATTTCCATTACTCATCTTGCTAAGAACCTTGCAAATCCTCATATTTGAAGATTGAAAAAATCCAAAGGTATATTTTATGGCCTCCCTTTAACCAAGGAAAATGGTTTCACAAAGTATCCTAGGAGTTTTATTATTTCCCTCATGACTATAATAGGCTTGGATTTCTTTATATTCACTACTCTAAATGGTGCCATAATTTTAAATTTAATTAACACACTCTAAAACCTAACGAAACCAGGTTGTAGCTCATCAAATTGGAGAAGTGAAAGGTCAATACCAGCGCTAAGGAAGAGTTTGGAGGAGTGAAAACAAAGTCAATACTAGTGTTGAGGAAGAGTTTTGAGTTAAAACAAGGTCAATACCAACACCAAAGAAGAGTTTGGAGGAGTGAAAACAAGGTCAATACCAGTGTCAAGGAAGAGTATGGAGGAGTGAAAACAAGGTCAATACCAGCGTAGAGGACAAGGTTGAGGGCACTCAAGGAAAATCGATGACCAAGGGACAATGAGTACTGTAAGTTTGGCACCCCCATTCTCTTTAATCTACAATTTTCATGCCTAGTTTCCAAAGATCTTCTCATACATTGGCACCCCCATTCTCGTAAAATGGTATAAGATAAGACAAAAAAAAAATAGGTTAGTCTTTCAAATTTTTATCGACCAGCCTCAAGTCTTGGAAAAACTCCCAAAATCTACCCATATCTTGGTTGTTGGTGGGAACATGTTTAACTTCTTTGTTGTATGACCTACCTCAAATATTATGTCCACAAAGTTGCTAAAAACATAAAACAATAAGAACAAATTTGAAGGTACAACTAAAAAGGGGTTATTTCCTATTGGCCTCCTCCACCTCTTATATTTCAACATAGCATGGAATTACGCTTACATAACATAAACTCAAAAAAATGGAAGTTTATAGGGGCAAAGGATCCCAAATATATGCTAGGCTAAGCTATATCTAATGAATAGAAATAGAGGCATACAATTCTTCTTTAATACCTCCACCACAAACATATGCAAGGAAAGGTCTCCTCCCTTTTTGATAGTGATAACCTCCTCCACACACAACCTTTAAAAATTGTGAATAGATGAAAATAATCTTTGAAGGACTCAAAGTTGATTCTCTCCTACCTGATGCAATTAGTCATTTTATCCTTACAAACATTTATAGTGATTACTAGAGGCACATAGACCAATTCTTCATAATAGAATAATTTGATCATACTTTTCCAATGATAGCATTATGAGAAAACCTTAGGTTAAATGAATAATTCCTAGCTAAGTTCTTTAAATAATGTCCAACCGTATAAGATAAGACTGTTGCTATGTGTACTTGGATACCATGGAGAAAGGCTCATTGGGCTCTTTCATCAATCAAGGTATTTTTAACACCTAAAAGTGAGAATGAAGAATCTTTCATGGGATGGTGGTCAATTATGCTTCTCAACACCTAGATTAAAAAATCTTTGTCAATATCATTGCCATCAAAATTAAACCTATTACTTGAGATATAGTCATAGAGGTAAAAAAATTGGATTTCTTGATAGTAGATACATTCTAGACAATTCAATCCTTGCATCGGAGATTGTTGAATGGGCCCAACGAATTACTCATGATGCCCTTAATATTAAGTTACAAGTTTGACAAGGCATATGATTGCATCAAATGTCCTTTCATTTATAAAAGGCTCAAATGGATTTATTTTTAACCCTAAATTATTATCACACATTCAAAATTACAAAATACCAGTTGAATGAAGAACCTTCATTTGAAGGTGATGTCCTCATGACCTTTGAATGAAGAACCTTCATTCAAAAATGATGCCATGTCAAGACATTCAAATGAAGGTATTTTTTATTTTAAATATTTCATGTCCAAAATGCTTTATAGAAGGAAACTTTGCATGAAGGACCTTCAAATGAAGACCTTAATTCAAAAGTCTTTCATTAGAAGATCCTTCATATGAAGGTTCCTTTAATGCCATCCCATTATAGCTCTTAGAGTTGTTAGAGATATTTTTGTTTTGAAGTAGAGATTGGACCATCAAATAGTGTCACCATGACCCTACCAAGATATCCATCAAATTGATAAACCCTGACTTAACAACCACAAATTCACAAGAAAATTGCCCCTATCAACCCTAGGGCATCAATTCAATGCCAAGTTTCTTGGTTTAACAGACCCCTAAATGAAATGAACCTCTATCATACAATGTTTCACACCAGTCCACCGAGTTATAGTTCCAAGATAGTGGGTGGATTGGTGGATGTCATTTCTATTTAGCCCTCAAACCCTTACATAGGCAAAACAGGGCAGTCCATGTATTTGATTGTTTTCTCCCACAAAACAGTGATTGAGCACTTCAAAACAAATGCAAATGAAAGGGAACACATATATTTATCTACACCAATGATTTTAGACCATTTCCAGCTTGTATGAATCCATACAACACAAAAGAACTTTAGAAAAATAGTAAAAACACAAAAAACAATCTTCAAGAACATGGTATTTGATATAAAATTTTGGTATCAACTCCTCCAACAATTGCAATGGGATGGGAATACAATATGATAGAAGTGGGATAAGAAATTCATCGTTTGAAGCATCAAACCAATATGCAAAGATGAGAGAAAGTGCTAACCCCTTAAATTGGAAAAGTTTCTTTTAACTTTAAGTTTGTTGGGTAGCCAGTTCTTTTAAGTTATCAAATCCTTCCATCATACATAATCAAAATGTTGTTGTTTCAAATGACTATGAGCACTAGCTTTCACTATTTGAATATGTTGAAACCTTGTCATAGAGAATTAGAACATTGATGCGACCACTCATCCTACCTTAAAACATACCAAAAGTCTCCTAGCAATTAGACATAGGAAAATTTAAGATGACTTAAACAATTTTTATTGCCAAATCATAAACTTATGATGACTTTACCAGGAATATTACTAACTCCCTCCCTATTAACCACTTAGACATATGGAAATTAAATGTAAATTTTCTGCTATTTTTAGTCATGTAGGTGTCCAATAAACCACTTGGTGGTGTTTCCCTTCAAGTTTATTTACTTGAATGAAGAGAAAAGTCCTTTGATTACAATTAGAGAATACATTTGAGGGCTTGGTTGTGTAACTGGTGGACCATAGTCACATTTAACACTTGTTACAAAGTTTGGGAGCTAAAACATTAAGTAGATTTTATTTATGATGGACACATTTGGATGGTAGTAACAATAACTTGCAATCTATCAAGACTTGATGAAATGATAGATTAATCATAATGTCACCTTGGGATCACATCACCATGAAAGAATTTCATCCAACATCCTTATGAGTGTAGGTACCACCAAATAGGTATTTGTTAGATCTGTCTTCCTTGAGCGAGGGAAATTCAGGAAGAGAAGAGGAAAGCAAGATATGTAGTAGGTCTAAAAGAGGGAGATCAACTAGAGGTCAAAATATTAGAAGAAAATTTCGTAAAAGCATGGAATTTTTTCTTGCTGAAGGGGGGTCATGTTCTTATGATGATGAGAGCATAGGTGACATCGAGGTGCCCTTGAGGTACAAACATCTATGGAAACAATGGGTACCCAAGGAACTTCCTCCAATAGACACTGATTTTTGTGTCAATGAGAGGATATATCACATAGCACCATCATCATTACATGGTTTGGGCCTATTTTGTATGGACTGAATAAAGGTTTGTTATGAAAAATTTACTGAATTGATGGAGTATGTTGGACCCTATTATAGTTACAAAGATTGGATGCAGCTGGTTCGATATACACGAATTATGTGTAGGTATGCACTGTTAGTAAATTATATATAGCTAAAAGATAAGGATCAAAATAAAGGAGTGGCTAGGTACATTGATAGAACACCAAAAGCATCAGGGAATATTGCAAGGTTTATAAATATTACATGACCTAGGTCAACAAATAAGCAACCCAATTGCACATTCGAGGCACAAGAGGGAAACCGTGTATTCGTATGTGCGATAAAATCAATAACTATAGGGGAAGAGTTGCTAATCGATTACAATTTGAATCGCTTAGATACAAACATAGTTAGTATGGGGGTGGTGTGTACTATATACCATTTTACCCAACCTCCAATTAAGGACTCCAATATACCATTTTATTATTATGCTTTTTTTTGTAAGTCTATTGGTTTCATTTCAGTAATATTTTTTTATATGTAATTTTTTTCACAATGGGACATTGATCATACAAGGAAGGCTCCAGCCTAGAGCACAGATCATGAACCATCTTCAGGCGCTTCTACCCGACAAGTTTACCTCATTGTAATTGTACAAATTAGATATGAGCAAAATGTTTTATTATTATGTTTTTCTCATGCATTTATTGGGTTGATTTTGATAATGTTTTTAATATTCTTGTTGCAGTCGGTTGATTGGGGAAAGGCACCAGTAGTAGAGGAGAGCATCCATATGGAGGTGTAGTCACTATTATGCGATGATGACATCACATTTTCCGCAAACCTTGTGGATATGATGAGGAAGGCCCAAAAAAATTGCAATGAAGAAATCCTTAAGTTGGTATTCATAGTGCCTCAAACAGATGAGATAAGAGAAAGGGTTAAAATATTGATTGAGAGAGCACAAAACTTGCAAGAAAGTTGTTATGAGATCTTTAATTATAACATAAGTTCATTCATGGTTTTATATTTTGTACTCTTTTATGTCATCAACTAAAATATGTGTTGTTTTTACAAGATTATTTGCATCCTCATGATGTTGTTGGCCATGATCAGGGTACTGCAAGTGTTACCCGAGGAGTAAGGGTTGGTACAAGTGTCAATACTGATCTTCCTCCGCATACATCACATTATCTGACCCCATCATCTGTGCCTATATTATCGACTGAAATTTCAGCAACACATACCATGCAAGCATCTGGTAGTGCACCCTCTGGCAGTGAACACATGCCAGAACATGTGTCAGGACATGTATCTGGGGATGCAGAGACCACTAGTACTGGTGATGTTTTAGCAGAATTTCTCGAATCTTCCCGTATTACTAGTACAAGAACATTTTTGGTCACATTTGTGGTGATCGAGGATTTCGTTCCCATAAAGATAGAGATAGTCTAAGGTACTTTAATTTTTTTTAATTATTATTATATATAATCCAATTGAAATTTACTTATTGATCACTCTTTATAGACTAATGATCCCATGATCATTTTGTAGGAAATGATGTTTTTTATAAACATCTAAGTGATATTACATTGGATCTCTTCGAGCCCACCATATGTACATGGTGGAATGCCCAAAATCAATATTTAAAAGATGAGCTCATTAACCATTTAGTTGTGTTGTTCGGTGATAAAACATTCAACCAAACCAAGGTCCTTAAGAAATTTGGTACCTATCTAAGGTATGTGAGGGACCAATATAGGTCACATTTAGAGAAGAACAGAAAGTACAAGCATCCCCCCATGATTTCAGAGAGGGAGTGGAAGGACCTGGTGTCGGATGGAAAGGAGAAGGCGGAAAACAAAAAAGGAAAGACACCACCAGGCCAAGGAAGGTATGTGATACTATCAACAATGTAATTATATACTTATTACTCTTTCTTTTTACATAATCTAATGTATTTTAAATTTTTCAGAGGCTGTCCAACACATCGAAGGAAACAAAGGAAATTCTAGAAAAACACGAGCAACACAAACTTGGCTTTGGTGGTTATATGAAATTAGTCACACGAATTGTAAGTATTAATAAATGAAATATTGCATCCAAATAATAAATTGCAAACAATTTTAGTTTTATCACACCATAGAAGCAAAATTCATGATCTTATGCAAAAATGCAGGGCTCTGATTTCAACAGAGTGCCCATAGAAGAGGACCTGAAGATTTCCTTCCAGCAAGGCTATGGAGCCCTGGCTGAACACCTAAGAGTCTTGACTAGGCAAACACAATCTTCCACTGCATCCAACACACAGGTAAATAAAATCAATAAAGTTTATTTAAAATTGAATACTTGTGCAATCTATTCAATATTAATTTCCACCATAATAATGTGCCTATTTGTTTTAAACAGGCAAGCAATGATAATACTGCACATGACATTAGAATGCAGACTAGTGAGGGTGGAGCAAAACCTACAAATGAAGGCCATGGTCTGCATCCCTATACTGGATGTATTCATGTGCTATACAAAATGCAGTATGGATTAATACAATTAAACATCTTTAATTGCATTTGGTGTATTAATTAATGTAACCTTTCATATTTCAACTTTAGAGCATGTAGAGTGTGATCAACATGTTGAGCATGATTAGGCGAGACAAGATCAGGAACATGATGTGGCCTCATCAGGTAAAGAGGACCACTCTAATGTTCTTTTAAACATATTTAATTGCAATTGGTGTATTAATTAATGTAACCTTTCGTGTTTCAACTCCAAATCAGGATTTAGAGGGTGTTCAACATGTTGAGCATGAGGCTATAAGACAAGATCAATAACATGATGTGTCCCCATCAGGTAAAGAGCACCACTCTAATGTTCTTTTAATTAATGAAATACTTGTAACAATAATAATAAAACATATCAATTTAACATTTATTTGCTATTGCAGTAGACCCCCCCTTGTAGCGGCGTCCACGTTGTGAGTACACGACTAGGCATACATTAAGACTATGAGTAGAGCTTAGAACAACTGAAGGGGGGACAAATGATTTAGAAAACAATACTCCACTTCAACTTTTTTTAGTTGCAAAAAAGAAACAAAAAAAAAGTGATTATAATCATATTATGACAGCCATATTTTTTATAATATGTAAAAACTGAAAAAATGAATGTTATATGTTAATGAATGAATGTTATATATTATTAATGGATGAATGAATGAATGTTATATGTTATTAATGGATGAATGAATGAATGTGAATATGTTAATGAATGAATGTTATATGTTATTAATGCAGGATGAATGAATGAATGTTATATGTTATTAATGGATGAATGAATGATTAATGTTATATGATCGGGTATGGGGAATTGAGAGTGATGTGAGGGGGGGGAGGGGCCAAATGAGCTTCCACCTTCACGTGGTTGGCCCTGTTAAGTAGAGAATATTAAACTATTCTCGAAACAAAGAGAAGCTCAATAAGGTAATGCACTTTTCAATATAAGAAATGCATCGTTTGAAGCATCAAACCAATATGCAAAGATGAAAGAAAGTGCTAAATTTTCACTATGAACATTGTGTTGTGTGTGGATTTGGTTTCAAAGCTCTATTTTTTTTTTTTTTAGTGGTCTCTAAAATTTGACTTTTGTGCATAACAGGTTAGTGGAAAATTTGACAGCTCTGAAGGGTTTAGAGGCTCGATTGAGATAGATACAAGATATTTGGATCTTGTTGTTGATGGGAGGCTTCCACTTAACCATGAAATTTTGTACCATCTGCAGGTATGCAAAAATTTCTCTACTTACATTCATTCAACTTACTGTAATATAATATCTGACAAAAATCTCCTTTTCATTATACTTAGATGGATTTTCATGCCCTATTCCAAAGCACATGTTTTAGAATAGGCAAGAAGGATGCTGGCAAGGGTTAAGGAATTTGGCTTTACACCTGCCAATTAAATAGTTTACTTCATTCATCCAACATATTGCCAATGTGTTTCACAATTGTTCGAATCATATCCTATAATTACAAAATGAGTAAAATTAAAATATGTAAGTTTCAAATATGGAATTACATATCTTTCTATGAATTTTTGAAAGAAAATATCAAAATGGAGAAGTATTAACAAAATAATCTGCATAATTTCTAAGAGATCAGGGAATTTTTTTGTAGAGTTATCTTGAATATATTTAAGACAAAAGTAACTTATAGAGATTGAAGCAGAATATCGGTAGTCTAAAATCACCAGTCAACACATATTAGTAGTATCTCAATTCAAGAGAACTAGGTCCACTATCCATTAGCCAGTAAAACAAATAAAATCAATTAATAAGATTATTCTATTCTAATAGGGTTGACTGGTTGCTTGTTTCTTTTTGATTGTCAGGAAGTCATCAATATACACTTGGTTTTCCCGCCTTCTCTTGCCTCGTGGCCAGAGAGTTTCTACAGAAGGAATAAAAGTAACCTTCAATATTGGCAATGGCAATGCGTACAAGGTCAGTATAACTTAATGCTAATTGGGTATGATTTTATTTGTTCAAGACCAATTTAGATTCGGTTATCCAGTTTTTGCACACACGCCCCACTAGAGCAAGGACCTTCTTTGCTTGGTCTTTTGGTTCTTCTCTCTGGCCTTGTCTATGGTCTTTGGTGATTTGTTCATGGAATTTTGGTCACCTTGCATGCTCTTAAATTATTTTCTTGCTTGTGCAAATACCCTCTCTGAGAAAACAATTTGAAAATCCTGAGTTTGGGTCAATTTCGGGTTTTTCCTTGGTTTCTGGATTTTCCTCCTCGGACGGATTTCCTCAATTGCCTTGAAAACTCGACAGAGTCTGTTTTCGCACTATTTTCAGGGATTTCGATCCTTCACGGAATTCCATGTCGATCAGATTTTCCCGAAATTCCTTTTCTGCCTCAGGTTCCTGAACTTGTTTTGGATTGTCATGTCATTGCATTTATGTTTCATGTACGGGTTCTGTAGTTGGGTTTAATGAAGTCTAGGGAGGATTTTATGCTATGATTGATTTCTTTTTATTTGATTGAATTTGGGTGAGCTTGATCTTGAGCGCTTCACTTGGTGTGGTGATTGGTGTGGGTTCTGGGATTTGGTAGTGATTTTCTTGGTGTCCTGGTTTCCTATTGTTGATATTTCAACTTGTTCTGTATTCATGGTATGTCTACCTCCCCTTTGCTTTCAATTGGTGATTATCAATAGTTCTAGGGTGTCTTGAATGTGCTTTGAATCTTGATTTCAATGTATTGAGGGTCTCTAGTTAAATTAGGGTTATGCCCTTTGTTCTTACGATGCCTCCTCTGAAATCGATGGGGTCGTCCTTGCTGGGTTGGTGATCTATTTGCCCCCCATTCTTTGCTAGTTCTACATTTCTTAAGCCTGGTCTTGAGCATAATTTTGTCTACCTGGAGTCTCGATCTTGGTTCTCCCTGCATTTGATAAAGTGAGTGGAATGAGTTTGTAATTGCATGTTCATCATGAAACCTTAGGGCTTGATCTCAAATTCATTACCAATGCTATTAGATCACCCTTGGGAGAGTTCAAAAGTTAAATTTGTTGATGATTGGTTTGAAGTGAGTGGAATCCGAGCTAAATCCCCAACCTCCTTATCATTTGATCAATCTTGGCGAAATCATGACGAAGTCAAAGATTTTGGGATTTAGATCATTTTGGGGATTTCCTTTGCCTTAGGATTTCCCTGGATTTCCATCGCTTGATCATTTTCCCGAAAGAGTGCTTAAAATGTAAAAATTGCGTTGACTTCGTGAAATTTCGTTTCTTCAAGATTTTATCGAGATTTATTTGTCCCTTCATTTTCTTAGATTTCGTAAACTATTGCCATTTTCGTAGATTTTTGTCCTTGGTAGAGTTCCCCGAAATCTTGTTGAAAATGAAGAATTGAGAGATAGCATGATCTATTGGCTAATGACTATGCATCTTATGATTGATTTGAGTTATTTTAGGATGTATCATGTTGTTTCTTGGTCTCATGTGGTTGATTAAATAGTGGTTGGAAGTTTCTTTCTACTTTTTTTTCTAGATTCCATCTGGTCCAGAATTTCCTGAGATTCCCCTCTGGCCCGAATTCCACGAGGGGACTAAAAACCCAGACTTTGAAATGAGTAATTCTTATGAGATTCTGGGGATTTTTGTTCATCATGGGATTTTTTTTAAGGATGGATATATCATTTGTAATGGATTAACTTGGATTTTCATGCTATAATGGATATTTATTGTGGCCTTTTGAGTGTAGGCTGAATCAAGTAAGGGAGTTGCTTGTAATACCAAGAATAAACAGGTGGATCCTGGTGCGAAAGGATCTTCCATGTCAGAGGAAGAGAGGATCTAGCTGAAAATGATTAAGGAAATTTTATCCACTTGTGGTGATGCACATTGATTCTTTGACTGGCTGTGGAATGTGCTAGGACAGGATAAAACTGATACAGACCCTCTCCTACAAAGTTGAAGATAATCATGGATTATACAGAGGAGAAGTTGGCTAGTGGTGAGATCCTACCTTCTTCAAAGGTTTCAGAATCTTGGGAATGGTATGAATGATTACAGATCCATAAAGCAGACTTTGAAGAAGTTGTCAACAAGCAAGGGAAGAAATTAAATCTCTTGATAGAAGATTCAAAGTATTAAATATCCCACCTTTGGCCAACCAAGAGGCAATTTTCCTTAAGGGCGTAGGATAAATTAGGTCAAGAAAAAGATAAAGGGCTGGCCAATGGGTGAGTACATCATAATTTGTACTTCCCATTATTCTTCCTTCACCTTCACATGCATTGGACCGAGTTATGTAGAGATCCCAGGCCGACTTGGGAAGGAGCCTCATGCATTTAATGCAATGTCATGTTTTATTTGAGGAACTTTCTAGGCTGACCTTCTTTGTAACCCTAACCTGGGCTGACATATGATGTAATCTCTATAATTGTGGCATTTTTCCTTATTTCAAGATATAGAGATAGGACTAGAGGATTGGATTTTGAAGCGAAGTTAGGCAATATAGTAGAAAGTTAGAATTAGAAGTTGTTTTATTTTGAAGCAGGTGTTGTAATACAGGATACTAGAATTGTTGCTACTATTGGATGAATTCAATACAATTGAAGACATTGTGCTTTGGTGTCCTCTCTTGGATTGATTTATCTTGCATGGTTCTTGTTATTCTATCTTTCCAAACTGCTTTTGAAATCTTGAATGCAAGTTAGATGTTAGGTGTTAGTTTTGAGTTATTTCATGATAATGGTGAAATGTTGATGATGTTGATCGATCTCTGATCCATAATTTTAGCAATTTGCTTATTGTAAGTTTCTCTGTAAAGTTAGTTTGGGCCTTATTTTGTGCTAAGTTTAATTGTGGATGCTTGTTTACATTGCACCATTTACTGGGTATGTCGATGAATGTTCATAGTCTGAAAATCTTCAGTTTCCTCAAAAGATTGCACCATTTTTGTGGAATTGTAGGCTTGTCCTTAATTAAGCAGAGATTGGTTTTGTTGGAGATTTGTCCATTTGTAGTATTCATCATTGTTGTGATTGATTTTAGGAGTAATTTTAATCTTAGGATCTCTTTTAAACCCTTATCTCTTTTGCTATTTATTTTGAATCTGGGTTAGTTTTAGGATTAAAAGCATCATTGTATTGCTACATCTGATGAATGTACACTTCCAACATTGTTCATTTGTAAGGCCCCTTGTGATTACCATCATTTTTACATTTTATCACTGGGTTGTTTTATTGCATTGTTAAAACCTGACATTAGAGACCTTGGGGTTATCTCTTGAGGCTTGTTGATAGAGATTTACCTTTCAAGAGGGATAGGATATCGTATTCTGTTTGAGTTGTTGTTGTGCAAAAAACACCATCAACAGATTCATTTTCTACTCACACTACTTTTATTTACATTTATGTTTTGCTAATATCCATTTTCCTTTACATTCATATTCTTCTATACATATTGTGTTTACAATAATGTTTTCCTTTATTTAATCTAGGGGAGAGGACCCAATACCTTAGCATGTTTCAATAGTTGTGATAGTAGTGGTTTATATAGTGCCCAACCCTAATTATTTGATTCTTCTTACTGATCCAATTACTATAATTGATTATAAGGATTTAATCTTTACTTGATTGTGATAAACTTAGATTTTTGGGCTTGTCTTATAGGTGCTTGTTTCGATGGGTGAGGATTGTTTCTTGTGCTAAAAATATTTTTATTTTTTAATGCTAAACTTACATAGTTGAATCAAGGGGTAGAGATTGTCCTCTTCAAATGGAATAAGAAGGAGAGTCAGAAGTGGAAGATCAGTCCCATTTGTAAGTTTTGTGTGTAGCTGCATTGTATGGAATTATTTTTCTTGGGTATTACTTAAATTTAAAATTTTCATTATCTGGTAAAAGTCATGTTTCCATAGAGGGTTTGGAGGCTTTATCTCACAATTCAGATTACTAGTGTCACTATGTTTTTCTATTCAATATGATATGTATCTCAAGGAGGATATGGATCTGGTTCTTCATACCATCAACTTAATGAAGAGGAGCCTCAATTTCATGTTGTTAGGATTTACTGTGAAGCTAATCCAAAGTTTTTCATTGCTGCTTGAGGCCATATTGCAGTGCTTTTTCTAGGAAGCCCACATGATCCCCATCAAGTATCTTCTTTTTGTAGTCTCTAAATTTCTTAGAATAAATCAACAACCAGTTTGTCTAAATGTGGCTCCTTGTTTACACATTAATATCTCTTTTGGCAGCAATGGATCAAAGTGGATTCATGGGGTCTTAAAGAGAAGGCTCTCAAACATGGAGATAAAGAGTGGGACCAGGTAAAACTATTCATAATCATGCTCATATTTTTTTATTGACTGTCTAAGAGCTAAGTATCCAGGATAACATTATGTATTTTTCTACTGAATTTCCAAAGTTAGAATAATTTTGGGTTTTCAATCCTATTTTTTAGTACACTAGCTAAGTAGCCAAGATGCACTGTAGGTACTTTTTCTCACCAAATTTCTCATTTTCCATAAAATTAGATTCTAGTGTGTAGTTTAATATTCACTAGTTTTTAATTTTTTTTTAGCAAAATTAGAATCCAATTTATAGGTTGTGCTTGTTGAGCAAATTTGTAAGATGATTTTTTTGTATTCAGCTACACAGTACTTTCCTTTTTCAATAAAATTTTATGCAATGAATTTCAGCTATTAGGATTAGGTTACTATTTGCTCTTTGAGTAATAATTTAAAACCTTATTAATTTTCCTTTACAATGTATATGACTATCTTGCAAACTGTCCTCTTATATTCATGACTTTCTTTCAACTTATCAAAGGATGATTGTGTCTTGATTAAAACATTTGTTTGATGGTTGTCCTTCATATGAATGTCTCAATCTTCTCTTTCACAACTTTATGTTACTTCACTATTTTTTCATACCTCTGATTTTTTGCAATAGTGTCTTCAACCTCTCTATAATTCCCATGATGAACTATGTGTTACTGTGTCAGGACTTCCTTGACCATGAGAACAGGAAACAAAGCAATTGAGATTCGATTTAATAAATCTGTGTACATTTGCAGCAACTTTAGCCTTCAATACCTCATCACCATTACACTCTTGAAGGAACTCTCACAAAATTATACTATCTATCCAGCTTGGAGTCCTACATTGTCCTCTGAATATTGTGATTTCTACTTTCCATTATCAAAATTTGTCTTCAGAGCTTATTTAATATTGCTCATTTGGTTTGACTTTGGCCTCCAGAGTTGTCTATCATAGTGCTCAGACCATCATTATATATTGATTTCCCTCTTCATCATAGTTGATTATCTTCAACAAAGTTTCATACCACTTCCTTAGTATAGTCTGTCATTTTGATATGAAGTAAAGGGCACTGTGATATTCATCAAGATTACTATCAAAACCTTTTCACTGTCACTAATGGATCTGATTGTAATCTTGATGGCAACCATGCAATTGTACTTCACTTGACAGTAACCTTCTTCTCTTGCTTTGATGTCAACACAACATTATACTTTTAAGGGTTACCATCTCTATGCTCAATCCACTATTTAGTTGTCATTCCTCTAGCACATGTCCTTATATCTTTCATTGTTGAAGTGATTGTCCTTACACATTGGTATGAATATATTTTAAAATTTAAGAATACATTCTTTATGATAGTAAACCTTCCTATAGCATCATAAATTCTATTCTTCATGTGCTCTATGGTGAATTTTTTTTTTTCTTAGCATCTATGATTCATCATTCACTGTCCATGACAGTCCCCTTGATCTCATGACTCATCATAGGTTTTATATTTTGCTCCAATTTTTTATCATCAACATCAAATGTGGCCATCATAATATCATACATAGCCTCCACATTCTACAATTATTCATTGCTCATTTCTCATACATAGTAACCAAATAATGTAGACCTAGAGCTTGGACTGCAAATGTGTGCAAAAAATGATAAATCCCTACTTCTATAAGCCTAATTAAACACAACAACTAACATGTTGTTTGATATTTTAAACAGTCATATGAATGTCATTTTTCTACCTTGTAAACACTTGCTCAATGCATACAATAATTTATTGAAATGCAAAGTTGAATGGCCTCTTAACTCTTGACACTAATGTCATTGCATTTGTCAAAATAGGGTTAATCATATTCTGATCTAAATTTTCATAATGAAGTCTTCCAATCTGTCCTTTATATTTGAGCATTGATGACAATCCATCTTGTCTTTTACTACCCCTTTTAAATGCTCATGGTCTTGGCACATCAACTTTCTCTCTTTTAATGACCTATCCTTATGTCCTGTCATTATCCCTATAGATGGACTTTGGAGCCTCCTACTACTTTTAAATATCACCTAGAGTCACCCCGATAAGTATTTCGTTAAATTTGTATCTTCATCGACAAGAGATCATGTATCGCTAGGATATTTTGTAGTTTCCCCGACATGGTGATTCTCCCCGATGATTATTCTTTTGATCTCAAGTATGTCACCAAGACTCCTACTGATGTAATCTTATCGACATGAAATCATGGGTCGGGTAGACATTCAGAACTTACTCTGATGGTATATTTCTTGTTGATATGCTTCCGTCATGCTTCATCAATGAGACAAGATGAGTATCTCGCCAATGAAACTTCATTGCTGAGACCATAGACCAGTCCTCCCAATATATATTCTCAAGAAATTTTAATGATCATTGTAACAATCTTGATCTTTCACTGATATGCCTACATTTGAACAAATAGTTTTTTTTTTTTAAATTGCATTATTTCATCAAATTTTTGACGAACGTCCAAAAGTGTCTAACGAATTTGCAATACATCTGATGAAAATTTTGTTGTAATGAATTCCCTATTTCGTCACAATTTTAATGAACTATTGTCATTGTTCTTTCAATCTCAAGTATGTTGCCAAGACTCCTGCCGATGTAATCTTATCGATGTGACATAGTGGGTCAGGTAGACATTCAGAACTTACTCTAATGGTATATGTCTTGCCGATATGATTCCCTCATGCTTCATCGATGAGACAAGATGAGTATCTCACCGATGAAACTTCATCACTGAGACCACAAGCCAGTCCTCTCGATATATCTTCTGAGGAAATTTTTATCGTTGTAACAGTCTCGATCTCTCACTAATATTTGCAATACGTCAAAACTTTCGTCGTAATTGCGACAAACTTTTGTTGTTGATTCGATGCTTTGGAAAAGGCATGCTACTTGTGTTTTGGCTACTATTTTTTGGTAGATCGACGAAATTTCCATCGATATTCCGATGAACTTGAGTTGTGATTTTGATGTTTTAAAGCTAGTCGGGAAAGTGACAAAAATTATTTCAGTGATTCGTTGGTATTCTGACAATAGATTGTCGATATTCCAACAAAATTTTGTCAAAAATTGGATTCAAATATAGTAGTGTTGCTCTCGACACATGTCTTTTCAGTCAGGCTCTCAAGTGTAATGACTCTTTCTGCCCTTATATGCAACAAAACCCCTCCTTTGCTTTGATTTTGGGGGTTCTCTCATTCATTCAAGGCTCTCTCCTTAGCTTCACCTCTCATCAACTTCTACAAGTGAAGCTTTGTTGGACTAAGGTCCCTCCAACAGCCAAAGCTCTCTAGCAAGCATTCAATGATGTTCCCATGTGTTCAAGAGGGGGTTAGGCCTATTGGAAATGCTCTCTCACTCTTTTCTATTTGCAAATAGATTAGATCTCTTTGTTCATTTACTATTTGGTGGTGCGAGTTCTCCTCCTAAAGTTGGGATTTTTTTCACCACTTCCTTTTGTCCATTTTGGTTACTCTCTCTATTTATCTTGTTGTCCATGGAGGTGGGAACACCAAAGCAGGGGTTTGACTATGGCAAGCCTCGAAACAACCCCAACATTTTTCGTCATTCATCTTGTGCATAGGTTGATAAAGTAGATCTTAGAGGAATGTTTCAAATGGTTGAATTTTCGTAAGATCCCTCTTAGCTCTCCTTGTTCTTTCTTTTAATTTTTGTTATTTATCTTGTCGTTCTGTTCAACAGACCTCAGATCTATGTTAGATAGTGAAGCTCTAGTCTTCTTGTTTGAGTTTTTGAGCTCTTTGTTGCTTAGGATGCTAGCACATATTTTGGACTCCCACATGTTGCACTAGCATCCTAATTCCACACTGTAGTATTTTGGTCAAGATCTCCCCTTTCAAAGGTAGGAATCTAGAAGCTTTACTCTTTCAAGTTCTGAAGAATTCTTTTATGATAATTGGCCTAGATATACTTTCTTTGCAATTTCTTCATTCAACTTGTATTGAGGTGGTTAAGCGTAGTTTACTCCCTGGTATTCTCTTTAGAACAAAGAGACTCATGAGCAGAGAATCCCCCTTATCTCATAGGGTGTAACACACCCAACCTCCAAAAACATCCATACTCCATATATTATTCAACAAAGAAACAATACATGCACTTACAAGAGTTATCATGAATAAATTTGAAGCATAAATCCTCTCTAATGCATCCTCCATGTGTCCAAGCATGAATCCACACATTTCATGCCATTCTTCACATAAGCACTCCTCAAAAAGACTCAATAATGACAACCCACTCACCCAAGAAACCTTAACCACTAAACATATGTTTTCTTTTATAGACTTAAGCTCACACAAATACAACCAAGTGGTAAGATAAAACCATCTACCACAAAACCATGTGAATAAAAAACCACTGACCCCTCATTTAATATTGGGTACTAATTGTAAGTGTGAATAAGTAACAAAGGTAAATACACTTCTTAATGAAACATTATATCAAAGATTCTACAGTAATTAACTAATAAAAAGAGAAAAAACTTGAAAGCATCTCATTGTCTCCTATCTTTAAAGATTTATTAAGTTATAGGAAGCTCTCAAATTTGATAAGCTCTATGACTGTTAAAATGCCAATCTAAAGAACAGAATGATGCTAGATACAATGATCTAATCTTATATGATAATATCTAGATGATAAAGGGAAGCTAATTTAATCTATTGCTGACATGAAAACTATGATGAAAGCTACAGTATGCAGCAGTGATATGAAGTATTTTGCTATGATGCTATTACTAAAATTATTGATGCTTGATGCTTTCCTGCAGAGAAATTTTTCATAAAGTTGGGATCTATTCTTTGTTGTATGGGGCTGCATTTATAGATTTCCTGGAAGCACATTTGTACAGGGGCAAAAAAGTAGATGTTTGGATTCAATCTGGAGGATTGAATGGTGAGAGATTGAAAGGCTAGAGCTGATTATGGGAATGGTTCCTCCCCATGAAAACACCAGGCAAGAGGATAGGAAGGATTAGAGGGAGAAGATTGAGAGGATTTCCTGCAAGTTTTCCCTTGAATGCCATTCACATTTATTTTGACATAGGATATTTAATTTTATTGGTGAGATATGATGAGCTGTATAATTTGAATATTTTGGATTTTATTCAAATTTAGGAAGAAATAAGATATTTAAATTTAATAAAATAAACTATAGAAGTCTATTTATTAAATATGGAAGAAAATGAATAATTAAATAAAACAAAGTATGTGAACCTATTTATTTAATTTAGATAGAATGATGTAATAATTAAATAACACAAACTATTGAAGTTGTATATTTAATTAAGGAATAGATCAACTATAATGTGAATTATTTAAATAAATATTTCTATTTATTTAATAGTAGATGAATTTAATTATGACAATTAAATAAAACAAAGTGAAATTTGTTTATTTAATTAAGATGAAAATAGTAGAATAAAGATTGAAGAATTAAAGATGAACTATACAAATAAATATTTCTATTTATTTAATAGTAGATGAAATAAAGAGTTAATTAATAAAATAAATCATATTTAGTTAATTATATTCTCTAGAACATTTTTAGGTGTATACATTTTACCCCTCTTTGAAGTGATGTGTTTACGCATTGCTTCAAAGAAAATTTTGTGTTGCTGCTGCTAGTATTGATGAAAAAAATTCAACATGCCCTAGACTTTGATTTTCAGGTGATTGATGATAATATGCCCCCTCGGGAGATAAATTTATGGTTATTTTTTTGGATATTTTGGATTTTTCAGAAATTTATAATTTTCTATGATTTTTCAGTGATTTTATGATGATTTAGTGAAGTCTTGTTGGTGAAATAATTTATCTCCCGATAATTGATATGAAATTTTTGTCCCTGGATGAATTTTAATTAATCTCTCAATAAAAATTAATTAAAAGTTTAAAAATACCACCATAAATCCACCTTTAATAACCTATAAAATGTCAAAAGGGTCTTTTCAAATTCATTTGTGCATTTGACCTTTGAAAACTTTGTGAGAGAGAGATATTTGAGACTTTGGAGCAAGATGTCAATTCCTTACCACACCCACTGGTTCAAGCGAGTGCAACATCATCAGCGCCTGCTAGCTTACGAACCTTCGATACGTACCCCTAGACCTCCTCGTAATTCATGTTTTTGTCAATTTTTGTTCATTTTTTGTTTTCAATGTTTTTCGTAGTTTTAGCACTTCAAGATTGCGTTGTATCGCTTTTACACTCCGGTGTAGCGCTTTTGAAAATTAGCACTTCAATTAGATAGTTTAGCACTTTGGTAAGCTAATTTAGCACTTTGGAAATATTAGCGCTAGGATAGGACAGTTTAGCATTTCAACTGTTTAAATTAGCGCTTTGAGAAGATTAGCACAATGGTAGGATAGATTAACGCTTCCAGCGATTAATTTAGTGCTTTGGGGATTTTAGCGCTTCAAGCGACTATTTCGATGCTTTGACCTCCTAAAATAGCGCTTTTAGTGATATGGCACTTTGGTAATCTATTCTAGTGATTCTAATTGATAAAATGGCACTTCTAATATTTTAGCACTTTGAATGTCTATTTTAGCGCATCTAAGTCAGATTTGCAAAAAAATGTTCAATTTTGACCTTGATTTTGTCCATTCCGATCGTGTCAACCCTTTGGTTTGATATGATTTGATGATCTAAAAACCTTAATGATTTTCAAACTTAGGACGAATGATTCTGATGTTTAATAGATTTGAATTATCCTCATGATAGGTGAGGAATAATCTCAATTGTGATGAACCTCATGATAGGCGAGGTTGATTTTGATAAATTGACCTCATGTTATGTGAAGTACAATTTAGATTGATAATGATGACCTCATGATAGATGAGGTTTGATGATGCTTGCTCATGAGTTTTGATCAAAATTTGTACCAAGAGCTGATTATATTTTGATAGGATAATTGACATGTGATATTTGACATAGTGTACTAATTTCAAACATTTCATGATGATAGGAGCCTCTGGATAACCTCCAAATTCGAGAACGTTTCCCCTAGACTTTTGATTTGATTAAAAAACTAACACCAAATGAGACATAGATTATTGTTCAGTGTGGTCTTACTTCTCTTCTTGACATGCCCCAGATTAGGATTAATTGGGGTCTTCTCATAGCTTTGGTCAAGCGGTGGCATAGTGATCATAACACCTTCCACTTACCCATTGGTGAGATGACTATCACCCCAGAGGATGTCTAGCGTATTTTGTGGATACGATTTGTTGGAGGGGTCATTGTGTATGATTCACAGGAGGTGGGCGGGATAGATGCTCTTCATAGGGTTTTTTAGGATGAGCATATTATTGGATTGTGGATCCCATGGCGGGAGATGGTGGACTCATATGCAACCCTACCTTCAGTTTTGGTAGGATTTATTGGAGGGTTCCTTTGTCCTGATCATAGGTCAAAGGGACTATCTGTCGGATGGGGCCAGGTTCTTGAGAGTATGATCATGCATGGGACCCAATATGCTTGGGGGATGTGCATGCTGGCACATTTGTATCATGACTTGCATTCAATTTTTTATTTGAGAGGGCGGAGTTTATCATCAGGAGCTACCTTGCTTTAGGTTTGGGTGTGGGAGCATATTGTTGTCATGCGACCACTGCCAATTCAAGATAGGCCTTCCACTAGGCCATATGTTTTCAGATATAGAGGCCAACTTACCTAGTCTAGGATGGGTAACTTAGAGCATTGGAGGTGTGTACTAGATGATTTAGAGATAGTGACATGGCGCCCATATCTAGATTGTGAGCATTGGGATGAGGATGATGCAGAGATGGGATATATGTGTGACTCAATGTACTTGATTGGAAACACCCACTTCATCTTAGAGAGATTCATATTGTGGAGGGTCTACAGATAATATGGTATTGTGTAGTGCATGCCCTAGGGTGTTGCACATTATGCCCGATGTCAGAGTGATGTAGCAGATTGGGGGTCACATTTATCTTATGATACTATTGTGGAGGGATACCGGGCTTTACAACCTTCAAGTTGGTATATACATTGTGATATTACAGAGGCGCCAATGATAGAGGAGTATGCTTCTTTTCTTCCTTAACATCCATGCCCTTGGATCACTGTTCCTGATGAGCTAGCACCATTACCTATAGATGAGGATGTTGCAGTTGCACGTGGTCAGCAATGGAGATGAGCAGAGGATGTGGTTGAGGAGTAGGCTATTGATGTTGAGGTAGTGGATGCTGGTGGAGAGGATGATGTTGATATTGAGGATGTGGAGGGTAGTTGTGAGGGGGATGATAGTGGTAGTGAGGATAGTGGGGAGAGTATCATGGTGAGAGTAGTAGCGATGATGGAGATGATGGAGGGGATAGTGGCAAGGGTGTGGTAGTAGGCAGTACAAGTCCATTCGCTAGTGTGCCTCGTAAGAGGCAAGTAGTGGAGACATCTTCCTCAGAGCATCAAACACAAATTGCTAGCCTTCAGGTACAAATTCAAACTTTGCAAGGGTAGATTGTGTAGGCTCAAGGGTTACTTGTGCAGACACATACACAACTACAGTCTTAGTCATAGGCTCACACATAGGCTTTGACATAGGTACAGGGACAGTTGGAAATTGCGTAGCTGCAGATTACCACATTGATGGTAGAGAGGGACAGTACGAGGCAGATCGTAGAGTGGGCACAAGCAACTGCAGATACTTTACAATGGATTGTCGATGGTACTAGTGTTGGCAACTGTATGAGGTAGGTTCTCCATGTCGGCTGAGAGGCTGAGTTTTATAGAGGTCGCTATCACGATGCAGTCCCTACTGAGCGAAGAGTGAGTTATGCCCCTTCACGATCAGGTAGGACTGCTAGAAAAAGTGCCTCAATGCTTACTGACATAGAACTCCTAAAAGAGTAGTATCGGTGAGACCCTTGGAATGTCTTGTCGATAAGAAGTTGTGTTCTAAAGTCTTGGAGGGATTAGATCACTATGACCTAGGACCTTTCTTTCCAATGGAAGTCATTGGGGTGACATGAACTATCAGAGTGAGATTCCAAACTCATTCCCACATTAGAAGTCTAGGCGGTATTGGTGTGACCTTGTGGTTGTCTTGTTGATGAGAACCATCGACGTGACCAGAGCAGTCGGAGTGAGATTTCTAACTCATTCTGATGGCAGGTGTATGGGTGATAAAGATCATCAGTGAGACTCTTGTTGATGGACGCATCAGGGAGACTTGATTTGTCGATGTGACTTCTTGATCTCTTGCTGATAATATTACTCTCATCGATGGATCTGCTCCTGATGAATGATCGGTGTGACTCTTGCTGATATGTGTGGTCTTGGTGCTCTTTGGGACATTGGGAAGACTTGAACCATCGATATGACTTTCTAGTCTATTGCCTATAGCATTGGTCTTGCTTATGGTCTTGAGATCGAGGAGACTTCACCAAGTCTGAGCGATAGACCAATAGAAGCCAGTGTAGTGTGCGATGGTTTGTGGGCAGTCTGGCATCAATGAGACACAGTTTGTTGTCTCATCGATGAGCGATACAATTGAAGTATGTTGACCAAATGTCTATCCTATGTGGTTTGGATTCAACTAATAAGAGAAGAAGAATTCAAACTGATTGGCAGTTGAACTGTTGTGACCGTTCTCTTGTGGGAAATGAACAGGCCGCTTGAGAATGAATGAACAGTTTGGTTGAGGGTCTGGTTGGATAGTTCGACAGATGAGTGATCAGATTTTTGTGAACTTCATTGTATGCTAAATGAAAGCATTGTAATAGTGTAATTCGATACAAGTTTGATCAGGGAAAGGTTGTTGATATAGAATTTTCATCTGAAAAGAAGAGTTTGTAACTTGTATGTAATTTGTTTACTATAATACAAGTGATATTTCTTTGGCGTGGTGGGTTTTTCTCCCGTAAGGGTTTTCCCACGGAAATTTGGTGTCAAATGTGTTTGAATGTATTTCTCAATTCTGTTATTTCTTTCATATGCATCTTAGTGAACTATAATTGCAAAGTTTAAAAGGAATATCTCTTCCTCTTCTTAGTTTTGATATTAGGAAAATTTTCTTCTACAATTGAATTTTTCCTAACAGGTGGTATCAGAGACTGGCCAGTTGTGTTATCCTTGTGGGTAGGTTGGATTTTTGTGTGAATTTCTGTTAAGTGGGAGTTTTGTAGAGGTCTTGAATTTTTCTAATTACAGGGTGAGATGGCATTGAAAAGTATGTCTGGAAGAATTGATATTGAGAAATTCAATGGAAGAAATTTTGAGTTGTGGAAACTCAAAACGGAAGATCTATTGGTTGACCATGATATTTGGGTTGTTGTGTCTGGAACGAAACCTACAGGCATGAAGGAAGAATATTGGGAACTGGAAGATCAAAAAGCAAAGGGGATGATAAGGCTCTGTTTGGTAGATTTAGTTGTTCTGAATGTTCATGAAGAGAAGATTGCATCTTCTTTATGGAAAAGACTAGGAGATATTTATCAGGTCAAGTCCTTGGTAAATAAGTTGTTCTTAAGGAAGAATTTTTACTATTTGAAAATGGAAGGAGGAACATCTGTTGCTGATCATTTGAATACTTTTAACATGTTGATTGCTCAGTTAACATTTGTAGGTGTGAAGATTGATGAAGAAGATCGTTGTATGCTCTTGTTGTGTTCTTTGCTGGATTCATGGGATCACTTGGTGATGGTGATTGGGAGCATGAAAACCACTTTCAATATGGAATATGTGGTTGCTTCTTTGTTATCAGAAGAAATGAGAAGGAAGTCTTAGTCTCTGGCTATTTGAGGTAGATCAAAATAAAAAGGCAAGAAGAAGGACAAGAAGTCCAAATCGAAATCAGAAGGGAGATCAAAGTCTCCTAGCAAGAAGTCCAAGGTGAAGTGCTGGAATTGTGGGAAACCTGGTCATGTCCGAAGGGATTGCAAAGAGGAGAAAATGAAGAAGAAGAAGAATTCTGACAATTATTCTTCTCAGAGTGAAGCAGATGCCTTCATTGCAGCCTTAACAACTCAGGCAGCAGATGATGTCTGGTTCATTGATTCTAGAGCATCTTTCCACATGACATCTCACAAAGAATGGTTTACAAAGTATGAAAAATGCAATGGTGGAAAGGTGTATTTGGCAAGCGATTCATCTTTGGAGATAATTGGTCATGGAAGAGTAAGAATTAAGTTTCCTATTGGTAGAATTAAGGGAATTGATGGTGTAATGCATATACCAAGTCTGGCTCAAAATTTACTTTCTGTAAGCAAGTTGAACGATGTTGGAGTGCAAGTCTCATTCTCTGGAAATGGTTGTAAAATGACTAGAGGCTTGATGGTGCTATCTAGGGGTGCCCGAATTGGTACTTTGTACAAGCTTGATGCACTAGTTGTTCAATGCAATAGTGTCTCTACAAAGCCACAAAAGGTTGTTCATAAAGGGAAGAATGAAAATGTTCCTATTGGGGAAAATTCTTTGGAAGTTAAACTTCCAATAGAAAAAACTATGCTTTGGCATCAAAGGCTCAGTCACATTGGTGAAAAAGGTTTGAAATCCTTGAAAAATAAAATCTTGGTTGAGGGGCTTGATGATTGCAACCTAGAATTTGAATTTTGTGAACACTGTATATATGGAAAACATCACCATATTTCATTTTATTCTAGTCCTCATAAATATTTTGGTGTTTTGGATTATATTCATTCTAATGTGTGTGGTCCAATGGATGTTCCTTTGTTATCGAAGTCTAAGTATTATTTTTATTTCATTGATGATTATTCGAGAAGGGAATTTGTGTATTTTTTTTAAAGTCAATTAGAAGTGTTCAGTCATTTTAAGGAATTTAAAAACCTTGTGGAAAATCAGACTGGAAGAAAAATAAAATGTTTAAGGACTGACAATGGCGGCGAGTTTTTTTCTGATGAGTTTGAAAGGTATTGCAAAGACCATGAGATTAAAAGGCATAAAAAAACACCTTACACTCTGCAGCAAAATGGAGTTGTTGAAAGGTTGAATAGGATGTTGATGGAGAAGGCAAGAAGTATGTTGAGCAATGCTAGTCTAGAGCAGAAGTTTTGGGCTGAGGTTGTGGCTACAACATGTTACTTGTTAAATCAATCTCCTTCGTCAGCACTTGTTGATAAAATGCCTATGGAAGTTTGGCCTAGTAAGAAGCCCTCTCTGAGACATATTTGTGTCTTTAGCTGTGAAGCATATGTTTGTGTCTGATGTAAAGAGATATAAATTGGATAACAAAGCTGAAAAATGTATCTTCATTGGGTATGGCCTTGGTGTGAAAGGATACAAGCTTTGGAACCCTATGACTAAGAAGGTATTGTACAAAAAAAGTGTAATCTTCCAAGAATTGAAACCTTCTTCAGTGGATCTGTAGTCAGGGATGGAAGAAGATAAAAAGGATAATGATGTTGTTGAGATACCTCTAACTCCAAAAAAAGAGGAAAAACACCTTGATAGTGTACTTGAAATTGAGGAGAATTCGAGCAGCTCTGAGAGTTCTGAACAAGAAGAAGAACCACAACTTCATCCTCAGCCTATGAGGAGGTCTACACATGAAAAGAAACAACCGGATAGGTATGGCTTCTCTATGATAGATTCTAGTTCTGCCTACACTTTGATTACTAATACTGATGAGCCTAGGACTATAAAAGAAGCAGTTGAAATGTCTAATTCAGATTCTTGGTTGGAAGCCATGAATGAAGAAATGACATCATTAAAGAAAAATGATACTTGGGATCTAGTCCCATTGCCTGAAGGTAGAAAACCCGTGGGCTGCAAATGGGTGTTTAAAAATAAAATTGGTCTGGATGGCTGTGTTGAAAATTATAAAGCGAGATTGGTTGCAAAGGGTTATTCCTAGGTAGAGGTAATTGATTATGGAGAAATTTTTCCTCCTATAGCTAAGTTGACGTCTATCAGATTTCTTTTGTCACTTGCAGCAATGCATGACATAGATATTGAATAGATGGATGTGAAGACAACATTTCTTCATGGTGATCTTGAAGAAGAAATCTATATGTCCCAGCCTGAGCACTTTGTGAGAAAAGGTAAAGAAAATATGGTTTGCAAGTTGAAAAAATCTCTGTATGGATTAAAACAATCTCCTAGAATGTGGTACCAGAAATTTGACACTTTTGTTTTGTCATTGGGATTTGTAAGATCAAAATCAGATCATTGTCTGTACTACAAGACTGAAAATGATCTTTTTCTTATTATTGTCTTTTACATTGATGATATGTTGTTCATAGGAAATAGTAAGTTAATGATTTCTGATCTAAAATATCAGTTGTCTACAAAGTTTAAAATGAAAGATCTTGGTACAGCTAGGTACATTTTGGGGATGGAAATAACCAAGGATAGAAAGGGTAGAAAGATTTGGATTAGCTAAAGTAAGTATATTAATATTGTTCTAGAGAGATTTGGTATGAATGATTGCAAGCAGCTAGTGGTTCCATTTTTACAGGGGATGAAGCTATCTATTGAAGATTGTCCAAAATATCCTACTAAGATGGAGGACATGGACATAGTACCTTATTCTAGTGTAGTTGGTAGTTTAATGTATGCAATTGTCTGTACAAGGCCAGACATTGCCCAAGTAGTGGGAGTTCTTAGTCAATTTATGGTGAATCCAGGAAGGACACATTGGGATGTTGTGAAAAGAGTGTTTAGATATCTGGGGGACACTTCTGAATATGCTCTGTGTTACCATGGCAATTTGGTTAGATCACAGAGGACTCTCAGAATTTGTGGATATGTGGATTCTGATTGCATAGGGGACATTGACAGTAGAAGGTCCACTAGTGGATATACTTTCATGTTGAATGGTTGTGCAATTAGTTGGATGAGCAAGTGACAAGCTATTGTCTCTTTGTCCACTATGAAGGCTGAGTACATGGAAGCAACTCACGCATGTAAAGAAGCAATTTGGTTAAAAATTTGTGTTCTAACACTGGGTTTGATGCAGGGTAGATTACAATTTACTACGACAGTCAGAGTGCTATTTGTCTGGCTAAAAATCCAACTTTCCATGCCAGGATGAAACATATCAATGTGCAGTATCACTTTGTATGAGATATGGTGGAGGATGGAAAGGTCTCTTTAGAAAAGGTGGATACTCTGGAAAATGTTGCATATGCATTGACAAAACCAGTGAGCATAGACAAGTACAAGTGGTGTACCAGTTCAATGGGCCTTGGTGCCCATGAATCACAGTAGTTTTGTTGTGCTCTGGAGGTGTCAGCAAGATCTTTGTCAAGTGGGATATTGCTGGAAAAAGTGCCTCAATGCTTACTGACATGAAACTCTTGAAAGAGAAGTTTCAGTGAGACCCTTGGAATGTCTTTCCGATAAGCAACTGTGTTCTAAAGTCCTGGAGGGATCAGATCGCTATGACTAGGACATGTCTTGCCGACGGAAGTGATCGGGGTGAAATGAATTGTCAGAGTGAGATTCCAAACTCATTCCGACACCAGAAGTCTAGGCGATATCGGTGTGACCCTATGATTGTCTTGTCAATGAGAACCATCGGCATGACCAGAGTAGTCAAAGTGATATTTCTAACTCATTTTGATGGCAGGTGTCTGGGTGATAAAGATCATCAAGGAGACTTGAGCTATCGACGTGACTTCCTAATCTCTTGCCGATAGTATTACTCTCGCCGATGGATTTGCTCCTGATGAATGATCGGTGTGACTCTTGCTGATATGTGTGGTCTTGGTGCTCTTTGGGACATCGGGGGACTTGAACCATTGGTATGACTTTCTAGTCTATTTTCGATAGTGTTGATCTTGTCGATGGTCTTGAGATCGGGGAGACTTCACCAAGTCTGAGTGATAGACTAGTAGAATTCGATGCAGTGTACGATGTTTTGTGGGTAGTCTAGCATCAGTGAGACATGGTCTGTTGTCTCGCCGATGAGCGATACAGTTGAAGTTTGTTGACCAAATGTCTATCCTACATGGTTTGTATTGAACCAATGAGAGAAGAAGAATACAAACCGATTGGCAGTTGAACTATTGTGACCATTCTCTTGTGAGAAATGAACAGACCGATTGAGAATTAATGAACAGTTTAGTTGAGGGTCTGGTTGGATAGTTCGATAGATGAGTGATCAGATTTTTGTGAACTTCATTATATGCTGAATGAAAGCATTGTAACAATGTAATTTTATACAAGGTTGATCAGGGAAATGTTGTTGATATAGAATTGTCATCTAAAAAGAAGATTCTATAACTTGTATGTAATTTTTTTATTGTAATACAAGTGATCTTTCTTTGGTGTGGTGGGTTTTTCTCCCGTAAGGGTTTTCCCACATAAATCTAGTGTCAATTGTGTTTGAATGTATTTCTCAATTCTGTTATTTCTTTCGTATGCATCTTAGTGAACTATAATTGCAAAAAGGAATATATCTTCCTCCTCTTAGTTTTGACATTAGGAAAAAAAAATTCCGCAATCAAATTTTTCCTAAGAAGGACACATACCAGGACTATTAGTGAGGGTGTGACCCAGCCGCCTCGTAGAGATCCAGGAGATCTCAATCCATCTGGTGGTGGTGGAGGTTCTTGGTCCCGTGATGCCTACACCATCTGGCAGTAGAAGATCCTAGGTGTTGTTTATGATTTTGTGTTATACTTTGAGACATGATATATACTTTGACATAACCAATTTCTTATGATATTTCTCCTTTATTTCAGACTTCATTGTATACTTGACATTGATGTTTTATATGATTTACACGATATGCAGCAAACTATTTTTTATCTATGATGGGTTTTATTATGATTCTATGATGGATGCATCTATTTTCCATGTTATATATGCTATGTGATGATTTACTTGATATGTCATAGATGATTATGTGATTATGCTATGGTTTATGATGGTTTATTTAATGGATGATGTACAGATGATGGATGCATGATTAATTTCTTTTTATATGATGATTGTCTTCATACATGGATGTGGATGTAATGGTTAATCAAATGTGATGCAAATGGGATGTATGTTCCTTTGTTGATACAAATGTGTAAATGTATGATAATGATGTATGATAAAAAAAATGATGAATGTATGGAAATGCAATGATATGATGTATTAATTAAATAATGACTAATATGGTGTAATAAATATGATAATTGATGGATGAATGAAACGTAATGAATATATGATAATAATGTATTGATAATAAAATGTGAATGGATCATGTGATGAAAATGATAATTGATAGATATAATAGAAGTATGATAATAATGTGTAAATGGAGAATGCTATGATTTGATATACGATAAATGGATAAATGAAAATGCAATGATATGATTTATTATTTTATTTTTTTGAAGTTTTCCTTTGAATTTTTTATGTGATATGGAGAAATATGATATGATGAATGAAAATGATTTGATTAAAATGTATGAATGATAATGTGATAAATAAAAGATGCTTTTAATGTATGAAAATGATGATGCAACTATATGGTTATGATGATGTTTTTGTTTATGTCAAATATACTCAGTCTTTTATGAGAAAAGATAATCATCAATTTGATTTTTTCACAAAATTTTGTAATAAATACTCTGTAGATGTATAAACTATTTATGAATGCAATCTAAATTTATCATGCAACTACATGCAAACATTGACATTTTAATAGTAATTTTGTTCTTTGTATCATCATAGACCTTTAAAAATGTTGAAAGTGAGTACAAGCATCAATGGTCTATTTTAGAGCAATGATGACCTAAGTATTACTTTCATGATTTTTGATATTGCAAGCAAACACAAGCATCTAGGTATAATTAAACTGAGATGACCTAATCATTTCTTGCGTAAATAGACAAGGATCAATTATTTTAGTGTGTGAATTCTAAATGTCATTATTGATACATTTGTAGAGTACATCCTATGACAATTCACACATTAAATAATTAATTCACAAACAACAAACAAAATAAAATACCATTCTTCTTCCTAGCTTCTCTATTTCAATTCATCATCAAGTTTCTCCAAAGAAATGATAACAAATAAATCAAAAATACAACATATCCAACCTTTACTTAAATTGCTTCAATCATTATTCATATTAGATCATCCATCCTGATTTTGTGATGTTTTTGTGATTTTATGAGTTTTTGAAACAAACCTAGCCTAATGACCTATCCTAGGGGCCTCGAGGGCTGATCAAAGATTAGCCTTGCTTACATTATACATGCAGAGACCACATAGTTTGACTGACATAGAATCATGTTTTTGACTTTTTGAGACTGACTCTTTTGACCCATTTTTTATTTTTCAGCTGTCGTATGTGGATGTCCAATGTGTTTCTGATAGTGATTGATGTTTCATGTTGGATGTGTTTTGATCATTGTTTTTTTTTTTTTGCTAAGCTCATTGTTTTATTGCCTCCAATGATGTGTAGATGTTTCCCTCAAGCTAGGGTGAGATATAACCATTTGCAATGATATGATAATGGATGCAAAGTTATGGTGAAAGTAATGACCATGACATGTATCAATAGATGGAAAAGCTGGTTAAATAAAAAATAGCACATGTTTCTAGGTTTTCACTATATGTTTTTATTGCACTTTTTCATATATATATATTTGGTATTTTTCTCTTTTCTTTTCTTTTTTTTTGTATTTTGAACCGTGCACTAGGTGATTCAAGTGTAGAATCTCCTAAGATGAATGTTGTTTAGAGGTTAATCAAATAGATCCCCTTCAGGTGTTGACAGGTGATAAGCGCCTGATCCATAAACTAATATGATGACAAAGGGTCCTATCCAATTAGGTTCAAACTTCCCTTTCTTTTCTCTGCCTTGCTGATTTCTAGGGTTCTCTTTTAGGACCAAATCACCAACCTGAAAGACTTTAGGCTTTACCCTATGATTGTAGCTCCTTGGCATTCTATGTTGGTATGTCGTTAGATGATTGACAACTTGTTGATGATGCTCATCCAATAGTTCTAGTTCTTGAAGCCTAGATACTCTATAGTCCTCATCTAAAATGATTCCTTTTAGTGACATGTGGAGTGATGGAATCTCTACCTCAATGGGTAGTATGGCCTCTGATCCATATACCAAGGCATATGGTGTAGCTCCTATCGGTGTTTTGATGCTAGTTCTGTAGACCCATACTATAGGATTAAGTTGAACATACCAATCACATCCAACATCATTAATCATTTTCTTGAGTATTTTCAGAATTGTCTTGTTAGATGCCTCTGCTTGGCCATTTCCCTGAGGATAATACGATGTTGAGAAATGATGTTGGATATGAATTTTTTCACACAATTCTTGGACATCTTGCTTTTTAAATGGTCGTCCATTATCAGTGATAATGGACTGAGGTATGCCATACTGACAAATTATGTAGTTCAATATGAATGATGAGATCTGTTTTCCAGTGATGGTTGTGAGAGGAACCGCTTCTATCCATTTTGTAAAATATTTTGTCGTTCTGATTATGAACTTGTGTCCATTGGCTGAAGATGGATTTATCTTTCCTACTAGATCCAATCCCCATTGACAAAAGGGACATGTTGATGTAAATGGGTGTAATTATTGGGTTGGTGTGTGGATCAAATTAATATGAATCTGACACTTTTGGCACTTCTTGACAAATTGACAAGATTCTTTCTCCATACTTGGCTAGTAATACCCCAAACGGAGGAGTTTCTTTGCTAGAGTTATCCCACCTGAATGAGTTCCACAAATACCTTCATGAACCTCACATAAGGATTATTTAGATTCGTTATGTTCTAAAAACCAGAGAAAAGTACCATCTAGACCTCGATGGTAAAGTATATTGGCGATTAATGTGTGTTGGGTGGATCGGCGGATAAAGTTTTGTTTTTGGTTTCTGGAAAGATCGAGAGGAAGGATGTTGTCTTTAAGGTACGCATAGGTCTTTCCATAGATGGAGATTTCAACAGCATCTAAATGTTATATGATTTGGGATTCTAAACTATTATAAGAAGGATTAGATACTTTTTCTACCATAAACTCATAACGACCATGTTTCTCTAGTAATTTCAAAAGAGAAGCAATTATCGCCATAGCATCTGCCGCTTTATTTTCTGCCCTTGGTATTTGCTCGAATTTGATATTGAAAAATTATTGTTTGAGATTATCTATTAGCTACTTATAGGGCATCAACTTCTCATCTTTCGTCTGATATTCATCATTTACTTGATAAATGACTAGCTGAGAATCCCCATATACTTGTAACTCTATGATTTTCCATTCAATTGCCACTTTTACACCAATGATTAATGCCTCATACTCTGCCACATTATTGGTACATGGAGACATTAGTCTATAATACTTTGGGATGGTGTGTCGTTGGGGTGTAATAAACAAAATTCTTGCACCAGATCCTCTTTGTGTATATGATCCATCAAAGTAAAGTATCCATTGTTGTGTTGTTACTATAAGAATGTCTGCATTAGGAAACTCCATTGTCATAGGATGATCATCAGTTAAAGGAGCTTCGACTAATTGTTCGGTGATCACTTGACCTTTGATGGCTCTTCTTTCCACATATTGAATGTCAAACTCACTTAAAATCATGACCCATTTGGCTAGTCTACCTATTAAAGTAGCCTTACTGAGTAGATATTTTAATGGGTTGATCTTTCCTATGAGCTTGATTGTGTGAGTCAACATGTAATGCCACAACTGTTGGGTAGCAAATACCACCATCAAACAAGATTTCTCAATGAAGGTATAATTTATTTCATAGCCATTCAAAGTTATGTTGATTTAGTAAATGGCCTATTCCCTTCCTTCATAATCTTCTTGTGCCAACAGTGCTCCTAAAGAAATATTCGTTGTTGTAATGTATAGTATTAAAGGTCTTCCTTCTATATGTGGCATGAGAATATGTGGTGACATCAGATATTGCTTTATTTGGTTAAAAGTTGTTTCACACCCTTGATCTCATTTGAACACAACATTCTTATTTAATAGATGATTAAATGGGTGACTTTTGTCTACCAAATTGGAGATAAATCTCCTGATTGATTGTAGTCTTCCTTGTAGTGACCTTAGTTGATTGATTTTTTTGGGTGGTGGCATTTCCATTATTTCCTTTACCTTTTCTGGATCTACTTCAATACCTTTTTCTGAGACTATGTATCCTAAGAGTTTTTTTGATGTAACCCCAAAGACACATTTCTTAGGGTTTAGTCTAACATTGAACTTTTCTAGCCTTGTGAAAATTTTGCCCAGGATATCCAGATGTCCTTCTCTGGAATAAGATTTTGCTAGGATATCATCCACGTAATCCTCCATAAAGGTATGCATCATATCATGGAAGATAGTGGTCATTTCTCTTTGATACTTTTCCCCTACATTCTTGAACCTGAAGGGCATAACATTCCATCAAAAGGTTCCCCATGGACATGTGAATGCATTTTTTTCCTGATCTTCTAGTGCTATCTTTATTTGGTTGTAGCCAGAGAAACCATCCATTATTGACAACATGACATGCCCTGCTGTTAAGTCCATGATGATGTCAATATTAGGCAAGGGGAAATCATCCTTGGGACATGCCTTATTCAGATCCTTGAAGTCTATACATATTTTGATGCTATTTTTCGGCTTTGATACAGGGACAATATTTGATATTCATTTGGCATAATCAATGGACCTGATGAATCTTGCATCCAATAACTTCTTCAACTCGGCTTTTACCATCAATGCGATATGTGGATGCATCTTTATTAATTTTTGTTTTACAGGTTTGATCCTAGTACGCAGAGACAAATGATGCATTAAAATATTTGGGTCTAAACCTGGCATATCAAAGTATGACCAAGAAAAATTAATGCTTCTTTCTTCAAAGAATTTGATAAATTTAGGTCTTTCTTGTTTTGTCATGGATTCTGCCAGATGTAAAATCTTTGCTTGTTCTTCTGTGCCAATGTTTACAGACTATGTAGTTTCCACCAGAACTGATGATCTTTCATGATAATGTTCATGAAGGGTGTCAAATCTCCCATCTTTCAGTGCCTTAGAGATTTTTTCACCGTCTGATGCACTTTATTTTTCTTTTTCAAGATCTAATTCTGCCATAGAATGGTTTTCACCATTAGATCCATTTTTCCTTTGTTCTATTTTGCAACTGAAATATTTGACACCCTCATGTCGAACCGCATTGTTATGATATTTATGGATAGAACTTGTATCAGGTTCATCACAACAAAGGAAATTTATAATAGCATCATCATTTGCAAAGATGGGTACATTTATAGGTTCAATGGGTTCCCAGTCGATAAGTTCAGGATGGACTAAGGGCAGGAAGTCATCGGATTGACTTGAGCCAATCGTGGTAAGGGTTCAGACAGTTATGTTGTCAAAGTTGTCATTAGGGATGTCGAGGTCAATGATGTTACTTTCCTCAAGATTATCTAGTTCACTCGATGTCTGTTCATCCTCACTTGAGTCATTGATATGTTGTGATTCTAATACAAGTGGTCTAGAGCCTAAGCTTTGTCCCTCCTCATGTGTAGGTGTATATTGTTTTATGACATCAATTTGGACATCTATGTAAGATACATCAGAATATAGATCCCATTCATATTCATTAGAATCTATTTCAGAGCTATCTCTTACTTGAAGGATTCTTTCAACTTCCTTCTTAGTCATTTCTTTTTTTCCTCTTCTGAGTAACTTAGTAGGGGAAGTATCCTTTGAATAAAGAGTAAGAGGTTGAATGGGTTCTATGATGCCTTCTTTCCTTTTTCCAATAGGTCCCTATCCTTCATAACCCATTTTTTCTAAAATAGCCTTTCCTTTTCCATACTTATCTATCTTGATGTTGATGTTTCTTCATCTTTGTACAACCAATCGAGGATAGATTTGTCTTCTGATTTATCCTCTATAGTACCAGCTTTCACAAATCTTTCCTCTAGAACCATGGCAGGCTGTGATGGTTGTCATTTTATCATTGATGGTTGTCCATATGACTTTGGAGATGGCATCAATTGTGAAAGATTAAGAGACTACTCAATATAATATTGTCCCATGCCTTTTTCTGTTAGTTGGACCTTTTCTTGGAATTTTTGTGATAGAGAATTTAGAGGATCCTTATTTTCTGCTAATGTAGATTCAACAACACTTGTATCTTTTGATTTATCATTTTTTTCAACCCACTTGGATGTAATGTTTGGATGTTTTTCACCATCTGATGAATTTGAAGTGCATGCTTCCCTATTGTGAGTCACAAAGGTGTCTTGAGATGTTTTGAGTGTGTTACAATGTTGAGGATTGTTGTAATCAGATAATATAGTCACATCTTGACCATTAACTGGAAATTTCAAACACTGGTGATAGGTCGAAGGTAGTACCTACATTTCATGAATCCATGGACATCCTAAGAGTATATTGTAGGTTAACTCTTTTTCTAGTACCTAGCATGCTATATTTTTTTACCATTGGTCCCACTTGAATGGGAAGCACAATCAGTCCTTTAGAAGATCTCTCTTCCTCATCATAAGCCTTTATTGTCATTTTTCTTCGAGCTTCAATACCATTATCTGAATACCCTAGTGCACAGATTAACTTTAAAGTACAAATATTTAAACTAGCTCACCCATCTATTAGGGCCCTTTTAACACGATGTTTGTGGATCAAAAATTCAATATGGAGGGCGGTGTTATGTGGATGATTAAGTGACACATCATCCTATTCAGAGAATGATAGATAGTGTGGCATGGTCAAATGTGCCACGATAGCTTGGAATGGAAAAAAATCTAGGTTGTTGGGTACTGTGGTGGCTACGAGTGCTTGTTCCAAAACATCCTTATGGGATGGTGATAGTTTAAGGAGTTCAAGTATTCATATTTGCGCTGGTATTTTCTGAAGTTGGTCGACAATTTTGTATTGAATTGGAGGGGGAGTGGTGTTTTTACGTGCAACTCCCTTCAAAATTACCTTGGATTTCCCCCTTGTCATTACATTAACCGATTGATAGTCTTGTATTTCTCTGATTTTTAACACATTTATCTGATTGCCAGATACTTTTGTGCTCAGGATTAGATCTAGTGGTATAATGTCATTGGTTTTGTTGTTATCAATGTGATTACCAGTGACAGTATCAATTTCTACTTTGAAAAAACAAAATATCGTGCTATCATAAACATGATTGAAATTTTTACCTTTACTGTTTGCAGAAGATGACTCTCCCTTTTTGTAATTTGGTAAAGGATCTTTAAAAGTAGTATGATCATTGTTGTTTTGATGTCCCTCCATGTACACTTTTTTCTTGTCAATCAAATCTTGGACTAGATGTTTTAATTCCATGCAATCATTTTTTTATGTCCCTTATTGTTATGGAAGTTACAATAATCTGCATCATTCCACCATGGTGGTCTTACTTTTGGATCCTAAAATTTGGATTCTCGTGTAGTGATAAGACCATTTGCAACAAGTTCCCTCATTGCAAATTCCAGTGTTTGGCCTAATGGTGTGAATTGACATCGGTTTGATGATTTTTGATATGTTTGTGGTTTTGATTCTCCATTGTTTAGATTTTTGTTTTGATTGACATTTGGCTTGATGTTTTGGTCACTAATCTGATTTGGCTTTGTGGTAGTGGTCATTAAGTTAAATACTGGCTTTTCATTTTGTAAGTCATTTGTAGTTTCGTTGATCCCAATATTTTTGTTCTTTTGCTAGAATTTAGGTTTGTCATTGGTGGCATATTGATTGGAGGAGTTGGTGTTGTTTGATTTTTCATTGTAGTGTTTGATCACCCCTCGTTTGACTAAGGCTTCTTCGATTTTAAGGCCATTTTCAATCACTTTTTTGAATATTGGAGGACATTGTAATTCGAGCCTATAGCTCATTTCATCTGTCAGGTTGTCTATGAATAAGTAAATTTTCTCTTCCTCGGGTATGGAGCGAGGATACCTAGCAAATAGTCTTCGCCATCACTATAAAAAGGAAAATAATGTCTCACCTTTAATTTGCTTCATGTTATAGAGGTCCTTTATTGTGACGTCATGTTGGATGTTAAAGGAATATTGTGTTATGAACCTGTTGACCAACTCTTCAAACGTTTGTATCCCTAGTTGTAGTTTTCAAAAAAAATCCATACACTGACCTCCTAACTGCTTGGGAATAACCTCATTAGGTAAGTTTCTTCCTATGAAAACTCTAAGCTCATGGTTTTGAATTCCCTTACATGGTTTATTGGATCCATCTTACCATTGTATTTGTCATATTTTGGGAATTTGTAGTGTTTAGGGAAGGGTATCATGTCTACATTTGGGTCAAAAGGATAAGGAAAAATGTCCTGTAATGCATACCTCTTTGTATTTCCCTTTTGCATGTCTTTTAGTTGTTATTACAAGTTTTGCATCTGATGTGTTAGGGCCGCAACTTAATCAGTGTTTGGTGTATGTTGTGTGTCTTGTGGTGTTTCAGTTTCATTTGCTCTAGGTATTTCCTTTAATCAATTGACATCGAAATCTTTTGAAAGTTTGGCACCTGATTCAGCTAGCATTAAGAGATATTTTTCCATATCTTGCTCTAAAATATTTTCCATAAATTTATGGAATTTTGGATCCTATTGGGCTGTTTGTATGTCTTCTATTGTTATTTCGTTCTTGTCATTTTGATGTAAGCTATTCCAAGGATTTTCTTCTGCCATGATGTTTGATGTTTCAAGTTCTTTTTCTAAGAGTATTTATTTGTGTAACCTTGTGAAGATTGGCATACAAGTGTTTGTTTTTCCCACTAAAATTTTGATCTTCTATGCTTTGATGAGTTTCCAATGAATTTTAACGAAGTCAAATAGGATGATATATCCTATTGATAAGACTAGGTTAAAAAATTTGATTAATATGCCTCGTTTCGCGATAGTAGGATGATAATATCCTGATGGAGAAACTTATCCTAATAACCAAGATTTTGGTTTGATTTGTTTCACACTTTATAGTTTGCAAGATCTGGGTTCTAGTTGAAAAGAATGTTAAATTGTAGGAACCTATCTATTTGTGGTTTCTAGACACTATTTGTATTGAAAAAAATAATTTTGGTTGATAAAAATCCGAGTTTTAGATGTTTAACCAATCTGATAGATATGTTTGGAAACTCTTTGTTTTTCTACTTTTGTATAAGCGCTAAAATAGACTGTGGAAGCGTTATGACAGTTTTCTAAAGTGCTAAAATAGAGGTCAAAAGTGCTAAAACAAAGGGTGTAAGTGCTACTTTGGATTCAGAAATGCTAAAACAGACCTCAAAAGTGCTAAAACAGACCTTAGAAGCGCTAAGATAGAATGTGGAAGCGCTACTTTGGGTTTCAATGGTTTTGTCTGATTTTTCTACTTGTGAAGAGATTGATTTTTGGGAATTTTGATTTTTGGCAAGATATCTCCACTAGTATTTTTTTTTATGTTGGATGACAAGCCTAATGATTCCAATGTTTTCTCTATTGTAAAAATTCATCGGGTTTATCAGAATATTCTATCATTGGCTACGGGATGGAAGATTGACGAATAGGTTGACTATGATTATGATATTGTGACAAAGCTCTTCTTTGGGAAATGGCTTGTGAATAGAGAGGCTCTAAAGCATAATTGTCAATATATCCTTGGGAAAAATTGTGAAATCTATGGATGAAGGTTCTATAGTGAAGCAAAAAATTTCTACTTTGATACAAGAAATGTCTTATTTCCAAAAGGTTTTTGTAACTAAGTTGTTTCTTTGGTTTCTTGACTCTTATTTTGAGGGATTTCCTGACAAACTTTATGGATTTCCAATCTCTGATCATAAATTTTACTAGGTGGTTTTGTTTGACTCTTTTTGGTGTTTTTTTGGATGATCTTTATCTGAGTTTTTGATTTGAGAACACAACAAGCAATTTTGGAATAGTTGTTTCTAATTCTAGAATCTAAACAAATAGTGTATGTTCTAAGAACCATGAGTGGTTCTATTTTTACTGGTTTCTTTGACAAAAAATCACTTCAAACAGACTCACTCTTAAGGTCAAAAAAGGTCATCATTATACTCAACAACCCACATCTTAAAATTGCATTGACTCACACAGTCGTGTCACCCCCTATAGGGCACTCATGTTTTTGTCATTTCCAAGCGTGTACTCAAAGCTAGATTTCTTGTCCCTTGAGAAAACAGTCCTTGGAAATTATATGGTGAGTGTCTTGGGGGTAGATTCTTCCCTCCCCTTGCACTATGAGTATTACAATGTTTGGTTACTGACTTAGCTAGATACTACACTATGGTTCTTAGATAGGGTTTTCGTGCGGTGAGGCAAATGATAAACTCCCTCAGGAGACCTCCCAATCTTTAGAAAAAATATTTTAGGGATGGTTATGTTGCACACTACCATCAAGTTGGACTTTCATCAAGAACTCACATTTGTTTAAAGTGGGTTGGAATCTTTGGCTTTAGGCATTCCCACTTGGGTCATTCCCATAGGGTGAGTACTTTTTCCCACTACGGCAGGCCTTCTAAAGGTTTTAACAAAAGCATAAAATTGCATGAAAAGGAAAGGGTGATTCAAGCACTTTGATCACCCAATTAAGGGGAGAGCATAAGCCTATTCACCACACAAGCACAACAAATAATGATTTATTTTAAGCCCAAAAGACAATGTACTAATCTAAGTGAAGATGTTGCTTCACAAAATCAGGCTACTTTATTTAACTAAAGCAACAAAAATATGATGACTATCCTAGGATTGGTATATTTAAATTAAGTGTCTACCCTAGGATTGATTCTTCTTAGTCCAAAAAGCATAAGATTTTGGCCACGGTCGCGTCGGGTCTAGATAAAAAAATAAAATATAGAAGCGTTGAAACATAAATCAGAAGCACTATAAAATTTATTAGAAGCACTAAATTTTTTTTTAGAAATGCCATAGAATTTTGCCAAAGCGTTATAGAAATTTTGAGAATAGAGACCAACTATGTCCTAAACATCTAGTCGATGCACTGAAATAGGTCATGGAAGTGCTATAGTTTCCCCTTTAGAAGCGCTAAACAATTCTTCAGAAGTGCTATAATTTATGTTGAAGCACTGAAATAGAGTTCATAAGTGCTATAGTTTGCCTCAGAAGCGCTATAGTTTTCATTAGAAGCACCAAAAAAACTCTCGCTCGCGCTAAAATAAACATGCCAGAATCCTATATGACACTTTTCAAAGAAAAATTGTGAAAATATGGGGTTATGCCCCATGGTGGGCACCAAATTGTAAGTGTGAATAAGTAATAAAGGTAAATACACTTCTTAATGAAACATTATATCAAAGATTCTATAGTAATTAACTAATAAAAAAAGCAGAAACTTGAAAGTATCTCATTGTCTCCTATCTTTAAAGATTTATTAAGTTACAGGAAGCTCTCAGATTTGATAAGCTTCGTGACTGTTAAAATTCCAATCTAAACAATGGAATGATGTTGGATACAATGATCTAATCCTATATGATAATATCTAGATGATAAAGGGAAGCTAATTTAATCTATTGCTGACATGAAAACTATGACGAAAGCTATAGTATGAAGTCATGATATGAAGTCTTTTGCTATGATGCTATTGCTAAAATACTTGATGCTTGATGCTTGATTCTTTCCTATAGAGTAAGTTTGCATAAAGTTGGGATCTATTCTTTGTTGTACGGGGTTGTATTTATAGATTTCCTGACACCACATTTGCACAGGGGCAAAAAAGTAGAGGTTTGGATTCAATCTGGAGGATTGAATGGTGAGAGATTGAAAGGCTGGAGCTAATTATGGGAATGGTTCCTTCCCATGAAAACACCAGGCAAGAGGATAGGAAGGATCAAAGGAAGAAAATTGAGAGGATTTCCTGCAAGCTTTCCCGTGAATTCCATTCACATTTATTTTGACATAGGATATTTAATTTTATTGGTGAGATATGATGAGCTATATAATTTGAATATTTTGAATTTTATTCAAATTTAGAAAGAAATAAGATATTTAAATTTAATAAAATAAACTATAGAAGTCTATTTATTAAATATGGAAGAAAATGAATAATTAAATAAAACAAAGTATGTGAACCAGTTTATTTAATTTAGATAGAATGATGTAATAATTAAATAACACAAACTATTGAAGTTGTATATTTAATTAAGGAATAGATGAATTATAATATGAATTATTTAAATAAATATTTATATTTATTTAATAGTAGATGTATTTAATTATGGCAATTAAATAAAACAAAGTGAAATTTGTTTATTTAATTAAGACGAAAATAGTAGAATAAAGATTGAAGAATTTAAGATGAACTATACAAATAAATATTTCTATTTATTTAATAGTAGATGAAATAAAGGGTTAATTAATCAAATAAATTATATTTAATTAATTATATTCTCTAGACCATTTTTAGGTGTATACACTAAGTTTTCACTTTATTAAACATTTCCCCAATATTAAATTATTATCTCATGTCTCTCACACATTAAATAATAATCCAATAGTACAATACAACATACAAGTGGTCCCCAAATAATTACCCAATGTGATTAACCACACCTCCTAGGTGCGTCACAACTAAATAGTTATTTAATTACAATGTTATAATATATTTTATGTAATGGTGTACAACACCATATCCCAACAAAAATATTAAAAAACTATATGGGTAGAAATACAAGATGTAGCTCATAATTTTGGTGGTGGCTTCACTATTTTTTTATAAAATGAGTAAATCTAATGATGTTAAAGTTTAAATTTGTTATTAAATATACAAAATGGATCTTTGTGAGATATCATAGAGCTTGAACTCTTAGGCTTGGTCATCCAATCCTATTCCAAGAATAAAAGGTTGGGATCATATTTTAATAAAATAATACAAGCATGTTATGTGCATTAGCTATGAGTATAAATGAGAAAAAATATAGTAACTTATGATATGGTCCCAATTAAATATTGTATAATATTTTTTAAACCATGATTTAGTCCCCCCTCTCCCTTTCTCTCTCTTTATCTCTCACCCTCTCTCTGTATTTCTCTATATTTTCATATCTATTTATCTCTCCCTCTATTTCTATCTCTCTCTATCTTTCTATCTCTCTCACTCTCTTCCTCTCCATCTCCCTCTCTCTCACTCTACCTCCCCCCCCTCTCTCTCTCTCTCCCTCCCTCCCTCTCTATCTATTTTTCCCTCTATATATCCCTCTATCTCTCCCTCTCCCTACCTTTGTTTATACATCTCTCTCACTCTCCTCTCTATTTATACCTTTATATTTATCCCTCCCCATCTATCTCTCTCTTTATCCCTCTCTCTCCCCATTCTCTCTCCCTCTCCCTTTTGCTCTTTTCCCTGTATATCTCTCTCCTCCCTCTCTATATCTCCTACCTCTCTCTCTCCATCTCCATCTCTCCCTCCATCTCTCCCCTCCCCCTCTCTCTCCACCTTCATTTATATCTCTCTCCATATTCATCTATCTCTCTATATTTCTCTCTTTCTCTCTATCCATCTCTCCCTTATCTCTAAAACTTTCTCCCCCATATCTCTTTATATATTTATCTTTGTCCCTCTCTCTATTCATCTCTCTCCCTCTCTATCTCTACCTCTCGCTCTTCCTCTCTTCCTATCTCCCTTTCTGTATATTTTCCTCTCCCTCTCCCCCTCATGGTATTTCTTCCTTGTTATTTCTATCTTGCTCTTTATCTATTTATACCTCTCTAAATGCATCTATCCCTCTATCATTATATCTTTATATATCCCTATATCTCTCTATCACTCCCATCTCTCTCTATCACTTCCTCTCTCTAATTTTCCTCTCCCTCTCTCAATATATTTATTTATCTATATCCAACTCTATCTATTTATATATCCCTCTTTCTATATCTTATTTATATATCCATATCTCTCTATCTCTCCCTCCCTCCCTCTCTCTATCTCTACCTCTCCCTCTCTTTATCTCCATATCTCCCTCTCTCCCTCTTTCTCCCTCTTTATCTCTCCTTCTCCCCATCTTTCTCTATCCCTGTCTATATCTCCCTATTGCTTTATCTATCTATCTCTTCCTCTTTTTCTCTTTATATATCCCTCTATATTTATCTCTTCCCCCTCTTCATCTTTGTATCTCTCCCTCCCTTTATCTCTCTATCCCTCCCTCCCTCTCTCTCCCTTTATCTCTCCCTCTATATCTCTCTCCTTTTCCCTCCCTCTATATCTCTACCTATCTCTCTATCCTCATTTATCTCTCCCTTTATATCTATATTTCCCTTTCCCTCCGCATATATATATCTCCTTCTCTCCCCCTTTATCTATCCCTTCCCCTCTCTATCTCTCTATATATCTTTATCCATCTCTATACATGTATCTCCCTCACTCTCCCTCTTTATCTCCCTTTGTCTCTTTCTTTCTCTCATCCCCCTCTCTCTCTCCCTCTTTCTCTATCTCTATATCTCTCTCTATCTACATCTCCCTCTCTCTATTTTTATTTATTTATCCAGCATTCCTACTTATTTAAAGATAATTATATACATATAATTTTACATTGTAAGTCTTTCTTTGGGACCTAAGTATAATAAGTTCCTATAGAAGTTGAAATATGATTTTCCTTATCACTTGCAATGCATTTATCATTTTCATTTTCCTTAGCACATGAGTATTTTTTCATAAGGATATCTTAAAAAAATAAAAATATCAAACACTTTATGCTTATTAACTATAGGGATTGTAATTGAAGGTGCTTTAGGCCTTGTCAAGTTATTTAAAATAGGAAATTATATAAGAAATTTTAGATTTTATCACTATAGGATCACATAGTCTTATAAATTGTTGATTCTTCTCTCAATTGTTCTTCCTTGTACCATTTTAATATCACTAAAATATTGATATTATAATCAATAATATAAGCTTTAATTAGAATGTATTCCAAATTATAGTATAATATTCCATCATATTATTCATTTCTAAGATTAATTGGATAGTGTTAATTAACATGTCCTTCCACAACAGTGTATCTCCCTCTTTCCCTCTTATTCTCTCTCTCCCTCCTCCCACCTCTCTCTCCCCTCCCTCCCTATCTATCTATCTCTATCTCTCCCTCTCTCTCTCCCCATCTCTCACTCTCTATCTATATCCATATTTCCATCTTTTTCTCCATATATCTATCTCTCTATCTCAATTTTAATTATCATGTCTTCCAATTGATAACACAATCTTCCATAAACTATCCCTGTCTAAGGTTAATTGGATAGTATTAATTAACATTTCCTTTTGCATTAATGTATTTCCCTTTGTCTCCCTCTCCCCCTTTCTTTCTCTCCCTCCCTCCATCCCTTTCTCTATATCTCTCCATCTCTATCTTCATCTATATCTCCCTCTCTCCCTCTCTTTCTCTCATCTCTCCCTCTCTATCTCTTATCTCTCCCTCTCTCCCTCTCTCTCCTCTACTCTCTATCTCTTTCTATTTCTCCCCCTTCTTAATCTTTATCTCCTTATCTATCCCTCTCCCTCTATATCTCTATTCATCTATCTCTATCTCTTCCTCTCCCTCTCCCTCTCTATATTTTTATCTCTCTTCTTATCTATCTTTCTATCACTCTCTATCTCTCCCCTCGCTTCCTATCTCCATCATATCTCTCTCATTTTATCTCTATCTTTATCTCTACCTATGTATCTTTCTCTCCCTCTATCTCTCTCCTTCTCTAGATCTCTCTATATCCACCTTTCTTTATCTCCATCCATCTCTCCCTCCTCCCCCCCTCTATAACCCTCCATCTTTATCCCTCCCTCTCTTTGTCTCTATATAAAGTATATAACAAGTAATGTCTAAAATGGTATATAATATATACCATATATAAGGTTTCCACTTCAGTTATATAATTTATCTCTTCTTGGACTAACTTGTGACTAGAAAATGAAATTGTTTTTTCTTTTTTTTTTCTCCAAGTTATGCTAATACAACCCCTATTGCTGTTCTAGAAACATCAACATGGGTATGGAATATTGAGATAGGTTTTTTTATATTCAAATTTTTAACATATCAAAAAATTTGATTGCTTCTAACCTTGCTACTAGAGAAAATGTATCTTCAAAATTGACTCCCTCGACTTGAGCATATCTTTTGAATACAAGTTTGGCTTTATTTTGGATCACTTTTCCATCTTCATTCAACTTGTTTCTAAAGACCCATTTGGTACCAATGGAAATTTTGTCTTTAGGTCTTGGAACCAACTCCCAAGTTACATTATTCTTAATCTAAATTAACTCTTCCTCCATGGCCTCTAACTAACCTTTTTATTTGTTTGCCTCTACATAAGAACTTGGTTTAATTTTTACAATAAAAAAAAATGTACCTATATATTTTATTTCTTAATTATTCTCCTAGCCTAAACTCCACCGTCTTTGTCTCCTATGGTTTGATCTTTTAAATGGTTATTCTAAACATAATTGGCCAAAGTCTTTGTAATTGTATTCTCTAATTCATTTTCTGAGCCTTCATCATTGTCTTCTTCATCTGGAACCTTAGTAGACTCTATTGTTTTATCAATACTCACATTTGACACTTTCCACAATCCTTCTCAACCTTTTGTTATAACATATATGCCTTGATTGTCATTTAATATCGAAGAAAGATACCTTCATTGTATTTAGAATCAAATTTTCCTAAATTTTCTTCACCCCTTTTGATGTAACACTTGCTTCTAAATATTCTGAGATACCTGAAAGAAGCCAGTCTTCCTTTCCACAATTCATATGGAGTCTTGGTAGTATTTGGTCTGATTTAAGCTCTATTCAAAATGTATATAGTTGTCTTAACCACTTCTCTCTAATACATATCCAACAAATTTTCTTGACTTAACATTGTTCTATCCATCTCTTGTACAGTTTGATTCATCCTCTCAGCAACTCCATTTTGTTGAGGAGTTCTAGGAGAAAAATATTATCTCCTAATTCCATGTATCTCACTAAATTCATCATATGTGTCAGAGGTAAACTCTCCACCTCTTTTTGATCTTAAACATTTAATTTTCTTCTAGTCTCATTTTTAACCATCACCTTTAAAAGCTTTAAACTTCTCAAAAGCTTCTAGAAAAAAGTAATCCAAGTTATTCTAGAATAATCATCAATAAGAATCATAAAATACATGTTACCTTGGATGCTCTTTTTCCTCCTTGGCCCACAAAGATCTTTTTAAATATCCAATATACTGAGAGGGGGGGTGAATCAGTATATTCTTAAACTTATTGAACAAATACCATCCAATCAATCCAAAGAATATGATAATTAAGATAAGAAGAATCATCAACAGAACATGAAGCACAGGACACAGGAGACACCAAAATTTTTACGCGAAAAACCCAGAGTGGGAAAATCCACGGTGAGGATTAACTCACAATATAGTATAATCAATTATAAGATATTACAAAAAGGTGGCTCACTGCCAGGATTCACTATCCAAAACTGGGAGGCTCACTACCTACAAAAATGAAGTAACAAAATGGCTAACTGCAAGAATGAACTGATAGATGTACACCTCAAGTGCATATTTAGTTCCTTTGTAATTCACTAGAATTCACATGCCAGTAGATCACACTTCGCCCTTTTCACTTCCATATAATTTTGCTAGTATTCGCACACTACACTACACACCTTTTTTTAATTCTTACAAAAATATCTTATATATATCTAATTGTCAAAGATAACAATCAGGTCATCTTGATAGATCTTCTCAACAATAATTCAAATGTGTGGCATGCTACAGCTTGTCGACATGGATTACACAAATAAAATTTAATCCATTATATCTTTATCCACTTGATAGGTCAACCAGCAATAGACCTAATGGCAAAATTGTAAACAACAAAATGATACCAGTGATAACCACGAACAACTATGCTCACAAGTTCCTATCCATGTATGCATTTCTCAATCATAGAACATTTCCCAAAAACTTAAGTAGAAGCTATTTATCAGAGAGGATTCTAGAGAAAAATATCAAAGGCAGATCTTGCATTACTGGTTCAGAATACCGTATTGATGTGATTTGGAGTCTTTCATTTGAAACTCATATATCATGGTGAAATCAATGACAATAAAAATATTTAACAAGGGATATGATCTTCTTCATTCTTCCAAAAATCTCTCCCTTTGTCATTGATGGTAACATGTGCCAAAAAGAATTTACAAAACTATACAGGATATACTCTATTTCTCATTCCTCTTCTCCCCCTTTGACATCAAGGACAAAGGTCGAACAAAAACATGGAAGATATGTACACATGGTCTAGAATGTTCAAACACATAGAATCAAACCTTTGAACTCCCCCTAAGGAGTTACCTCATGCAATAAAAATAGAAAAAAAATCCTACCTAGAGGAGGAATCATTTTATAATTCCTGAATAATTCCTTGCCAAGTTGTTTTGCCATTCTCCCAACTCTGCTTTGCAGATACAAGGGTTTTGTTCAAATATTTTAAGGCAATAAATTTTTCTTCAGCTTCATCCGGAGTCTGATTGATCTTATCCAAATTTTCAGAAATATCCAAGGCATTGGCTACTAGAGCATACTCCATTCTCACATTATCACCAAGCAAGCCAAAAAAATTTATTATCTCTTCCTTCTACTTCTGTAACATAAAGAAATTTTCTCTGTGCGTAGAAATAGCATTCCAAGTTGATCTATCTCTATTCATTGATACATAATAGGTGTTGGAGATAGTGGTCAACTGGGACTCAATGGAGTCCATGAGATCTTTTATGCTTTGACTGGCATTAGACCACCTTATATAATATGCACACAAAATTGGCTTCAGCTTCACAATCCTTCACAGCTTCAAGGCTCTTCTCTACATTGGCATGTGTTGAGGCACACTTGTCATGAAGGATCAACAATCTTTTCTCATTTAGCTTCTCTTTTGCATCCTATTTTATTTTCTCAGCAAGTCTTGTAGCATGCTCCTTGAAGGATTCTAATAGAAGCTTCAAGTTCTCAACCAGAGAGAGAGATGTATCAACAAATGTATCTGGTGTAACATCCTAGGGCCTTAATGACATCTTCAGTGAATTTAGTTCCCTTCTTATGCATTTCTAATATTCCTCTCCTACCAAATGCATGAAATACATCACCTAACACCAATTTATGTACCAGATACATCTTGTTCAATTTTTCATAACCTTGATTCATTGGAAATTGCAGGAGTTCCAGAGGAATTACTGGTTGAAATCTAATCTGCTTAGACATCAGTCCCTTCGAAACATCATCACTGGAGGAGAGTTCCCCAGTGGGATTCTATGATTCTACAAATTTTTGGGATACTTCTTCATTCTTTCCAATAGTTCTGAAAGATTCCTTATTTATGTTCTCTTCCTCCTCTACTTTTTCTTCCTCTACATTTTCTTTTTCTGCATTTTCTTCTTCTACATTTTTTTCTTCCATTTCCTTTTCTTCTAACTTTTCTTCTTCTATATTTTCTTCTTCAATTTTCTCTTCTTCTTTTTCTTCTTCTCTCTTCTCTTCTTCTTCCTTATCTTTATCCTCTTCATTGGAGTGTATTAGAGGGGTAGCAACATGAACTTCTGCTTCAATATTTTCTTCAACATTTTTTTCATTTTCCGGATTCTCATTAGCAACATTGATTTCTGGTAGAACATCTGTACTGCCTATTTCTGGAGGGATATTAGTGTCATTCACCTCCAAAGGTATATTATCATCATCGGCACCAAAAGGAGGTTCTTTCATAACTTATGTAGAAGTTTCTTTTTTGGGTTCAGATGCTAAACTGGATGCACCAATCATACCATATTTTTCTGCAATATCCTTGATAGTGCTTATTGTTCCCTTCCTTATTCCTCTGATTTCTTTCTTATCTTTTGTCATCAGAGTATTAACTCTTCTTTTCTCCCTAAATATTTTAGCACAAATCTTCTTCAAAGATTCTAGATTATCCAGAGTTAGAGAGGATGCAATTTCTTTATATGCTTTATTTATTATTTTCTCTTCTAGCTCAACTGCTTCTACTCTTCTTTTCATCAGAATTTCCCACAGATTTTTAGAAACATCACACCTAATGTTATCCCACTTAGCTTCCAAAATAATGACATATTTGATGATGGCCAGAATGATTGTTTCTTTATCCTCTTCTCCTACTAAATTATACACTTCTGCTATGGACTTCACCATATTGTCTTGATTTACCATATTATTCACCAAAACATCTAGTTTAAGAGGAGAACCAGGTCATACCAGGGAGGCATTCTACTCTTCCTATTTTGATGGAACTTATTTTGTATCTTTGGCCTTCTTTGCATTATCATTAGTGTCCTCTGAGGATGACACAAGGTGGAATTTCTTTGAACCAATACTGGTCTCTTGTGATGCACCTTCACCAAAGAAAGCACTTGCCTTTCTCTTTCTTATCATTTTTGCAGTTGGAGCTTCTTCCTCTTCCTCTTGATCATCAGTAACATATTATTTTTCCTAGTATCCTTTTCTTTTCTTCATTTGATAGGTGCTACTAGAGGAACACCTTTTCTTTTTCCTGATCTGGTAGTAGGTCCAGAAGGAGTCAAACCTTTACCTTTATCAGCAGTGTTGGGCACAGACTTCATTGTAGCTAGTATGGAAGGAGGGGTCTTATTAGATCTCCTTACATTAGGTAGTTCTTTAGGCTTTTGTCCTTGACCAGCTTTTCCTCATGCTATCTCTTCAGCTGTGAAACATTTCTTGAGCATTTCCACCACATTTTTCTTAATTTTAGCCTTGTTCTACTCCAAATGAACTTCCATGGATTTTTCTACATAAGTTCATATTCGGGGTTCATTTAGATCTTTAGGAATCTTAAATGAGTTGCACATAGCCTTCAACCACATCTTTTGAGACTTCATAACCCAGAGGCTGAATCCATATGATCTGGGGTTCGACTGTTTCTATCATACACTCATCAGAAGATACATGAAATATAATCTCATTTTTATACTTCTCAACAGTATTTCTCAAAATTCTATCCCTCTCATTCATATTCTCCTTAAACACAAAAAATAATGTTGTCAAGGCATTTTTTGCATTGTTCACATCACCCAAACTACGCATGTGATCAGAAATCTGATGTGCCACCGGTCGGGATGGATCCCAATACACTATTCCAGATTTTCCTAGAAGAATATTGAGGAAATACAACAATAGGCACACAATTAGAGAACCAAACTTAAATGGGTACTTCTTTTCCTTTGACATTCTCATATTTTCAAGCAGTTGTTGTTGGAGCAACTCACACAAATCATAATTTGTACCATTTACAGTCATTTCATAACGAATATAGATAGATGTGGTAGACACATAATTCTCTCTATTGGTGAAGTATATTTTATGGCCAATCATTATGGATGCATACTTCACAACTGTATTTGTAATAGGTTTTGTCGCTAGATCCCTCTTGTCATAGGTAGCACCAATGAGTTTTGATACCGTTTCATTTTTCACTGCTTTTAACATAGGTACCAGTCCAGTGTTAGAGATTCCAGTGATGGATTTGATCGTTCCCATGTTTATCAAGTGTGGTTCATGAGTCCATAAGAATTGATCATGCATTCTACTGAGAACCAGCTTTACATATAGATCATCTTCTATAGAACAAAAATTTGGAAAATTGCTCCAACAGTCCAAATTCTTTGTCCAGATTTGACTTAATCCTAATGTACATCCTTGTATCCTTTGTTGGCATGACACCATGAGGAATCGAAGAGAAAGTGCCCATAGGGTCATCTTCAAAAACCTTCATCAAATATTTCCTATAGGAGGGCCTAGGTCTCTCTGTTGTTTGTACGACTATAGGAGTTGCCATTTTCTATATACCAATCTTTTAAAGGATTCAAGAAATAAATTTTCACAAGCTCACAACAACACATAATTGAGAAATACCTTTTTCTTCACAAATAGCCAAAACTAGGGTTTGCACCAGTCGCACCTCAATTCGCTCAAAATCGCTTCAAGTCGCTCTTCATCTCTTTCGAATGCATAAATGATTGAAATGCCTTTATTTTTTCACTTTATAGATTAATGTGATGCCCTAATTCACATTTAATGCTCTTGAAATTCAAAAAGCTACCAAATTTCCTTAATTTTGCTCAAAAACCCTAATATGCTTTACAAATGAGCATACAAGCTTCTTTTCTTCCAATTTCTTTCTTAAAACCTCTATATTTCTTACGGCTTTACTTCATGTCATGGATCTGACACGCTTGCAATCAAGGGGTTTTAAGGATTTTTTGCTAGAACTCCCCCTAAGACCATGCTAGGTCTAGTTCCCAGAGGAATTATCTGCACTGGGTGAGGGTACAGATGCATCAGTAGTTCCTGACTCTTCTTTCTTTTTCCATACTTTACTCATTTCCTGCTTAATTTCTTCTTTGTCAACCTTCTTCATAGGTTCATTCTTCTTTACTAGAGCAGATTGATTTCCCTGTTTGCTTTTGCATACCTTTGAAATATGTCCTGATTTGTTGTAATTATAACAAACAACATTTCTTTGATTTTATTGAATTCCATTAAACCTTGTTCTGCACTGATTCGATTTACACCCATATTTACTACATGTGTAGCAATAACCATCAAAGGATTGATTCATCCTTCCTCTATTAAACCAGTTCATCATCTGCATTTTGCATTCACTAGCTCTATGTCCAAACTTATTACAGGAATAACATTATCTAAGGAAAGAACCAGAAAACTAATTCATCCTACTTCCGCATTCAGTTTCCTTATGGCCAAACCTGTTGCAAGAAAAATAATTGCCATTGAAAGATGGATACCTTTGTGCATTTGGCTATCTGACAAGTGGTTTTCTTCCTAGATTTCTTTTTTTCTTCCCTTTATCTTGAGTCTTTTGATCATTTGCTTCTCTAGAGCTTTCACCTATTTCTAATTCCAATCCTCCTTTGTCTTTAGAAGGTTTATTTCCTACAATCAATTCATCAAGCCTAGTGGAGCTTTTTTTGAAACTATCTTCACAGACTTTTTCCTTTTCCAGTTCTACTCTCATATTTACCACTTCTTGATCAATTCTGGAACATTCATCGAACTTGTTCTTTATCTCTATATTCAAGCATTCTTCAATCCTCTTATTTTCTTCCACTTACAGCTTCAATCCGGTAAAGTCTTCATTTGCTTGTTTCAATTGGTCACTGACTTCTCTATATCTCTCTTTGAACTTCCTTAATTGTTCCTTCAATTTTCAGTCACATTCATTTGCTTCATCAAGATTCTCTTTCAAATCTTTATTCTCATTTTCAGCTTTGTCAAGATCATCAAGGGCAGTTCGGAGTTCTACATTATCCTCCATTTTTTCAATCTTCAAGATCTTCCTCAAGCTGTTAGACTTCTCTAGAGGAACCAAGCTCTGATACCAATTGTTAAATATCCAATATACTGAGAGGGGGGGTGAATCAATATATTCTTAAACTTATTGAACAAATACCATCTAATCAGTCCAAAGCATATGATAATTAAGATAAGAAAAATCATCAACAAAACATGAAGCACAGGACACAGGAGACACCAAAATTTTTATGTGGAAAACCCAGAGTGGGAAAAACCATGGTGAGGATTAACACATAATATAGTATAACTGGTTATAAGATATTAAAAAAATGGGAGGCTCACTACAAGGACTCACTGATTAAAAATGGGAGGCTCACTGTCTACAAAAATGAAGTAACAAAATGGCTAACTGCCAGAATGAATTGATAGACGTACACCTCAAGTGCAAATTTAGTTCCTTTGTAATTCAAGAGAATTTGCATGCCAGCAGATCACACGTTTCCCTTTTCGCTTCCATATAATTCTGCTAGTATTTGCACACTACACTACACGCCTTTTTTTTAATTCTTACAAAATAATCTTATATATATATATCTGATTGTCAAAGATAACAATTAGGTCAGCATGACAGGTCTTCTCAACAATAATTCAAATGTGTGCATGCTACAGGCTTGTCGGAATGGATTACACAAACAAAGTTTAATCCATTATATCTTTATCTGCTTGATAGGTCGGCCAACAATAGACCTAATGGAAAAATTGTAAACAACAAAATGATACTGGTGATAACCATAAACAATTATGCTTACGAGTTCCTGTCCATGTATGCATTTCTTAGTCACATACCATTTCCCAAAAACTGAAGTAGAAGCTATTTATCAGAGAGGATTTAAGAGCAAAATACCGAAGGTAGATCCTGCATTACTGGTTCAGAATACCAGATTGATGTGACTTGGAGTCTTGCAGTTGAAACTCATATATCATGGTGACATCAATGACAAAAAAATTGTTTAACAAGGGATATGATCTTCATTCTTCCAACAGATCTGTATGAATTAAATCCAATGGCCTTGTCGTATAATATTCCTTAGTAGTAAATCTGGTCTTCATCTGCTTTCCCTCATGACATGGTTTGCAAATTCTAGATGGAGGCTTCTTGATCTATGGCATATCTCTTACCATTCCTTTTGAGCTAATCCTCACAAGATCATCAACGTTGATATGTCCCAACCTTCTATGCCAAAGCCAGCTTTATTCTCTTTGTATGGAAAAAAAATCCCATTGACCTCACTAATATGATATGCATCACTGTCAATCCTACTTCCTTCTAAAACTAGTTCATTGGTACTAGTTTTTTTTATTTCACAACCTTTGGCATTGAATGGGAGATTATAAAATTTATCGCACATTTGACTTACACTCAATAGATTGTGTTTCAACCCTTCTACATATATGACATCATACATTTTGTCTTTTCATGATCAAGGCTCAGAGTACCCTTACCAATAATCTTAGAAACTAAGTTATTACCAAGAGTTATAGCTCCTCCATCAAACTTCTTGAAGTGCATGAAATTTCTCTTATCTTTGGTCATGTGAATTGAACATCCACTATCAATGATCCATAGATTCTTCTCTTTTTTAAGCATGTAATTTAGTTTGAGCCACCATGGATTTCTCTTATTTCTTCCAAAATTTTTGGTTTCACTACTCTGACTTATCGAGTTATTTCCTTTTGCATATAGTATAGGAAGACTCACTTGCTTCTACAATTTCTAGAAATATGCCCAAAATTATTGCACTTATGAAAAATAATATTTAAATCAAACAATGGTGCAAATAAACTTCTATATTTAACAAAATTATTTCTTCTTGCTATAATTTTCTTACAATTTATAGCCTTATGACCAAATTGATTGCAATTAAAATAGTAACCAGAAAAAGAATGATTGAACTTGGTATTGTATTCGTTCCCTCTTGAATCTTCTATTCTATCTATGTACTTGAGTGAAGCCATTGCCCACCATCTTTCTCTCCTTGGTTGCCACAACTATTTCAGATTTTGAACTTTCAAAGCCATTCTCTTTTGGATTCTCACCACTTAATTCATGGGTTTCTTAGTTACCTTATTCTTTCGTATACTAGTAAAACCAATGTCAGTTTTAATATGTGGTGATCTTTGGCTTTCTATTATTTGATCCAAGATCTTAGTGCTCTTCCTAAACTTCAATTTTAGCTGACTATTTGCCTTTTCCAGATCTTTCCTTAATGACACAATATTTTCCTCAATGTTTTCATAGTCCTTGTCTCTTGTCAGCAACCTTTTAGTCATAACTTGTTCAATTGTATTTGCTTCTTCCACTTGAATTTTCAATTCAATGAATATATTCTCTACCTTCTCAAGATTCTAATATTATTTTTCCTTAACTTTCACTTCTTTAGCAATTCTATTCTTCAGCCTCTTAATTTATTTTCTAGCAAAAATAAATTCTCTCACAAGATCTACCTCATCATCATCATTTATGGACTTCGTTATTGCATCACCTTCAATATTTTTCATAGCCATAAATAGTTCCTTCTCTCCTTCATTCTCATAAAAGCCTTGGTCATCATCATTATATGAATAGCTTTCCTCATCAATGAAGAAACTCTTCTAATTCTTCTAATTTTTTTCCCTTTTGGAAATGACTTCTTTACATTTTTTTGATCATCACATTTAGAATATTTGTATGGAAATCTAGCCATAAAATTTCCTACTTCACCAAAATTAAAAAATTTGAAAGGCAACTTACATTTACACTTTTTGGAACCCTTGTGCAATTTTCTCATAAAGTTTGCTTCCTTTGAATCTGACTCATCTTCCAAATCTAGATTGAATTTCTTCTTAGACACTTTGAATGCTGCCTTTTTCCTTGAATATTTGTTTCTATCAATCCTCATCTCATAGGTAGTCAATATTTCATGTAACTCATCCATAGTTAGAGTATTCAAATATTTAGCTTCTTCAATTGTACAAACTTTGGGATCAAATCTTTGAGGAAGGGATATAAGTACCTTCTCCACAATTATACCTTCTTTTATTTCTTCACCAAGACCTCTAATAGACTTCACAACCTCATCAAAATAGAGTGGGAATGTAGCAATGTTTTCCTCTTCCTTCATTTTCATACTTTTAAATTAAGCTTGGGAGGTTTGAAGCTTTGTTTTTTTGACCTTGTCATCTCCTTCATAAATTTTGTTTAACTTAACTCACACTTCCTTCACTGTCTTGCAATGCATACTTAGAGTTAGATAAACTGCATAGAATAACATTTATTTCCTTGGAATTATTCTCACAAGACTTATTTTCAGCCAAATCTCTCTAGGGACTATCGAGAATTTCATAACCATCCACAATTGACTACCAAACCTCAAACCCTAAGGCCATCAAATATGCTTCCATCCTTATACTCCAAAAAGCATAATTGGATCCATTAAAAAGTGGTGTCCTATTTGAAGACAAACCTTCTTGAGCAACTAAATGTGTCATCCTAGATCTACCTCAAGTTGTTAAGCTTCTACCAAGGAACCTCACTCGGATACCAATTTAAGGGCACAAAATATACTAAGAGGGGGGTGAATCAATATATCCCAATTTCAACTTAATTAAACATTAATTACCATTAATAACTTCTCCAAACATGAACTTTAAATAATCAAAGAGGCAATTACTAATGATGGATCAATTAAGAAAGATATGTGCACACAAACACACAAGGAACACCAAATTTATGTGAAAACCTAGAATGGGAAAAACCATGGTGAGAAAAACTTCTTAGAACTATTGTCTGTATCCATCCTCACAAAATAATATAAAAACTTACCAAAAATTTTGCAAGCACCAACCCACAAGAATTGCAACCTACTAGAGACACCAATCCCCTTGAATTTTGATTTGCAAACACCAACCTATTGGAGACACCAATGTTGGAAGCTTCGCAACATGAGCATGAAGTATGGATGGTTGTGTTGGTCGTTCCTATGTTTTCATTGATGCAACATGGTGATAACTATATGGGAAGTCTGCTTGGTTTACCAAAAAAATTTCTATGTCGGTAATACTCTTTTGTGGTGGATCAGTGTGTTGGTATTTGAGTCTGGAACTCACCGCAAGATCTGATATGACTCTAATCTCTAAACCATGTTTTCTTGACTCATTTAGACAACTATATCCTAAATCTTGAAATGTCTTTTGTTGTGAGAAAAAATTTATCTCTAACAAAGATTAACTCTGTATCCTACTATTTTTATGTGTGTGGCATACTGTGTGGGAGACTCTACATTCTACTAAGGTGAACATTCTTATGTTGCGGTTTTGTTGATAGTATATTTGCTAGTAGTATGATGGGAAATTAATGTGTTCTTAGATTCGAAAGGTGTTTTATTTGAGGATTATTTGTTGACATGGAGAATGGTGCTCTAGTCTTGGCTAACTCAGCGAATGCAATATATTATGAGGACTAGTTATGTTTTATGGATGATAGCCAACTTGGTATAAGACACTATGTGGATAAAATGTTTAAATCTTATATGATGCCAATGAAGAAGGTTTTGATTATTTTTTGCTCATCTAATTAGGCCGACCTAATTGATGAATAAGGTATACTTATATATATATATATATATAAGATGAAAGATAGAAAAGAGATGCACATGAGAGCGAGGAGAAGTGAATGCAAACAGAGGAGAAGATCAGAGCCTAAATTATTTGTCAGTTGTGATCAATAAAATTTTGTTGAGTGACTGTTGTGTGAGGAAGTACTTCTTATTTTGAGCTTCAGTGGAATTGAACCCTACATGTTGAAGGTGGATCCTATTAGTTCAATATTTTGGTAGTGAGTCACTATCATTGTATCTTGGAAGTTAGCCATATTTTGTACTTAGGCAGTGATCCTTCTAAGGATAGTGAGTCCTGGCAGTGAGCCCCATAATATTTTGTATCTGGATATAATTTATTGTGAGTTAACCCTCACCGTGGTTTTTCCCATTATGGGTTTTCCACATAAAAATATCGATGTTAATGTGTATGGTTGCATTGAATTGTTTCTATGTTCTCTCTTGTTGATTCAATTAGAATTGTGATAGTTTTTAAGTGCATTTTATTATGGTTTTATAGAATACTAATTCACCCCCCCTCTCAGTATTCTGGATGTTCAACAACCAATCCCCTTAGACTGGGCTATAACTCATTCACTAAGAACCAAATCAAATCCTCACATTATAAAAAGAAATATAGATCTAATCTCACTCAAGCTCTACATCAACAAGTGATCACAACCTCTAATGGTATCTCAATTTCATTCAATAGCCACGACTTCTCTCTTCTACTTGCACATCATCTTACATATATATTTTACACAAAGACATGAAACACATAATAATTCCACACATACAAATAAAAAAATTGTAATATATATCCATTTCTACATATTAACAACATCTCATGTCAGTTTAGAACCCTTTAGCACCATTCACAACTATCCATGTTAGCAAGGATAGACCTTAATTCAAAATGATATGAAAAGTGTTGTTGTCTCAGTCCTAAATCATAATGTGTTACCACTGTTGTAAGATAACATCATTTTCTTCCTTCCATGGACTTAAACTGGTCCTATTTTACCCTCACACACTTCCTCTAGCTGGCACACACTCCACTTCTCTAGCGTAAACACCTAGACATTATACCCAATCAATCATCAAACACAAAATTTACTTTGTCACTTCTAACTTGCAATACACTAAATCAAATCTGCTAAAATAATAGAATATGATACTTCATGAGTAACCATACATTAGTTCCAAACCACATGCCATAGTATTCAACAATGATAGAATGCAGAGCCGAAAAAAATGATAGTTTAGTATAGTGCATGTTATGCATTAGAGAAACAAACCGCATAACACTACCACAAACACTTCCAGACCACCTCCAATAGATGCATGATGATATTACAAACGTACTGCAACAATCTCAGTAATGTAACATTAACATTCTACAACTAATCACACACATACTTCTAGAACTCAAATGCTCTAACATAACATGATAGAAGCAATTACATTCAGTACTCACTGATTTGCTGACCCTTTAAACATCATACCACTATCACACCTTTGACATCAATGACAACATATGTTCAACAACAACGTGTTGTAGAATCAAGGTGAATGCTATAAAAAGTTGTAGGGAGCCTAAGAGATTTCAAATTTCATAAGAGAATGTATTTTTATCTCAAAAGAGTGAATGATCTTGGAATAATAAGAAGGGAGCCTAATAGACACACAAACATGTAAAGATGGATGTTAAACTTCCAAAATCAAGCATGCAATCATTATAAAAGAATATTTGGAAGGTGAAACATCACTAGCAAGTTAGAAAATATATGTTGTGTGATTACAAGTTGAGAGACATTAGGACATTGCTCACACATCTATGCATTATACTAAGTCCAAGTATAATTCACTCAATAAATTCATAGAATGGGAACAAAACATAACATGAACATAATGTAAAACATGGAAAGATACAGAACAATATTGAGCATATAAAAATACAACACAATAAGAAAATAATGTAACACATGGCAAGATATAGTTTTGTATTCAAGTTTTCATCCCACCTTAGAATTTAGCTTCAAGCCTCAAGGTAGAAAATAGTTGTTCTAAGAATCTTTTGGGTATCAATTTTTAAATCTCATTTTTGTTTGAATTAATCTTTCAACTTTGTGTTGACAGAAAATTAGTCGATCTATAGTAAAGAATCATTGATTGCACACATGAAACCTTGAATTTGGGAACCTCTTGTGTTTACCCAAACAATATATACATCCACATATCCAATGGATCAAGGTGTAGTGTATGTGGTTCTAGTTGGTCTTCTAATTTCATATGGATTGTCATTAGTGGGTATGCAACCCTTTCTAGGGAACCATTTCCCCAAACAATTTTTTATTGATTGTCACCTACAATGACAAATAGCAACTTCTAGATAATAGAAATTCACCTATGTATTTTAATTTTAACATGCTATCAGCACTACGATGGTGCCACTATACAACCTTGGTGACCATGGTCTTATGTGATGTATAGTAATTTTTTGTGTCTTATATCATTATACACCTCACTTTAATAACATGGAATAATTTTTCATATTTACTATCAAGTCTTAAGATACCAATAATGATGTATTCCATTAATGACCAAAATTGAATTAAATTACATTGACTCATCAATGACATCTAGGGTCTTAAACATGAACTAATTTCAAGCATTTACTATCCAGTTCAAAAATTTGGGTATAATTTTTCTCTAATTTGGAATTGGTCATTCAAACAAATAACTAATTTAATCATCCTCTAAAGAGAAATTCAAGATGTGATAAATTAAAAATATAGGAGGCTTGTGGAATTAAAAATGCCTATATTTCAATAAATTTTGACTTGAAGATACGTATACCAATATATTGAAAAATATTATCCACACTTTCATAGTATTAAATTTATTCCCAAGTTGGATTATCCTATGATTATTATAAAAGGTTATTTTTCAATTTTCTCAATGTATCCTACAAGATTTATATTGTAACGCCCTAATATTTGACCTTAGCAATCTATTATTTTTAACTGTCAAAATCAAGTAATGTGGCTTCATAAACCACATTTACATTTTGATAATATTATTATAATTGGATAGGGCATGTAATGGAATACAAAATTCAACCATAATAATTTGTTTACAAATTTATACTAAGAGAAATTATATTATTATGCTCAGTGATCATCTAAGTGACAAGTCTCTATATCTTAGAGCTTGATCCTAATTTGTCATTATATACAATTTCTATTTACTAACGAGTTGTCACACATCACCATTTTGATCATAAATTGAACAAATTTTACTATTCATATCTATTTATAAATTTTGACCTCTTGTCTCTTCCTTCTTTGTCCTAATAGACTACACATCCAACACAATTACTATTAATGAATTGATATACATCAATATTTTAATCATCATATTGAACCAATTTTACTATTCATGTCCATTCAGAAAATTTGACCTCTTGTCCATTCCCTCTTTGTACTAACTACACAATGATTCTCGATATTCTTAATAGAATACACATCCAATAGATTTTCTATTAATAAATTGTCATGCATCACTATTTTCTGGAATGTCTCACAGAAATGTGGTCACGTGGGATGTCATTACTGTATGGTTATAAAACATGGATAACAGAAACCATCTCCCATGGCTCATAAATCTTTTCTTTACTATGATAACCTAGAAACCCAACAAAAAAATTGGATAATAAAACTTCTTATACGATGCTAGGCATGGTCCAGGTTAAGGCAAAATGCTTTGATTCTTGTGGTATTGTTTGAGCTTCATCACATTGTTAAATTGTTTAGAATTATGGATCTCTATCAACCAAAATTAAATATTAACTAACAACCTTAATAGTAGAGAATATTAAGAAGGGAATGTTCAATATAGATTTAACAATCCAAAAGAAACATATGTATTATATTTTATTTAAGTTATTACTCTAACATATATAATAATTTATAGAAGTTTATACTTATAAGTTAAAGTTTGATTAGATTACAATTTTAAATGATAAAAGTTTAAATTTTTAGAGGATTACATGGATTTGAATCGTATTGGTTGTTCTGCTTAACTCTTTTTGTTTCTCACTCTAAGAATCTGTATAGCTCAATAAAAATCCTTCCTTCTCCCTGTTAATCTCGTGTCTTTTCTTTTTAGTGCCCAAACCTGCATTTTCCTTTCTCCAAAAAAATAAAAAACATAGATGTCTTTTTTTTACAGTTTTGTTTTAATCACACCCCACTCTCCTTAATTTATAGATAACCTAGATAACTTCTTGATTTACTAGATAATCTACACATACACTAGTTAACTCCTAGTTCCTCCTTCACTATACCTTCCATCTATTCAATGCAACTAACAATTTCAACTAAGTATAATATAAATAAGGTTCCTTGTATTTATTTGCTTACGTATTTATTCATTTCAATGTGCTTCAATTTTAATAGATTTAATTTAGAGTTATCTATTATTACTATAATTTATAAATAGAATAATATGTATCACGTTATTAATTCTTTTAAATTTAATTAGTTAAATATATTTTCCATTCAAGTTATAAATTAATTAATTTATTGTAATTTAATCAAACAAAAATAAGAGTCATACAAAAGAGGGGTTGTGACATCTTCTCCCAAAATTCTACATCATCTCGATGTGTAATAGTAATTAACTTAATTGAGTGTCTTCGCAACTTAAAATAAACAAGTGTTCAAAATACATGGGGATATAGCTATTCTATCTCAATTGTATCTACCCCAACTAGCATTGTCCTCTTTCTATTGGTCATACTAGACTTTACACCAATCTACCTCCTTATAGCACAATCGGTACCAATACTTCTCCAAAATTTTGTAAGGCTTTGTTATTATTTTTTGTTCTTTCACATATAAGGCATGTTTGTTCAGAATATATTTAAAATCGGGTGCATACATCTTATGTAAAGCAAAATTTAAAACATCACTAATTTGACTTAGCTTTACAAGGCTAGGTAGTAAACCATAGGATTGATTTTTTATAACACTTCAAATGGTCCCACATAGTGTGGTGCTAGCTTGGCTTTCTTCTAAAATTACATACAAAAATTGTGAGGTATAACTCTAAGAAAGACCTTTTCCCGAGTGGATATAAACCTTATCAATGTTTTGATTTAGTCTACATAACTCTTTTTTCATTCAAATACTTCCTTCAGCTTTTGTCTTATAGTTTTCACTTTCTCATCCACCTCTCTTGGCATATTCGGTCCAATTACAATTTCATCCTCCAAATTATCCCAACTCAGCAAAATTTGGTACTTCCTCCCATAAAATACATCAAAAGGAACCATTCCCAAGACAATTTGAAAATAATTATTATATGCATACCCTGGACTAGTGGAAGATATTCTCCCCACTTCAACTGTAAACACATACATTAGATAAGAATAAGGCCTTTAATGATTGATTGGGATTGCTATCATTCTCATACTTACACATGGACATAAACACTAACACATTTTTGTAGACATGTAAAAAGGACCCAACGCATATCACACATCCTAAACTGTGTTTTTCCATTATCGACATCACTTTCATTATCACTATTTCATTTCATCTCATTAACATCATTAACCCTATTTTCCTATATTAATTAAATAAACACAAGTTATTTAATTATGTCACTAATACTACCTATTCATCTAAATTAATTGAATTATTATTTAATAATTTAATTAAACTACTTTCCCTTCTCTAAATTTGAATAATTAAATCAATTATTCAAAATCACTCAACATGGTCAACAAATAAATATATCTTTATTTGTTAAAGTCAAAGGCAACTTGCACGTTCATCTTCAATATTAATTAATTATTAAATTAATTAATACATCCTCACATAACTTGATTGAATAAGTCACGACCACTGATTTCTCAATCTATTTCCCAATCCCACCAATTATGCTAATCTCATTAAACACTCAACTTGACTTCTTTAATCCCATTAAACACTCAACCTAATTTATTCAATCCCACGAATAATTCCAATCTAATCCTACTGATTATCTAATTAAAATCCTTAATTGGATCAATTAGAGGAGTTAACTAATCAATCTATTCCTCTCAATGGTTCTCAACCGTTGATCGTGGTATTTCATTGTTGAATCTTAATCATGCATTTGAAAATCGTAAATCTATAAAACAACCTTCTTCCTTCTAATAAACAAGTGGATAATATCGAGAATTTTTGGAAAGGTTATGTCAAAATAACCATTAAAGCATATTTAACACATTTATATTCAAAATCACTACTACTACTACTACTACTACTACATTTGAGTTTTCAACAATAATGGAGGCTTCATATTGATCCAACACTCCAACATCCTCAATATGAACACACTCAAACATGGGATGGTAAAATCATATTGTTTTTAATTCATTTATGTTCTCTTTATGATTGCATTGATTGTTGAATTCATTTCTTTATAATTTCATTTCATAAGGAAGTTGGGATTTGTCTTTGTTTTGATTTCATTGATGTTTCCTTATGCTTATTTCCCCCTTATACATTATGGCACGCCCGATGGGACCTGTTAGAGTAAAGGTCTTAACTTAATTATGTTGATTAAGTTACCTTTATTCCCTTCTTAAGATTTCACATTAGTTTGCATAAAGTGACATTTAATAATTATATTAATTATTAGATGTTATCCTATTAGGGCTTCTATTAGGGTTTTTCCTATTAGGGTTTTATTAGGGTTTGCATGATCTCCTTTTTATAAGGATTGATCCTATTGTATTTCATATCAATTCAATCTCTCATTCTCTCTGATATATACATTTTCAGTTTTCAAAGAACCCTTGCTTGTTTGTCTCCATCTCTTCTTTTGTGATAGGTTATTTGCATGCAGGTGATCTTCGGGGTTTGTGAAGTTGTATTTTCTCAACTCTTACATGGTATCAGAGCTCCACACCTGCTACTTCATGTTCTTGTTTTGAAGATTTTTGGAGCTTCAAGGGTTTGGGGCTTATTTTCTTGATCCAAAACATACCTGCAATTTTGAAGCATTTTCATCTCAAATGGACATCGCCATTACATCCGCAGTGGTCCAAAACCCCTAAATCGACTGTTCATTCGTCCATTTTGGACAAAGTCAAATTTTAGGGTAAAATTTTTTTGCACCTACAGCCGTACGAACGTCGTCTGTGCGCAAATCGGGAAAAAAATCGTCTGGTAATTTTTTATTTTTTCGGAAAAGATTTCATTTTCTTTCTACAAAGATTTTTGTAAATTTTGATTTTTTATTAAAAAAAAATCAAAAAAATAAAAATAGAAAAAAGCAGATTTAAAGGCATGCTTAGGCCTATGTAAGGTACCCGCAAGTACTTGCGTAGGCAGGCCTGCGGGTGCCCTACGTACGCCTGTCGGCGTACTGTCAGCCGACCGGCGGTACTTAGGTTTAGTTTTTTTTTAAGTTTTTTTTTAAATAAAAAAAAACTCAATGTTGTTTTTTATGATTTTTTTTTTTAAAAATCAAAAAGTTTTTTATTTTAAAAAAAATATATTTTTAAAAAATAAATCCAATCGTACTTTTACAGTGACGGTCGTTTGGCCATCAAATTTAACCTAGTATTTTTGATGCGACGGTCGTATGACCGTCAAATTTAACCCATCACTGGTTTTTTCCCTCTTTGGAGCTAATTTATTTCGGAGATCATAACTTGCGCATACTATATTTTTTTTTGGCAAACGAGATATCATCGGAAAGCTGGTTTTCTCATCTTTCCAGTGGTGTGGGTCTCATTACTTCTTTTTTCTGTTGGTGCATTCTACAACTAGTTGAAGACAAAAGGGCTATTTTCAGTCTCAAGCTCATAACTTTTGATCAGTTTCTCTATTTTTTGCAATCTCAGCGGCGTTGGAACCATATTTCAGAGCTCTTCAGTTTCATCTATGCCATTTTTCCAGATTTCACTCCAAGTATATTTTATTCAATTATTTGTGTTTTCACACTCTGGTGGATTACCTGGACATATTTGCTCTTGGAAACTTTTTGTTTGCATGGGATGCTTCGTTTTTGGCTGTTCTTCATGTATTTCCAAGATTTTGTCCTTTGAGGACATTTTGAGCATCATTTGTAAGCTGTCTTTTATGTAAACGCACTGAGATAAAGTGCCACACTATTGTACATGCATCTTTTGGGGATTTTGCACATAAGGTTGTGCCATATTTTGTACTCACACTGATATTATAAAGTGTCATGAGGGGTTGTGTAGTTTGCCTTTGTTTTGCCATCAGATCTTTGTCCGGTGAGTATCCCTCCACGACGACATTGAATCCATACCATGGGGGGTTGTGTAGTTTGTCTTTGTTTGCCATCACACCTTTGTTCAGTGAGTGTCCCTCCACGACGACCATGGATCCATATGATTCCAGCCTCATGTATGTGTGCTTTGTTTTTTGCACCACTTTTTCAGTTGCAGGTGCTATCTTGTGCACTTTCAGATGTTTCTTCTCCTTCATGCACTACAGGGTGTTTCACATCATTTCAATGGATCTGTCAGGCTCTCCCAGTTCAACATTATGGGGGGGTTATTATACTATTTGTGCTAATTCTTCCTTGGTTTCACCTTGGAAGGGATCTTCCATTCTCAGTTGATCAGTGTTTCAGACTATTGGTTCTTGTGCCAACTGTATCTTCGTTCTAGGTGTTTTCCTTTATTTTGCCATCTGATTCGAGTAGTGTCATTTGGGGCGCTTATGCAGATTGTTGTCTTCTTGTTCTTGATCATCCTATCTTCAGCGAAGGTTCTTCAGCACCATAGCAGTCATCTTTCGACAATTGTTTGCAGCTTCTTCTACTTCAGTGATGTCTCTTTTTGGCTTTCTTCTTCTCTTTTTGGAGTAGAGCTTTTTCCCATGAGGTTTTCTCTATTTCTCTATTTTACAGAGATTTGGTTGTATTTGGGTACCTAATTTGGCCTAGTTGTCGGGACCCATGTTTGCCTTCTTGCATTGTAGTTACCTTTGCTTTCTTGCACTTGTTTGTAGCTGCACTATTGCTCATCTTAAGGGGGGGTGTTAGAGTAAAGGTCTTAACTTAATTATGTTGATTAAGTTACCTTTATTCCCTTCTTAATATTTCGCGTTAGTTTGCATAAAGTGACATTTAATAATTATATTAATTATTAAATGTTATCCTATTAGGGCTTCTATTAGGGTTTTATTAGGGTTTGCATGATCTCCTTTTTATAAGGAATGATCCCATTGTATTTCATATCAATTCATTCTCTCATTCTCTTTGATATATACATTTTCAGTTTTCAGAGAACCCTTGCTTGTTTGTCTCCATCTCTTCTTTTGTGACAGGTTATTTGCATGCAGGTGAGCTTTGGGGTTTGTGAAGTTGTATTTTCTCAACTCCTACAGGACCTAGGTCCTTAACTTTAATGTTTTTGTTGAGTTTGGTGAGAAGTTGCTAGTTCTCAAACACAAATTCCATTTTCAAGAATTGCTTTTACTAATTGGAACGTTTTTGCCTTAAAATTTGAACGCAATCATCGCTTTTATTTGGCCGCTATTGTCAAGAAAGTTGCTATTGCCTCTTCTATTTTTTAGGTTTGTGAGTATTAATATTTGAACTGACATTACAAGTCCGCTTTCGCCCTAAACAGAGTTGCTTTCAACCTAAAAAGCCAATGTTATCACCTGGAAAAGTCACTATAGCACTAAAAACAAGCTTGTTATTGACTTTTTTTTGAGTCTATCAAAATTTGTAAAATTTCTTGAATTCACAGATTATCTAACACTAAACACTGATTTTTTGTTGTGCTTGTGAGGTTTTCTGAAATTTTGGTGCAACCCTTGCAAGGTTATGGTGTGTTTTTATGTGAACAACTAACCATTTATTTTCAAAGTTGACAAATGGTCCAAGGCCTTTTAATTTTCAAATCATTTTTAGATAAAACATTTACATTTGGTGCTCATTAAAAGAACTCAGTTTCTTTTGGTGCAGTTAAAATTGAACAATCAACTTTCACACTTCATTTTGGTGTACTTAAAATTGATTTCACATTTCATTTTGGTACATACCTAAAAAGAACATACAAATCTCGCACTTCATTTTGGTGCAATGAATATGAACAAGGCAACTTGAATGTTTTCATTTGGTGATATTAAAAAAAACTCATTTTTATTTGGTGCTATTAAAACAAACTCATTTTCTATTGGTGCAATAAAAATGAACAAGACAATTTGAATGTTTTCATTTTGGTGCTATTAAAATGAACTCATTTTCATTTTGGTGATATTAAAATGAGCTCATTTTCTGTTGATGAAAAAAAAATGAACAACACAATTTGAAATATTTATTTTGGTGCATTAAAACTTGGTTACAATCTTCATGGTTCAATTTGGTGCATAAAATTGAACAAATCATCCTTTTTTATGTTATTTTATTTTTTTTAGACTGCAGGAATCGGGTAGCACAACCCCCTATAAACTGTAGTGCACCTAGTAAACTTTTTAACGTGACCGGCAATGCTGGTGTGACACACCCTCTGGTACCATGGGGGTGGGGGAGACTAAACCTCGTGACCAACCTCCTACAACAAGAAAGGTTTAGACAACTGATCTAGGGCCCCCACCCCAAATTATCCTTTTTTATTGCAATAAAATTATTTATGGTATTTCTTGCTTGAAGTCTTAAATATTTGGTTGGTGTATCTACAAAATGAATTATTATCTTTACACACTTCATTCTCGGGCTTAAAATCAAATTTCTATGAATTTTATACTTTTTCCACTGTGATTTGCAAGTTGAGTGTGTATCCTCTCCCCCTACGTCTTTTGACAATCCTAGGTGATGAGAAACACTTTGGGCTCTTAGCACATTTTGTGGTCACCCATTTTTTAGGATAAGGGCCTACTAATGAGATACATCCCATAATGGAGAACTTATATAAGTGACTCTAAAGCACATTTATCAGTAGGCTATATAAAGTTTGTGAAATCAAAAGAAAGTAGCTTATATTTGGGTGGGAATAATAAATTGTGCCTCATCCTTGTCTAAACGTAATGGGTCGAGTAGGTATGGCTAAAGCCTTTAGTGGCTTGTGTATGAAATATGTTTCAGAGTGTTCACAATTGTCACTAATACCTTATTTTAGAAGCCTATCCAATTTTATGAAACGTCCTTCAAAGTAGTGCATGGGAATAGCACCATTCCCAGAAGTTACTTACCACACCAGATCTATAGTTGAGGCATAAAGCTTAAGATTTAATCCTTTTTCTTGGAGTATCAAGATAGTACATTTCCTTGTTATATCCTATTTTTTCCCTTTATAGATTCTATTAAATCACTCCTTCGGGGGTGAGGTAAGCCTGCAAAGAAGGGTGTACCTTTATTCCTTAGAATGTATTGATTGATAATATATGAGCTATATCATTGGATCTCAAATTCTCTACTGTATGCATCACTTTCCATGAAAATAGATTACCAAAAAAAATAGATCAAACAAACATCAAGAACTTGCAAACTTGTCAAAACAAACTATCATCACCAAACTAGAAACAAGTGAAACAAAGTTGCTATTGCTAAACAAAACTGCTACTGTCTCAAATATTACCACAATACTTTTGCTTAGATTAACCACTTTTGATGTCTCTAGTTTATGAAAGTCACTATCAAAATAGAGTCACTTTAAAACATAGAGCCGTTATTGACCTAAAAATTTTACACTATTGATCTAAAACACTGCCGCTATTACCATAAACAAAAACAGCTATTGACCTATTTGCAGGTTTGTCCTAGAATTGGTCAAAACAACCAATTTTTAAACATTTGGTCTAAAAACTCTATTCACTTATCAAAGAACAGTATTGGACATATTAGTCAAAATCTAGCATCACCATTCTTCAAATTAGACTTGGTTTACATAGGGTTTGTGAATACCATCTTTTGGACATCAACATTTGCACCATAGCTTATCAAACATCTTTCAAACATCACCAATTCAACAACCAAACATAAAACATAGTCTTGGAGATAAATTGAACACAAGGGATCAAACTATCAACTTGCTAGTGTTTTTAGATAAACCTTTATTTGCAACCTCATAGCTAGTTCAAGTAAAGCTACACCATATCCTCTAAAATTATAGAAAAACATCGATTTTAGTCTTGGGAACTATTATGTTCTAAAACTAGTGTCAAATAAAACACCAAACGTCATAGTAGCATTCACCAAACAACACCAAAAATTGGCTCATCTCCTTATCATAGGGTTGAGTAGCAAGATCTTACCATCCAACATCAAGCTTGATCATCCACATATCAACACACCAATCCATAGAAAACAACCAACAACCTTTTTCCAAAAGGTATACACACATCCTCTTCAAGGATAACTTTAAGAAACCCCCCCCCTCGGCGAAGGTGTAAAATCCTGGTGAATCTTTCCTTTTATTTGAAAAAAAATATTATTTTTTTGGTGAATCTATGCACATTATTAAAAAAAATTATAAAATCCTAGCAAATCTTAATGAATAATCGGTAAAAAATAATAATCACAGTGGCGAATCCTAGTGAATATTCACTAAAAAGATTAATTACAATGGAAAATCTCTCTCGATGATGTTCTAATAGTAATGTCATCATTGTATCAGGGGGACATCCCTAAGTGTCCTACCGATGATGTTCACTCACACCGATTAGGCTTTCATACTCCACTTGGGGTTCACACTCACCTTGTCATCCTCATGTTTGCACTGTCATCATTCATGTCAACACTTGTTGTGGTGAGAGATCCACCAAGGCATAGGTATACCATTTGTGTAATTCTGGAGAATCAAGAAGGGAATCTACAATATTCACACCAAGCTCCCAGAAAGATGTATGATCAAAGCTCTGTTTGATGTTCACCGTTCACTATTGCCAATAGTTCATGGCATACGTCATCTTCCACTAGCTTAGTATGTTGTCTGATCAACCTTGTTTAATCTCAGCTGCTCATCCTCGTCGTTAATGTCACCCACATCATTATAACTAGGTCCCACTATGGAATTTTGCCTTCTCATCGTTGCGTTGGGGGAAAAGTTTAAATGTTACCATCTATTAGTAATTTAGCTTTTTCATCGAACGGTTGCAGGTTGATTCTATGGCCTAATACGCACATGCCTTTTAAAAGGCTTGTTGAGGCCCAAAATTTGTTTTGGGCCACATGATTAGATTTAATCATGTGGCCCATCTAATCATGTGGCCCAAAACAAATTTTGGGTCTCAACAAGCCTTTTAAAAGGCATGTGCATATTAGGCTACAGAATCAATCTACAACCGTCCAATTTAAAAGCTAAGTGATGATTTGATGGCAATAAATAAAAGCCCTATTCAAGGCTAAAATATCTGTGGAATTAAATGGTAATTTATTATTGTGGTGATATTTCCCCAAAATTAATGGTATGAATATAATATTACTAGCAAATATAATCGATATTTGTGATTATAGTATAAATTGTTGGTGAATAAGTTCCAATGCCGTATCGTTTAAAATATAATACGTAGGCGAATTAATCGAGACAATTTATTTTTTTGTAAAAACCTAGTGATTCAACATCATTTTTAGCTTGTACTATTCACCATTTTTGGAGGTCCCGATTTCAATTATTCACCAATTGGCGAAGATTCACCACTAAAGTTTTCCCTGGTCCTCTTTGTACATCATTTTATCAAACAAAATCTCAAAACACAATGTCATTCCATATTCATAAGTTGTTATCCCAAACTTACCAAGGTTTCTTGAGTTCATTTATGACTACAATGAGATCACAAATAGAAAAAAGACGGAAGCCGATGAAACCACCGCTAGTGTTCCAAACACCAACACCAACAATGAGGAATCTAAATAATGGGGTTATCATCCTAGGACATACTCAACCCCCAAAGAACAACCAATGTTTAAAGAACAAACAAGTCAACCACCAAGTGATGGTGACATACACCTCCAACATCAAGATAGATTTTCTAGGAAAGACAATCAATCTCTCGACCAATTGGTGGTGAGTGAAATACCCAGAGTAGTGGTAAATCCCAAGATACCACCATTATTTTCCAACACACATAGCAATGACCAATCTTTTCCCCAAAATGTGGAGAATCTATTGTATAGACATCCATCACAAATTGAACAAGTGGTGGTTACCCACCATAATCAAGAGAATCCCAACCTCTTGATAAATCAAAAAATGTTGCCACAAAATGTTAACTTAATGGGACCCAACATGGCTAGGAACCAACATGAGACATCTTAGAGAAACCAACAACAAGTTCCTAGTATCACTATGCCAACAACAACTCAAAAATCCACCCATTGCTCAAAAAATATATATTCATGATCCTCAATATCAAGCCATGAATCAAGTGAACACTCAAGACCCAACACAAGGAAAATACATGTTGCAAAAACCAACATATTATGACCCTTCAAATAATGTACAATATCAACTAGGGAAGACACAACAAAATACACAACTTCAAGGTGTGCCCCAAACACAATATCAAGGTATCCCTCAAAATCAACATCAAGGAGGTCCCCAAAATAAAGGAGGTTTACAACACCAAGGTGTACCCCAAACACACTATCAAGGAGTTCCACAGCAAAATCCTCAACATCAAGGTAGACAACATGAAACAATTGCATTAAAGAAATGTGGACTCAAAATTGTAAAGATTGCAGTGCATGCAGGAAAATGGATTTATTGAAAGGGCTTTAAAAAATCATAAATTTACAATTGGTTGGCATAAATAAAAATCCCATGTTGTTTTCCAGCATCCTCCTTGTCTAAGTTGAAATGAGAGCTTTAGAATGGGTATGGACATCTAACAAAAGATCATGCATGAAAAATATGAATAGTGTATCATTGTTGAGGTTGCATGAGTTCACTCACCACAACTATGGCCACAAAATATGAAATCATAGCCAATATCATGAATTGTATAACAAAATTCCTCAAGTATTGTGGTCTCATAGAATTCAATGATTACAGGAAGTGCATGAAATGAAATTTAATAACTAAATTTTTGAATCCTTCAAGCGATCTGATCAAATAATATTCATGTAATGATTTCATTCATATAGTTTTGAAACTAAATATATTGTTCCATAACATTGAATGTACATAAAAATTGGAATGGTATTACAATTCGATCACATACTTAATGCAATGTTGAGATTTGAAATTCCCTTTCTAAAATGTGAAATTTGTATTGTTGTTGAGATGTCAAATACTATCATCTCCACTATTCTACTCGTATGACTATGAATGGACAAATGTCAAGGGATTCCTTTATTTTAAAGAGACCGCAAGTGATGGTTTATGACCAATCTTCTAATACCATCTATTATAGCAAAGATCAAATGTGTTACCTTCTAAAACCTTACCTTCCTATATTGCACATTTCATCTACCATCAAATGGACTATTCGTTAATGGATTTTGCACCTTTTAAAAAAGTATAATTCTCTACTCTATTACACAAATTAGATGCAATTCAATTCACCAAAATTTGAGTGAAATATTTCAATGAGAAATAGTTCCTTTCTAAATTTATGAGGTACAAATCCTTCTTCTCATAATAGATAGATTTTTTTTAAAATATAATTTAAAAAAGGGGTATGCTTTTAACCTGAAAGTAGGAAAAGAAAGAAATAAAATTTCACTACTTGTTAATTTAAATATTAAACTCGATAAACAAAATCTAATCATGTAAAAAATTTAACATATAGAAAAATATGTATTCCATGAAATATAAATTGAAATATTTATAGGTAGAGATAATATAGAAAATAGAAAGGATTAAGAAAATAAAGAAATTATAGATCCACACAAAAATGCACCAATTTCATAAATTAATTGAAACACACAAATGTTGACAAATTTCATTCACTCAATAATCCAAAATAATATGCTCATAGACATAACATTCAAGTTTCCAATATGTTTCTCCAAAATTGTTAAGAAGAAAATCAGTAACATCATATTACATATATATAAAGAAGCAAGTGTAACTTCTTCTTGAAGTAATTGAAAAAAATAAAGAGTAGTTTCAACTTCAATAAAATATTTAAATACATAAAGAGGAATATTGTTGAGGTGGAATATCCTTGGTAACCACTTGGGATGGTTGTGTGGTTGATGCACAACTTTAGCTTGATAAGTGTAAAAAATATTAACTACTGGAGGCATGTCACTCTGCTTAGGGATTATCACATTTTTGGTTTTTAATTTCCATAGAGCCTTGTTAGGTCTTGCTACTTTGATATGCCATGCTCTATATTTTACACAACCAAAACAAAACACAACAACCATTTTTTTTGCAAATAAATACATATGAACACTAAACATTATTAACCACACATAACATAGTAACATAATAATGATAAGGTGAATATTAAATATACCTAGTAACATAGATTTTAGTAACATTCATATCAATATTATATCTACCATTTTTCTTAACATCCCATTTTTATATTTATATCCAGTAACTACTAATATCAACACTATTATTTCCTTGATAAGTAATAATTATAATAACCTTATCTCTAACACTCAATACTAATATTTACTTCCTATTACCCTCCTCATAAGTACCAAGTTTAATATTAATGCCACCCATAATATCTATATTTAATATTACCCTTTCATATATAGCTCTAAATTTACTTAACATCATTATTCACAACATATAAATTTACTATTTTTTCTATTTTACCAACTGTAGATTTCACCACTATTAGGGTTGGGGCCCTAACTCGGTTGGCTAAACCTTTCCTATAGGAGGTTGGTCACGAGGTCTAGTCTCCCCCAATAGGATGGCATGTCACGCCAACACCCCCGGTCACGTTAAATTTTTTACCAGGCACACTATAGTTTATAGGGTGTCATGCTACCTAATTCCTACAGTCTAAGAAAAGTTGTAGATTTCATCACTAATATTTATATTATTATTGAATCAAAGTTTCTTACCCACTAACTTGTTTAAATCTAACAATCCAATATTGAAGTTAGTCATAATTTTGGTATTAATAATATCCATATTATCTAAATTCCTAACTAATGAAGATATTATTGTGATTAAAAATAAAACTAATATCATCAATTGATAAGGTACTCACTACCCCCTTTGAAATCTTCTTAATCAACAGTACAAAAATAATGCTAATTAAGCAATTAAAATTCTATATAAGTACATCATTATCCCATGAAATAAGAAAAATAAAGTAACACCATATTCAAATGTAACCATTACTTAAGGACAACTTGTTGCAAGAATGGAAGAGGAATGGTCGACTGGTTATCTACTAGTTGTTGTTGGTTGTATATTTTGAGGATATTGAGAAAATTGTATTAAAGGAAGATTACAAGTATTCAGTTGTTGCTCAGGATGATGATATGGTACTTGTCCCTATGGTTGTGCAATTCAAATATGTTAGTCATGATTATTGAAGGTTGCTATATACAAATTCTTGGCTATTGGTTCTTTGTGAAGTTCAAGTTCTGTTCACCAATTATGAACTATGTTTTTTTGTGTTTTGGCTGAGGTCCAAGAGAAATGTTGCTGGTCCATATTTCTCTTTTATGAAATATTTTGACTTGTGGTTCTAGAGATAAGATGTTCTTATTGCATTGAAGATGTTTTTGGTTTCTGGAAGTTTCGAGCTTAATTGTTCTATGTGTTTTACATTGGTTTGGTCAACCATGTGTTAAGCACTATCTTCGAAGTTGATGAAGCATGTGTTTTGGTCACCCTCATTCTAATTCCACCCTAGGATGTTCCGGTGTCGACCTAATTTGAAGTTGAATGGCTGACTTTGTATCTTTTCAAGGTTGGAGATAGTATAAATACAGGATGAGCTATCAATGAAAAATGTACAAGAGGAAAGAAGGAAGATAAGTGAAAGAGTATACATGACTTTAATGCTATTTAGAAAGTGTGTGTGAGCTATGTGTGTGGTAGATCAGTGTGAAGCTTAATACTAAGTTTCCAGAGGCAGTGAGCAAAAGGCGAACTCTATCATTCATGCAAGTTGATTGGTGATTTTTGTGGAATCCTCTATTGCATTGGGATTGTTGTCTCTTTGTAACAAGTCTTCTTTTTCTTCTTTGTATCTCTATGGTAGTGAGTCCTCCAAGTTGTAGCCCTGTTGGACAGTGAGCCCTTATTGTAGGCAGTGAGCCATATCTCAAGTAGTGAGCCTTTTTGTAATCGATTTTGATATTCTTTGTAGTGTGAGTTAATCCTCACCGTCGTTTTTCCCTCATTGGGTTTTCCACGTAAATTTGGTGTTATTGTGTTTGTGCATTGGATTTAAGTTTCTACATTGGCATTTGATGATTAATCATTTAAGCAATTTATGTATTAGTTCTGATAATTGAAATGAAAGCTATAATTTGTGACAATTGATTCACCCCCCACTCTCATTTGTCTTATTCAACAATTGGTATCAGAGCTTGGTTCCTTGGTGAAGAGATTAACCACTTGAGGAAGGTCTAGGATGGCTAGCAAGATGGTCTTTGATTATTTGAGGTTTTATGGAACTAATTATGGTATCTGGAAAGTTTTGATGGAACAATATATGGAGTATTGTGGATATGATGTGGAGAAAGCTTATAAGAATCCCTACACTCCTCCTACTAATGGTCTGAGTACACCTGAAGAAATAAAATTAGATGAAGTGAATAATAAGGTGAAGTTCATCTTGAAGAATAGTCTGGTACATTCAGATAAATGACAGTTGGTTATGGCATAGGATAATGTGTCACATGAATTTTGATAACTTGAAAAGCATTAGTGTTGCTCAGGACGTGAGAGATTTATCGATAATTACAAATCTTGTCAATGTTATTTGCAGGAATTGTCAGTTTGGGAAGCAAGCAAGAAATCATTACAGATCAAGAGAACAATCTACTACTAGATTACTGGAGTTGGTTCATATAGATCTCTGTGGTCCTATGAGAGTGTGGAGTCTACTTGGTGAAAGGTACTTTATGCTTTTAATTGATGATTATTCTAGATATACATGGGTTACATTTATTAGAGAGAAATAAGATGCATTAGATAGATTCAAGGCATTCAAGGCTATGGTTGAAAATGAAGTGAATTTGAAGATAAAATACTTAAGATCTGATACAGGTGTAGAATTCACCTCCCATGATTTCAATATGTTTTGTGAAGTGCATGGAATAAAGAGACAATTATCTACTCTGAGAACTCCTCAGTAGAATGGATTCATTGAAAGAAAAAATAGAATAGTTCAAGAGGCTTCTAGGTCAATGATCACTGAAGCTAGATTACCAAAATTTTATTGGGAAGAAGATATTCATACTATTATATATGTATTCAATTGAGTTCAAGAAAGAGCAAATAGTACAAAGACTCTCTATGAGCTATGGCAGGGAAGAATTCCTACAGTTAAATATTTCAAGGTATTCAAAAGAAAATGCTATATCAGAAGAGATGAAACTTTGGGCAAGTTTGATGCAAGAAGTGATGAAGGAATATTTATTGGATACTCTACCAAAAGCAAGGCATAAAGATATTTCAATAAAAGATTGAGAAATATTACAGAGAGATCGAATGTGAAGGTTGATGAAACAGTGAATAATTCTATTGATATTGATGGATATGTGTCTAATGAACATGATTGTGCAAGAATAAAATAAATTGTGGAAGAACTGGATAAAGATGAGAAGAAAAAGTAGAATGAACAAAATGAAAGAGAATATACTTTGGTGATGTCCCTTAGGACACCGAAATATGTACAAAGGAATCATTCAGAAAATTAGATTATTAGAGACAAGACAAAAGGTGTGTTAACCAGAAGCAAAGCTATTGCTGAAGTAAATTTTTGTTTATTCTCTGAGATTGAGCCGAAGACAGTGAGTGAAGCCTATAAGGATGAACATTAGAAGGAAGCAATGAAAGAAGAAATTTTTCAGATTGAGAAGAATTAGACTTGGGAATTGGTCCTACACCAGGAAAACAAAAATATCATTGGATCGAAATGGGTATTCAAAAATAAGGTGAATAAGAATAGAGAAGTTTTCAAAAACAAAGAAAATCTTGTGTAAAGGCTACTCACAAGTAGAAGGCATAAATTTTCAAGAGACATTTTCCCCAGTAGAAAGAATGGAAGATATAAGGATGTTCTTGGCATTAGCTTCTTATAAATATTTCAAAGGCTATCAGATGGATGTCAAGTTAGCATTTTTGAATGGTGAGCTAGAAGAAGAAGTCTACATGGAACAACTAGAGGGATTTTAGCTAATAGATCAACTAGATATGGTGTGCAGATTGAAGAAAGATTTATATGGATTGAAGCAAGCTCCTAGAGCTTGGTATGCAAGGTTAGACAAGTATTTGATTAAGCAAGGATTTAACAAAGGTACATAAGACAATAATTTGTACTTTAAGATTGAAAATGACAAAATCTTGATTGTAGTTGTATATGTTGATGACATTATCTTTGGAGGAAATGAAAAGATGTGTAAGATGTTTGCAGAAGAGATGCATAAATAATTTGAAATGTTTATGTTTAGGGAGATGGATTTCTTTCTTGGGCTATACATTAATCAAACAAAGAAAGGAATATTCATTTCACAGTCTAAGTGTGTGAGAGAGATGTTGAAGAAGTTTGGGATGGATGGTTCCAAATCGGTAAGTACTCCTATGGTGACTAGTTGTAAGTTGGGTAAAGATGATAATTCACCTAAGGCTGATCAGAGTAGGTATAGATCTATGATTGGTGGACTATTGTATTTGACTACTACTAGACTAGATATTATGCATGTTATCCATTGTAGCTAGATTTCAAGAAGATCCAAAGGAAACACATGTTGCTACAGTTAAAATAATATTTAGATATTTTAATGGCACTACAGATTATGGATAATGGAAACGTAGAGATACTGACTTTACACTTAGTGCTTAGATAGATGCAGATTGGGTCAGAAGTATAGATGATAGAAAGAGTACAAGTGGTAGTGCATTATTTCTTGGATGTAGGTTGGTGGCATAGTTGAGTAAGAAGCAAGATTTAGTCTCTTTGTCTATGCTAAAGCTGAGTATATTGCTGATGCATCTTGTTGTACACAAGTTCTATGGATGAAATAGACATTGAAATATATCACAGTGCTATATGATGATATCATTTCTATCTTATGTGATGATACGATTGCAATTAACATTTTGAAGAATCTTATGATGCACTCGAGAATGAAGCATACATCTATCAGATATCATTTCTTGATAGAGAAGGTCATGGAGAATGAATTCAAGCTTGAGTATGTTCTGACAAAGGACCAGATTGCGTATATATTTACAAAGGCTCTTCCTAAAGATACTTTTGAGTATCTTCAAGAGAATTTAGGGGTTGTTGCATGTCCTTTCATAAACTAAAATGCATTTGGAGATGCATTGACCTAGTGAATTCATGGTTCTATCTTTTTGGACTAATGTTTTGGTGGCTACCTCTCAGTGGGAGCAGGTAGTTTCAAGTGTTGTCATTATGAGTATTTTGTTTTCATGTCAAAGGAAGATTCAATGAACATATTTTTTTTCCTTTTCCATTGATGTCAAAGAGGGATAGAAAGCATGTGAAAAGGGGAGAAATCTAATGAGAGAAAGTAGGTAATGAGGAAGATGATCTTCTGAGGGGGAGAAGCAAAAAAAATCTTGAGAAGTATATTAAAAAATGGTATGGTGACTTTTATGGTTTGTTACATCATGTGTTGCCATCAATGAAAAAGGGGGAGATTGTTGCAAGAATGGAAAAATGAATGAAAGTGTTGTCATTGATTTCAACTGGTCAACTAGTTATCTACTAGTTGTTGTTGGATGTATATGTTGAGGATATTTAGAAAATTATATTAAAGGAAGATTATAGGTATTCAGTTGTTTCTCAAGATGATGATCTGGTACTTGTCCCTAAGGTTGTATGGTTCATATATGTTAGTCATGATTATTGAAGGTTGATGTATCCAGATTCTTGGTTATTTGTTCTTTGTGAAGTTCAAGTTATGTTCACCAGCTGTGAACTATGTTTTTTTGTGTACTTGATGAGGTCTGAGAGAAATTTTGTTGGTCCAGATTTCTCTTTGATGTAGTCTTTTGACTTGTGGTTCTAGAGATAAGATGTTTTGATTGCATTGAAGATATTTTTGGTTTCTGGAAGTTTCGAGCTTAATTATTGTATGTATTTTACACTGGTTTGGTTGACCGTGTGTTAAGCAGTATCTTTGAAGTTGATGAAGTGTGTTGGATCTATTATGGGTCTCAGTGAAGCCTATGTTTGGGTTGCCCTCATTCTAATTCCACCCTAAGATGTTTTGGTTCTAACCTAATTTGAATTTAAAGTTGGATGGTTGACTTTGTATAAGGTTGGAGATAGTATAAATACAGGATGATCTAGTAATGAAAAATGTACAAAAGGAAAGAAGGAAGATAAGTAAAAGAGAAGACACAACTTTGATGCTATTCAGAAAGTTTGTGTGAGTTATGTGTGTGGTAGATCAGTGTGAAGCTTAATGCTAAGTTTTTGGATGCAGTGAGAAAAAGGAAAACTCTATCATTCATGTAAGTTGATTAGTGATTGTGGTGGAATCCTTTTTTGCATTGGGATTATTGTCTCTCTGTAACAATTCTTCTTTGTTTTCTTTGTATCTCTATGACAATGAGCCCTCCGGGTTGTAGCCCTACTGGAAAGTGAGTCCTTATTGTAGGCAGTGAGCCTTATCTCAAACAGTGAACCTTATCTCAAGGAGTGGGCCTTTTTGTAATCGGTTTTGATATTCTCTATAGTGTGAGTTAATCCTCATCATGATTTTTCTCTCATTGGGTTTTCCACGTAAATCTGGTGTTCTTGTGTTTGTGATGCAGAGCATCTATCAACAACTCAAACTCACCAGGGAACTTATGTCCCAAACTTGATAGGAGAAGATCAAATTAAACAAGCAACTTATTTTCACTTTTCTTTCATCAAAATTCATATTGTTTCATTCAACTTTTCATCAAATTTCATCAATTTACTCTTAGCCATTCACCTAGCAGGACTCCAAGACCTATTTTAGGAACTTATCTCACAACCATAGTAACCAATTCCCCAACCACTCACACTTACAGGGACCCATTAACCTGGTACAAAACATATCTTAAATTCACCATTGGTCTCTTTGGACCACCTTCACCCAAACTGACCTTTTAGGCTGAACCGGGCTCTAAATAGCCCTCTTTTCCAAAGGAACTTACCTTCAAAATTGTCTCCAACTCTCGACACCTCAAAATAGTCTTATAAATTCCTCCAAAACTTAAGAATCTCCAACCAACAGGTCCCTACACACTCATCAAGACTCATTTCTCTTAAACCCTCACTTTTCATCATCTCCATAGGGGTTTACTGAAAGTCCTATGTCCAGACCTTACAAAAAATAAAAATATAATTCAAAATCTCATTATTATGCCTATACATTCTCAAAACAACATTATATTAGGTTTCCCTCCTATTTTACACACACTTCCTTTGTAAATCAACTCATTTTCCCTTGTTTTCACCCCCCTTACCCTAGGGTTTCTAATTTTTCCACTCCTCAGACTCTTCTCAACCACTCAGGCCTTTATTTCATTCTAAAATACACTTTTTCTCACTACTCTCAATGGTTTCTACCCATTTCTACACCACTATCCTCTTTTTATTTACTTTAGCCTTGTTTCTAAGGCACCAAAACTGAGTTTTGACATGGGGCAGCATGGAGAATCACTTAAAACCCTTCACTGGACCTTATTCTTGAATCTTACAACTAACTCTACATCTACCAAGCCATTTCCACCAAGGAAAAATTATCATAGAAAGGCGGAAAGGCCTTTTACAACATTTTAGGCCTCAAACCCTTGCTTCCTTGTTTTCGGACCAATCATGGAAAATCAGACCTTAAAGTACTTATTACTCAATGAAATCCTATAAGAATGAATTCAAAAGGAAGCTAGTACCATATTACACAAAATTCAAAAACATTTAGAACCCAGCCTGACACAGGAGTATCCTTGGTTCTTGGCAATCTTGCATCAACCAAAAATATTTCCTTTCAGTTTTGTTCTTATTCTGTACCTGTTCGAGTTGATAGATTTGATGTTTCTTCATGTTTTCTTGCCAGATCGTGCATACCTAGGATTTCATTGTGGACATGTTCAATCTTAGTTTTTCAAGTTTTTAGCTCATTTGTATCTTTTTCCGGCAAGTTATCACTTTTGGCATATGTGATAGTTTTTGAGGCTGGCCCCAAAATAACTTCAAAACATAACGGCTAGTTGGATCGATCACGAACCTTTCCCATGACTTGTGGATCCTCACGATGTGTTAATATTTGTTCCATGGAGTGTCCTCAACCTTACACTTAGGTCCACACTTCATCATATGCATCTAGGTGGATGAATTTCATATTTGAGGCCGACCTGTTCTTACACACATTACACATTTCTTCTCGGAGATTGTAGTGATCTTTGGCTGACGCAGATGTTTCTAGACTTGTAGATATGATATAAATCTAGTATTTAATAATTAGAAGAAGGGGGAGAGATTATTAAGAAGGATATGTTGTATATTAGGCCCAATCTGTAGGATTTTGATCACATGTTTGAGCACTGTATTTTGAGCATGTTGTAATTGGGCTTGTGTGTCGAATCTGTAATCCTAGATGTGGCTGACTATATGTAATCAATATTTTAGATAATCAAAATGTTTGCACCTACATTTTCCTCCATAAATTGTGTTTCTTTTGTTGGGTTACTCTTGTTGCATGGTTCAAACTATTCTCTTTGAGGACCCTCCTTATCATGACTGCACCAATTGTATCAAAGTGAGATCATCAAAAGTCGCGCAGTCCTGTTCAAGATTTGTTGTAGGGTGGTGGATTGAGGACCCGACCTGCAATTGCAGAGGACTTGTGTAAAGATGGCAGGAATAAGAAATGGTAGAGGAAATGGAGTGCATGGAAATGAAGACCCTTCTATAATGGAAATGTTGAGAGGAATTGCTGCTAGATTAGAAGTGGTTGAAACAACCCAGAGGAGAGGTCGACTAGTTGATGATGTAAGTGATGAAGAAGTAGAAGAACAAGAAGAAGTTGCAAGAGAAGAGCAACCTTGCCTTGATCTGGGAGAAGAGAGGTTCATAAGAGCCCTAACCAGAGTAAACACTAAGCCACATTTCAAGTCACCAGACTATAATGGTAAGTTGGATTTAGACGAATTGTTGGATTGGATAACAAAAATGGAGAAATAATTTGATTTTGAAGGTACCCCAGATGAAAAGAAGGTGAAATTTTCCTGTACAAAATTGAGAGGACATGCATCCCTTTGGTGGGAACATTTGCAGACAGATACACAAAGAAAAGGAAAGGAGAAGATAAGATCATGGGATTGGATGGTGAATAAATTGAAGACAAATTTTATGCCTATAGGTTATCAGATTAGTTTGTTCAAGAAATTGCAGAACCTGAAGTAGAAAGAATCAAGCGCGACAAAGTATACTGAGGAATTCTATAAGTTGAATATAAAATCTAGACATTAAGAAGATGAGATTGAACAAGTAGCCAGATATGTGAATGGTTTTAAGTCATCTATTCAAGATGAGATTGGTTTGATTAAGTTGTTGAGTGTGGAAGAGGCATATCAGTGTGCCCTAAAAGCAGAGGAGAAGCTGAATAAAAGACATGAACAGAGACAGAGAGGAAGAGTTGCAAGATTTCAGAGAGGAAGAATATTTACTAGAGGAGGAAGAGGAACCTTTGCAGATCAGAATAAGGAGGTCAATAAGAGTGAAAATTCATACCAAAAAGATGATGGAAACTCTTACAGAAGAGGAGGATATGGTCGCTACAGAAATGAAGGGTATAGAAAAGATGACGGAGGACAAGAGAAAAGAGTATTCAGGGAACTTGTTTAAATGTGGTGGAGAAGGATATAGATCCTTTGAATGAAAAAACATGGAGAGTCAAGCAGAAATACTAAGAACAATAGGATAACAACCCTTTTTGAGGAGGATCATGTTGGATCATCTAATCAACCAGAAGAAGGAGAGGTACTGGTGAATTGGAGAAAGAACCATTGTAGAGAAAGAATTTGTTCAGGACCATATGTAAGGTAGCTGGTAAATGTTACAAAGTGATCATTGATAGTGGAAGTTTGGAGAACCTGGCTTCTGAAGAAATGGTAACCAAATTGAAGTTGGAAAGGTTGAAACACCCTAAACCCTATCAGATAGCATGGATTCAAGACGAGCATAAAATACTGGTAAGTGAACAATGTTTGGTGAAATTGAAGATAGGAAACTACCATGACAAATTTTTGTGTGATATTATGCCCATGGATATATGCCATATCTTGTTGGGAAGGCCTTGGTAGTATGATCGACAAGATATTCATGATGGAAAGAAGAACATATACACCATTGTTGCTAATGGGATGAAGCAGACTTTGTTACCCTTGGAAGATGTTCCTAAGACTGAGATTTGCATGACTACTAGAATCTGTTTGGTTGATGGAAGAATATTTATAGATGGACTGAGACATGAGAACTTGTGCTATGCATTGGTACCTAAGAAATTTGAAGACTTGCAGCATGTAGAAGGACAACCAAAAGAGATAAGAGAGTTGCTGATAGAATATGAGGCTATCATTTCAGATAATGTACCTGATGGATTACCACCTGTAAGGAGTATTAGTCATTGCATGGATCTGATTTGTGGAGCTAGTTTTCTTAACAAAGCAATACACCGACAGAGAATGAAGAATTGAACAGACAAGTGCAAGATTTGTTGAGGAAAGGTTTGATCAAAGAAAGCTTAAGTCCTTGTTTAGTACCTGTTGTGCTTGCACCTAAGAAAGATGGAGAATGGATAATGTGTATCAACTCTAGAGCCATAAACAAGATCACGATGAAGTATATATTTCCTTTGCCCTGGATGGATGAAATTATGGATTCTTTGAGCGAAGCTAAGTACTTTACAAAGATATACTTGAAGAGTGGATATGATCATATCAGAATTAGAGAAGGAGATGAGTGGAAAACAACATTCAAGACAAATGAAGGATTGTATGAGTGGTTGGTGATTCCTTTTGGGTTGAAAAATGCACCAAGTAATTTCATGAGGTTGATGAATGAGGTCTTGAAGAAATTCTTGGGTAAATTTGTGATTGTATATTTGGATGACATTTTGATTTTCAATAAGACTATAGAAGAATATTTGTGGCACATAAGACAAGTTTTGCAGAGGTTGAAAGAAGAAAAGTTGCTAATAAACCTTAAGAAGTGTAGTTTCATGAAGGAGGAATTGGTATATCTAGGATTTGTGATATCAGTGGATGGATTGAAGATGGTTCCTGAGAAAGTGAGAGCTATTGCTGAATGGCCTACACCTGAAATCATTGGAGAGGTAAGATCATTTCATGGATTGGCTAGCTTCTACCAGAAGTTCATTAGGAATTTTAGTTCTATTTGTAACCCCATGACGGAGATGATGAGAGGAAACAAGAAGGATTTTAGATGGACATCTGGAGTAGACAGGAGTTCTGAATTGTTGAAGCAGAAGGTGACTAAGCAGCCTGTGTTGGCTTTACCATATTTTCATAAGGTATTTCAAGTAGACTGTGATGCAAGTGGAAATGCAATTGGAGTATTGTTAAGTCAAGAAGGAAGACCAGTAGCCTATTTCAGTGAGAAGTTGAATGATGCAAGGAGAAGGTATTCAGTATATGATCAGGAGTTCTATGCCATAGTTCAAGATTTGAAAAAGTGGATACATTACTTGTTATCTAAGGATTTTTTGTTGTATATGGATCATCAAGCTTTACAATATTTGAACAGTTAAGGTAAGTTGAATCAGAAACACATGAGATGGGTAGAGTTCTTACAGAGTTACACTTTTGTCTTGAAACATAGGAGTGGAAAGTCAAATAAAGTTGTTGACGCTTTGAGTAGGAGAAGGAATTTACTGGCACAGATGAGAGTGGAGGTATTAGGCTTTGATGAATTGAGGAACTTGTATAGGGAAGACCCGAATTTTGCAAAACCTTGGAGAGCATTAGAGAACCAATCTTGGAGGATAGAAGTCAATGGTTTTATTATTTCATCCAAGAGGACATGTTGTTTAGAGGAAACCAGTTGTGTATACCCCAAAGTTTAATGAGGGATAACATGGTAAAAGAGAAATATAGTGGAGGATTAGCAAGAAATTTTGGAATTGACAAGATAGTAGCATTGGTGATTGAGAACTACTTTTGGCCACAAATTCATAAGGATGTAAGGATATTTGTGTAGAGTTGCAAACTTTTTCAAGTTGCAAAAGGAAGTAGTCAGAATGTTGGATTGTATAAGCCTCTAACGGTACCAAAAGGACCTTGGGAGGATATCAGTATGGATTTCATACCTGGTTTTCCTAAGACACAAAGAGGTAATGATTTAGTATTTGTGATAGTGGACAGATTTTCTAAAATGGCACATTTCATACCTTGTAAGAAGCCAACAAATGTAGTACATGTAGTAGATTTTTTCTTTAGAGAAGTGGTCAGATTGCATGGGTTACCTAAGAGTATTGTTTCAGACAGAGATACAAAGTTTTTTGGCTATTTTTGGAGGACACTTTGGAAGAAGCTGAAAATAAATTTGAAGTTCAGTTCTACTTTTCACCCACAGACAGATGGACAAACAGAGGTAGTGAACCAAATTTTGGGAAATTTGTTGAGATGTTTGGTTGGAGAGAAGACCAGAAGTTGGGATCTAGTCCTAGCACAAGCAGAGTTTTCCTACAATAATTCAGTGAACATGCGTACTGGAAAGACCCCTTTTGAGATTGTTACAGGAGTTCATCCTAGAGGTATATCAAAGCTAAGAGACATTAGTAAGGAAGATAAGAGGAGAGTAGAAGCAGAAGAATTTTTAGAACATATGAAGACAGTGCATACTCAAGTGAAGCAACACTTGGAGAACATGAACTAAAAGTATAAGGAGAAAGAATATGAAAAGATGAGACATAAGGAGTTCAGAGTTTGAGATGAAGCGATGGTGTACTTGAGGAAAGAAATATTTCTAGTTGGAACATATAGTAAATTGAAGATGAGGAAGTTTGGACCCTATAGGATATTGAAGAAATTTTACTCAGGGAATGCATATGAAGTGGAGTTATCGGATAACATGAGTATATCACCTATATTCAACATTGCAGACCTACATTAGTACCACGAAGCATAATTCAGTGAGGACAGTAAGATGAAGTTGGAAGAACAGCTTCTAAAACAACAATCAGATGAGATAGACAAAGTTTTGGATGTCAGAGATGGGAGAAAGACTCATGGAAGACAGTATAAAGAATATCTTGTGAAGTGGAAAGGTAGACCAATGGAGGATTCTTCTTGGACTTCTCAGGCTGAGGTAGACCGTATTGGTTTTCCTTTGGCCCCAGCAAAGTGAGAGGCTCACTTTTCATTAAACCCGGATGTCTGATGTAGGAGCATCCTTGGTTCTTGGCAATCTTGCATCAACCAAAAATATTTCCTTTCAGTTTTGTTCTTATTCTGTACCTGTTCGAGTTGATAGATCTGGTGTTTCTTCATGTTTGCTCGCCAGATCATGTGTACCTAGGATTTCATTGTGGACATGTTCAATCTTCGTTTTCCAAGTTTTCAGCTCATTTGGATCTTTTTTCTGAAAATTTATCGCTTTCAGTGTATGTGACAGTTTTTGGGGCTGGCCCCGAAATAACTTCAAACCTAACGGCTAGTTGGATCGATCACGAACCTTTCCCGTGACTTGTGGATCCTCACAGTGTGTTAATATTTTTTCTATGGAGTGTCCCCAACCTTACACTTAGGTCCACACTTCATCATACGCATCTACCATGGATGAATTTCAGATTTGAGGCTGACCTGTTCTTGCACATGTTACACATTTCTTCTCGGAGATTGTAGCGATCTTTGGCTGACGCGGATGTTTCTAGACTCCTGAATATGGTATAAAGCTAGTATTGAATAATTAGAAGAGGGGGAGAGATGATTAAGAAGGATATGTTGTATATTAGGCCCGATCTATAGGATTTCGCTTGCATGTATGAGCACTATATTTTGAGCATGTTGTAATCAGGCCTGTGTGCCGAATCTGTAAGCCCGGATGTGGCCGACTATATGTAATCAATATTTCAGATAATGAGAATGTTTGCACATGCATTTTCCTCCATAAATTGTGTTGCTTCTATTGTGTTAATCTTGTTGCATTGTTCAGACTATTCTCTTTGAGGACCCTCCTTACCATGATTGCACCACAAACCTTATTGTACAGACCCGTACATAGGCTGAATATGAAAGAAAACTCAGAAAATAATTGAAAATAAAGATTTTGATTACTTTTCTCCTTCAAATGTGCAAAAAAAACCCTTGCTCGAGCCTTCAAGAGGCCTTAAATACATGTTCCAATCCAAAACTACTCCTAAAATGCCTATAACTGATCACTAAACTACCTTGAACCCCTTCAAATTCCATATTTTGCACTTTATTTTGACAATTATTACATCATAATGTGACTTTTTGAATCAACCTAATTCTAGCACCCCAAATACATTAAAAGTGGTCTTATTATACCTTTATTACCACAAAATAATCCACTTACTCCTAATTCCTAGACCTTCATATTGACCAACCTTGACAAAGTGAATCTTTACAAACACATGTTTTAGGTGCTCCTGCACCATACACCCTGCCTTGCTCCTACTTGTCCTTGTAAATACTTCATTTTGACCTTGGGCTTAGTTTCATCCATGCTCATCAATATTTTGCTTGCATTGTCTCCTTGAACCTATATTTGCATGCTCAGACTTGTACTCACACATCTCAACCTACCACTTCCAACATGCTCATCATGCTTATCCAATACCAAACAATCCATATTATGTTCTTCACCTTTCATCTTAACCTTGGGTTGTTATTTCATCAGCAAAAGCATCAACACAAGGAAGTAACATAAGACTCCCTTCACTCTCTACCTTCTAACACTTCTCTTCACAAACTTTCTCAGATTCCCCATGCTTAGAACCATCTTCACAGTAGCATACATCTGTCACACAACCAAATCTGACAACCAAGGATAGTCCATTGTCCAATCCATATCATTTTCTTTCTTCTCCATCACAATTAGAGACTTCTCAAACTCTTTTTCTCTAGCCTTCCCTTAGCCAACCATCATTAAATTTTCCGCTATAGTATCTTTCAATAGTGAGACCTCACTCATCCATTTTTGTTCAACTTCTTCACCACTCAAGGTGACGAAAACTTCTTCACATCCTACACACTCTTTCACAAACTCATCTTCTCTCATTAGCCATTCCCTTTGGCTCCCTAAATTATCTTATATCCTGACTTGTTCTTCACTCTTGACCTTTTCCAACTCTACACCTTCAGGTTTCTCACTCTTCTTTACTTGCATCAAACTTTTTGTCTCAATTGCCTCTGTACCTTTTGCCTCATAACTCACTGTATTTGCAATCTTTGTCTTCCTACTACTTGCATCTATCCTTAAGGGACACATCACTGCCCCAATGATGATATTTTCACACCCTTCAAGCCCCTCATGGATTTCTATCATCTTCTCATCTTCCTTAACTATATCCACTCTCTCTTCCTTCACACTTTCATTCTTCAAGATCTCTCTGACATTAGATCTTCCATCCTCTTTGCCAATGCACACCTGCTGCAACTCATCTTCTCCATTATCAGCCTCTTGTTGTTTTTCATCTCTTTGTCCCTTCAGTGGATAGTATGCCTCCTCAATAACCCTACTATGCCATTATTGCCTCTCCATTGACAACTCTCCTACACTCTTACCTTTTTCTCTTTGAGGGATCTCTGTCCCAAGTGTTCATTTTTCACAAATCTTTGTAGCAGACCTACCCTTTGCTGCCTTGACCTCATTTTCTTGCAATTGCAAAAAATCTTACCTAAATTTGTCTTCACCGCATCCTCCATCCTCATCTTGTTCCTTCAAGGTTTGTTCGCCTTTGACCTTCACTTCCTCTTCTTCCCTTGTGTCTTTAATCTGCTATGTTTTCCTCAATGCTCCTTCATGGTGCTTTACTCTCTCCATAGCATCTACGCTATGCTTCTCTATTTCTCCATTATGCCCTTGTTCCTTTTGTTCTATCAACTCTCTTTTTCCACACATGTCCATCCTCCTTTGTGCCCCATCATCCTGCAAACAACTCAAGGTATAGTTTTTCCCATCCTTTTCAATTTCATACACATTAAGTCTTCCATCATGTATAGCAAACCTATCATATTGCCAAGCTCTACCTAGTATCATGTGACAATCTCTTATAGGCATAATATCACATACTACAACATCTTTATAAGGACCAATCTGGAAATCTACAAATGCTTGCTCACTAACCACAATATGTTGACTATCATTTACCCAATATGCCTTATAAGGTGATTCATGAATTATCCTTTTCAAATGTAACTTTTCAACCATTTCCTCATAAACAACATTATCCAAGGAACCTGAACAAATCATTACTTTACATACCTTACCTCTACATTTGCATTTGGTCTGGAATATGGATTGTCTTTGCTTCATTTATGCATAACTTGCTTGGATTTCTTCAAGCTCCTTCATTGATTGCATAATGGCTTCTTCCACTCTTCAACTTTAAACCTACAATAGATCTACTTGCTAGCTCTGATACCAATTGGTGCAAAGCATCTATCGACAACTCAAACTCATCAAGGAACTTCTATCCCAAACTTGACAGGAGAAGATCAAATTAAACAAGAAACTTCTTTTCACTTTTCTTTCATCAAAATTCATATTGTTTCATTCAACTTTTCATCAAATTTCATCAATTTACTCTTAGCCATTCACCTAGCAGGACTCCAAGACTTGTTTTAGGAAATTATCTCACAACCACAGTAACCAATTCCCCATCCAATCACACTTATATGGACCCATTAACCTGGTACAAAACATATCTTAAATTCACCATTGGTCTCTTTGGACCACCTTCACGCAAACTGACCTTTTAGGCTGAATCGGGTTCCAAATAGCCCTCTTTTCCAAAGGAACTTACCTTCAAACTTGTCTCCAACTCTCCACACCTCAAAATAGTCTTACAGCTACCTCCAAAACTCAAGAATCTCCAACCATCAGGTCCCTACACATGCATCAAGACTCATTTCTCTTAAACCCTCACTTTTCATCATCTTCATAGGGGTTTACTGAAAGTCCTATGTCCAGACCTTATAAAAACTCAAATCCACTTCAAACTCTCATTATTATGCCTATACATGCTCAAAACAACATTATATTAGGTTTCCCTCATGTTTGACAGACACTTCCTTTGTAAATCAACTCATTTTCCCTTGTTTTCACCCCCCTTACCCTAGGGTTTCTAATTTTTCCACTCCTCAGACTCTTCTCAACCACTCAAGCCTTTAGTTCATCCTCAAGTACACTTTTTTTCACTACTTTCAAGGGTGTCTACCCATTTCTACACCACTGTCCTCTTTTTATTTACTTTAGCCTTGTTTCTAAGGCACCAAAACTAAGATTTGACATGGGACAGTGTGGAGAATCACTTAAAACCCTTCACCAGAACTTATTATTGAATCTTTCACCTAACTCTACATCTACCAAGCCATTTCCACCAAGGAACAGTTATCACAGAAAGGTGGAAAGGCCTTTTACAACATTTTAGGCCTCAAACCCTTGCTTCCCTGTTTTCGAACCAATCAAGAAAAATCAGACCCTAAAGTGCTTATTACTCAATGAAATCCTATAAGAATTAATTCAAAAGGAATCCAATACCATATTACACAAAATTCAAAACATTTAGAACCCAAACCCTGCTATACAGACCCATACACAGGCTAAATATGAAAGAAAACTCAGAAAATAATTGAAAATAGAACTTTTGATTACTTTTCTCCTTTAAATGTGCAACAACAACCCTTGCTCGAGCCTTCAAGAGGCCTTAAATACATGTTCCAATCCAAAAATACTCCTGAAATTCCTATAATTGATCACTATACTACCTTGATCCCCTTCAAATTCCATATTTTGCACTTTATTTTGACAATTATTACATCATAATGTGACTTTCTGAATCAACCTAATTCTAGCACCCCAAATACATTAAAAGTGGTCTTATTAGACCTTTATTACCACAAAATACCCCACTTACTCCTAATTCCTTGACCTTCATATTGACCAACCTTGACAAAGTGAATCTTTACAAACACATGTTTTAGGTGCTCTTGCACCAATTTGTGCATTGGATTTGAGTTTTGGCATTGGTATTTGATGATTAATCATTTAATCATTTATGTATTAGTTCCAATAATCGAAATGAAGGTTATCATCTGTGACAACTGATTCACCCCCCTCTCAGTTGTCCTATTCAACACAACTATTCAAATTTTTAGAAAGACAACAAGTTTGATTATCTTAATCCCAAAAGATGTTATTATTACTTGATTTTTTACCTATACCATTAAATTAGAATCAAATAGGAAATCTAAAGTTTTTAGTGAAGGTAAATTCAAGATTGGATAGAGTTAAGGTTGAGATATGCTAAGAAAATCAAGTGCTAAAGATGCATCATAGGTGGTGAGTCAACTACAAATTAATTTACATTTCCTATTATCTATGTATTACCTATTCATTAGAAATGAAAACGATAATATAAACAATGCTTAACAAATCTCCCAAGCATAAACATGCAAAGGATTAACTTTCAATCATAACAAATAATGATTTATCCCTATTGGGTTGACAACCCCATCACTCAAGATTGATGATGCATACAAATGCATTCACTAAATACATGATTATTTAAATTCGTTATCATTAACTATCAATTATATTTAACATTAAGGTTATATTCTATAGCTACAAACCCTATTCCTTTAATTATGAATTTACCCAAGATAATATTTTTCTTATGCCACCTTTTTCAGGTGATTAAAATTATCAACTTGCTTAAACAATACCTAGACTCTTCCTTACTAGATTGTTTGAATCATATTCATGTAGATTAAAATATTCTTATTCTTGAATAAATTGAAGATATTGTTCAAACACTAATAAACCAAATAAATGATTAAACTCTAACAAGAAACAAATCCTAAAAATATATAAATAAAAGAAAACAATTAATTGAAACTTACTTTTAAACATTTCTAAATTAAAGCACTTAAATAATAACTAGAAACTACTTTCAAAACTAACTTATGAATCTTTATAAGCAATTTTCTTTCCTTCAAACCTATTTGCATTTTTCATCTTACAAAATGGAAATAGTGTTCTTAAATATTTTTCGAATGTTTTCTTGTAAAATTAATGAATGCAACTACTATAACCGTGTTTGCAATTTTACAAATTGTAAAGTTTCTCTAGATATTTTAATTGAAAAATTACAGTGTTGAATAGCTTCCATTATCTCAGATTTACATACATGTACACATATATAGATATATATTTAAATGTATAGCTAATCGGCATACACAAAAATTGGATTCAAATCTAAAGAGCAAGAACATATTTAATTCTTATTTAGTTTCCAGATTTTATATTCATTTATTTCGAGCCCCTTTTTTTACATGGCGGTGCTGATAATGGGGTCTGAGCCCTCACTGGTTGACCCCATAGATGGGGTTCGACCAACGGGTCAAGCCCCTCAAAAGGTTTCTTTATTTCCTTAAAATGAAACTTAGTTTCATTCGAAACAATCTCTTTTTAAGTTTATTACATTTCTTTTAAACACTAACACTTATAAATTTAATATACTCTACTTTAAAAAAATAAAAATAAAACTTTAATCATGTTAATCTTCACTTTCAATATGGTTATTATAAAATGCAAATTTTACAATATATATTTTATATATTATAATTTATTTAACTATTTTTTTTTAAATTTTAATTATATTAGATTTTATAGTTTGAGGGATAAGAGAACATTTATAATTTTGTTGTCTAATAATAAGTTTTATTATTTTTAGATTCAAAATTTATATGTACATATTGATATTAAGAGCTATTTTTTAATTACTTTTTACATAAATAAATAAATGAATCTTACATTATATGTTGTTGGTGTTTCAATTAGCACCTCTAGAGTGCTTATTGGAAATAGACAACTATGCACAGTGTGTGATGATTGCTCTTCAGATTATGGAGGGGAAGCTCCCTCTTGTTTGATGATGTTTACGTAAAAGTAAAACAAACTAAATGTTCCTATCTTTTTTACTCAGCGGGCAGGACACAAGGGTGCATAAACACAATGCGTTGTAGCTAAGATTTTCTGTAGTTTATGCAGATCCTAACTACAACTAAGCTAACTTTTAATCTATCCTATCTTCTCAAGATAAACAGAGCATGAGGGAATAGGAGCATGAATGGATTGGTAGGATCGCTTGGATCAACCGTCTCTTCAAAATGTGTCTGAGGCTCTGAACTCTCAGATCTATGTTGGGATAAGGTATTATGGAAGAAATCACTCTTTACGGTAAGCCGAATCTCAGGATTACCAAGAAGGAGGAACCCCTGTCCAAGGTGTAGGCTGGGAAGCAAGGTGTAGGCTAGGAAGCAACTCACTAGAAACAAAATGATGAAATAGCTAACAAGATTCCTAAGGAGGTGACAACACCTGTCCAAATTGTAGGCTGAAATACAAATCATTACACAACATCAAATGACAACCATTACCATCAAAATACCCAAGGAGGTGATGACACCTATCCAAGGGGGAGATTGAAACAATAGATTGTAAGAACAAGACATTGATAGAACTTGAAACTTTTGATCAAATTGCATGTTCCTTTTGATTTATTTATTCAAACTTTCTCAACAAATTACAAATATTTGGGACAACAAAGGTACGGAATCATACACAATTGCGATCAAACCAAATAAATCTCATCCAAGAGTGAACAAATATAGACTTGTAAATATGTTGGCACAATGGCGCAACAATTTTGTGTAGTAAATAAAGGCTACAAAATAATGAGCAAACACTCTTATTTATAGAGACTCAAAGGAGTAGGCAACCCTAAAATATCCTTGAGTTAACAAATAGTTCTTTCCAATCTACAAAATTTATTCCTATGTCTAAATGTAGGTGATCTAGTAGTTAACTGGAAAGCTACTTCAGTTAACTGAAACTAAACTAAAAGCCAACTCCAATTACAAAAGTGCCTCCAAAATAGAGATCCACAATTAGTAGGGATCTAAAAATAAACATCCATAATTAGTGGGATCTGACATGCATGATTAGTGGGACAATGAGTTAGCTTGGAATGAGGCATCAAGTTAACTCCCATTGCCATTAATGCTATTTTGGAGGGTAGGACATCCTAAGTGGGTGTTTAACACCTCACCACTTTCATTCAACAATTATTCTATCCAGTCGTTGACTTCTTTTTCCTTTGGATAGTCAATGCTCCCTAGGATGATGACATGGTGTTTCAGCATCTCTTCACCACTTGCAAGAATTTGTTGATATTCTATACACTTTGTAGCTGCATCATCTAGCTTGGTCATCATAGTTGCAATCTTACTCAACTTGTGACAAATAGGATCACTGTAGAGACTGTTGTGGATGAGGTCTTGGAATTGCTTTTACACTTTAGCTAGCTAAATGTAGGCATCTCCTTCATGCTAATAACAACAAGGTATGGATGTTACCAACATTCTTATGAACTTGATAACACCTGCTAAAATCTATTGGTATTCAGTCAGTTCCACAGAATTGGTATCATAGGATTTCACCTTGTATGCCATATGTTCTTTCCAAGCGAAAAGATGTCGGTTGTTCTCTATAGTGGTAACTGATTAGTATTCCAATTGTAAATCTGAGACTGTGATATCATCCCTAGACCTCTTCTCTACTGCCTCTAGCTCAAATTGTTGAATATTTGCATGGAGTTCATGAGCTTTGTTCTTCAACTGGTATAGTTCTGCCAGTATACACAATCCTCTAATGACGAATTCTTCCACTTGATTTCTCAATTGTTTTCCATATAATATCAGTTGGTGATGATTTTTCTCCATAGGGAGGTCTAGCATCTCTCGAGGCAAGGCAAAGATTTTTGGTGTGCCATGTATCAAGTTAGATATGTACAACCTCAGCTACTGGTTTTTAGCCTTTAAGATTGCTTTATCTCTTCCATCCTTAGCCATTCTTTCTTGGACGCTTATTGATGCAACTCTAAGAAGGTCTGCTTCCACCTAATGAGTGGTCCTACCAAGGTTGACCTTTAACAAAGTAAAGTCATTAACCTCTACCTCATGTCTATTCCTGTCCTTAGGTGGCACAACTATCTCTATGACAATTTCATTGTCTTCGTTCTTTCCTACGTGGACCGACTTCTTCAGTTTCTTTACTGGCATGTCTTGAGGGACATGGTCAAACTCTATGAAGTTCAACTGGTAGGATGGTCTATTTCTTTTCCTTCCTAGGAGATTATCAATCCATGAGTTATCTTGACTAGCCCTGCTGAAAGGATAGATGATAGGACCCTGAATGCTTGATGAATGAGATTGTGTTGTAGTGTCATGTGGCGGCGAATCCAAGTCAATGGGAATCAATTATTTTTGTGATGGTGGTGAAGTGAGAGGTTCTGCTTCCATCTCTAGTACTGCATCGACTACGATTGCTTCCATGATGGGCTTTTTCTCAGCTGTGATGATCTCAATCACTGGCTCAACTACAGTTGTTTCCATGACCATGTCAAGTATGTTTGTGGTTGTCTCTACATGTACTTCTTGCTGATTTGTATTAGCAATATGTATTCTTCCCCTTGTATGCCATGTCATTCGAGCTCCTCTAGGAGGATTGCTCCATTACTTCTATCTTGGCTTCTTCCTTGACATGGAAGGTAGTGAAGAATGAACCAATGGTGTCTCTATGTGGGGAATTACTACCTTCCTTATCTTCTTGATGTCTAAGTAGAGTTGACCATCTCTAACAACCCTACTTGTCCTTTCCTCTATCGATGTACTTTCCTTAGCATACCCATCAACTTTTCCAAGTGGTTATGAGTCTCGGATCCATGAAGAATGTAGGGAGAATAACTTCCCCATCATCATCAGATAGGCCTTCCACGTCCTCTGACATGAAGTTAGCAATCTATGGAAGTCTAAACCAGCTATAATTTCATCTTCATGTATCAAATTCATCTTCATAGTTGACCTAATAGTCTTCCATAGAGGACTTGTGTGAATATTGTTGCTCAAGGTGTGCTATATAGCGACCTTTAGGATCATACGATTATCTCTCGATGAGGTACTTAAGGTTAAGCCTCATCATTTCAAGGTCTATGGCCTTGGCATCCACTTCTATCTTGCACCTGTATAGTCCCATCTCAAAAGGAAATTTTGCAGTAGTCTTGTGCTTGAGACATAGATGAGAATGAACCTCAGACAATTGTTGCAAGAATTTTGTGAAGACCACCCTATCTGAAGGATAGTGGGGTAACATGGAGGGATGACCATTGTATCCATATATGCGTATGTAGGTGAAAGTGGGGAACTGGATGAACCAATCCACCCAATCCACCATTGCCTCTTTGGCTATTGGTGATATGTGTATGTGCATCTCATGGTCTAGATCTTTTATGGTGTGCATTATGAAGAGATCATTCTTTTGCTTGAAATGTCTTTCTGCTTGAGTGAACTCAAGTCGTGGGAAATGCTTGTGGACTCTTTGCACACCTAAGGTTCCAACTATGTTTAATGCTTTGAATTTTCCTTGGAAGGCAATCAGGTATACAAGATATGAGCACATGTGGAACTTGTGAGCCTCTAAGAACCCAGTCATTTTCTTATGGAGCGTGTCACTGATGAGGGTGGTCCAGTCATAGTGCTCCCTATTGCTTACAATTTTGGAAATGATATAGTACATCCATGACTAGAATTGGTTTCCCTCCTCCTATCCAGTGATATGATTGAGTAAAGTGATCATCACTACATACTCATCTCGAAACTCTCCACATCCCATATTCTTGGGTAATTTGGCCTTTTTTGTTTTAAGCCACTTTTTGGTATTCTCATCTAACACTTATGCTTTGATGTATCAAATACCTTCTCATATTCTATCATAGATATGACCACATTTTTTGCACATGGTGGAATAGGAAAACACCTTTCAATATCCCTCAACTTAAGGCTACATATCATTCGATCATACACTAATCAAATCTCTCATGTGGTAGGGTTGTAATTCTTAATGCAAGCAATTACAAACTTCACACTCTATAATGTGATGGGGATTGATGCATCCTCAAACAATTTGGATTGCTCGATGTTCTGTAATGTGCATTGGTCAATGCCTTCCAACCTTTCTGAGTCAACCTTTGGGTGTACCTAATGCAAGTCAATGTCTATCATTTTTAGGAAATCACGAACCAAGACTGTTTTCGTCTTGTACTACACTTGGGAGAATTGAATCCTAAAAATCTTAAAGATCAACTGTGCACTTGATACTGTTCAGGTACTTTTCTGAAAACCCCTAAAAATAGTGCTTGTCGAGAAGTATTTTTCTGGAAAAAAATTTGACACAAGTATTGTTCATGCTTCAATGTTGAACAAACCTGGTTCATTTGATTTTCAAATTTGTGACTTTTTCAAAAAAAATCCTTAAAAATAAGGGCAATAAGTTTTCTATTTTTTGGAAAACTTTAAGAAGTGGATTTTGCTAAAAAAACTGTGTTAACCATACCCAGTTGGTCAAATATGTGATTATTCACAATTTTCTGGGACATACAAGAAGCCCTAAGACAAGAAAAGAGGAAAAGGAAGAAGATTGGAAGTTATCAACTGTCTTTCTGGAAAAATAATGCCTTTTGGTGCAACATCTGATGAAGTGTCCTTTTGTTCAACTGATATTCAAAAATATGAAGAACAATGACAAACCCTCTTTTAGATCTTAAAAAGACGTCTTGGATGAGAAATTGTTGTTTTTGTCTTCAACCTGCAAAGAAAGATAATGAATTGTGATGCCTAGGCTTTATATATACTGATTTGGAGTTGAATGCATCAATCTTGGGTGCCAAGTCATGATGGAGGAGTTTTTTTGCTTGATCTAGAGTTCTCGAGAGTGATTTCCATCAATTTGGGGCCATTTTAGACATGAAAAGGTTGTCTAAATAGACAACTTCAATCAATTGAGACTCTCTTTGACTTTAGGAATCCCTTTGATGAGGTGAACACTTTTTCATTATTTTCATGGTGAAGTGCCTTTGTTTGATCCTCAATCTCGGTTGTTTGATTGATCTTGAAGTGTTGTCGATGAATCCATTGCCAAGTTGAGTCAACTCTAAAGAGGTATGCTCGAGAGCTACAAAGCTAAAAACCTGAATCTGATGCCTCAAATTCAAGGGCACCTTTTCCCAATAGGGGTGCTTTTAGCTTCAGACATAGTCAAATTCTTGAGTGTTCTTCAATTTCTCCATTTTGACCCTTCGTACTCTAATATGAGATCACCGTTGACCAATGAGTCTGATGATCTTGCTGGAATGTGGGATGGAATGCCAAATCAACTTTAGAAAGGATGACTAACTTCACACATCTTGAAAGTTGATTTGGATGCCTTAAAATCTAGGGTTCCTCTAGCTTGTAGGGGTGTTTTTGACCTTTTGACCTGTTATTTTCAACTTGAAAGCTTTCACAAACTACCTCAGCTTGGTCTATGTCGTCATGTGTTTGACTTGTCTGTTGTCTTCCCTAACAGTGTCATTGTTGAGATTGATCAAAACAAAGGAGGTCATCCTAGAGGTGATTGAGCTTGTAGACTACATATGGTTTCCCAAAAAGTTGGGTGCCTATTCTCAGCAGGGGCACTTTTCCTTGATACTTGTTCAATTTTCTTATGCTCTTCATTCTACCTTCATCCTTAGTGCTTTCTAATTTTGCGAACACCTAACAAGTCCTACAAACATATAGTTGGATTGATCGTGAAGCTGAGAGATAGCTGAATAGATGCCTTGTAGAAACAGCTATTGAAAACCTCAATAGGAGGCTCAAAATGAAGGGCATATGTGGCTTGTAGGGGCACTTTTTCCTTGATGTGCATTGATTTAGCCTTCATTTGGCATGCTCTAACAATCACCAGTTGTTGTTGTTTGATGTGTCTCACATGCTAGAAAATAGGTTTGTTGCAAAGTTGAGCTGATGTTGGAGAGATTACCCGAAGACAGGCTTATTCAACAACTGAGATTTGGACCATCTAATGCAAGGGTGCCCCTAGTCAACAGGGGTGATTTTTCTCATGTTTTATTGCCATTTGATAGCTCTTGCATTGCAGCATCACCTGACTTCACACGCATTTGATGTTGATCGATGAATCAGATGACTTAACTTGACGATGCGTTAGAAAGCCAACAGGAACATGAAGAGGATGTTTTCCTTGGTGAAAGTTGATGATTGCCTTTCACCTTTGGAATCCAAGGGTGCCTTTCCTCATTAGGGGAACTTTTAGGTGCAATTGCATCATTTCCTTTGAAAAATATTCATCTCTTCACGTCTCACATTCGTCGTGTAGCTTGATTGATTTGATCCTTTTTGTTGACGACATAGACATTTATCCTAGCAATCACCTTCAACATGCTATGTGTATGGGTGTTGGAAAAATGAATAAGGCATTCAACTACACAACCTCCTTGGTAGCAAGGCGTGCATTTTCCAAACTTAGTCAATTTTAAGCATTTTTCACTTTTGAAAATCCCCTCTGTTGCAGAGCATCTTTTCGAGCATTTTTGCCATGGATTCCTCATTGAAGCTTTTGAAGCTTAGGTTTTTCCACCTAGTACTAGCCATTCTACCATTAATGGTTGTGGAGGTCCCAACTTTCTTCCTAAAAAATGAAAATAGACCCACTAGAGTAAAACAATGTTTTTGGTGATTTTGACTTGACCAGTGTGATCGTGGAGTCAAATTATCCTATAAAAATCATTTTGGATCATTTCTGGAAAGGTCCTATTTTTTAAGGTTTTCCTAAAAATAGGGGTTTGAAACCCTAATTTTATTTTTTTTTAAATTTTGCAAATATCTTCCTTGACATAAACCCACAAAAACCCTATGTTTGGTTTGACCTAGAACATACTTTTGACAATGTTTTTACATGATTTAGCTTAATTTAAGCAAAATCCCAAAAAAATATTGTGGGTATAACATATTTATATCAAACTTTTTAAAGAAAAATAAATATAAGATCAAACCATTCATTTTACAAGATAACTTAATATGAAAGGAAAGACCATGTATTTATTTTTCTTGGATTTAAAATTTGTAGAGACCTACATGTTTTTCATTTACCTTTCTATAAGAGGAATGATTAATTTATAACTCTAAAAGAATTCAAGTCATTTTTAAACTTTTTCAATTAAGTTAGGAAATTTGAATCCCAATACACAATCCTTCTATTCCCTTAAATATTTACATAAAAGGCTTCTATAATTGCACTTACAAAGTTTAACTTCACCCCAACATTAGCCCTTTAAAGTTAGAGATCAAAACATGCCTAATGTCTTCCTTAAATTACACATCTAGTTGAAAGAATAAATACATTTACAAATTGATCCAACCACCATATACACAAAAATTACATTTTCATTGATCACTAAGTTTTTGATTAAGGCCAAAAAAGGTTTTGAAGGGATCCTAAAACCCTTTAATAGTAGATAAAGATAGAATAAAGAATTAAGAGTTCAAAAAAAGATGAAAAGCTGCCACTAAAGAAAAACCAAAGACCAACGTAGAGGCAACACAACAAAAAACCAGCAGGAAACCTAAGCCATATTTCTCATAATGTCATCAACTTCCTTTTCCAGGCTATCCATGTTGATAGCTACTTTCTTCATCTCCTGAATTTCCATAGGAGTCTTTTCCATCTTCCTTTTCAAGTTGGCTCTGGTACATTTGCTAGGCCTGACCCCTTCAACTTGGCTTTGTTCTTTACCATCCTCAACCTCCACCACAACTTTAACCTGATGTGCTCTTTCCAAGCTCTCGACCATCATATTCATTGTGCTGGCAGTGGATTTGAGGATTTTGTGGCTCATTTCCAAAACTTTATGAATGGAATCTCTTACATTCTTTAGCCTCCCCTCTATATCAAAAAGCTTCCCATCATGTTTATTCTTGAAAAGCTCCAAGTCTGCCATAGTTTTCTTCAAGCACTCAACCATATACCTATTTTCATCTTCAGTCCACATATCCTTAGCTCTATCTTTATCCTTGCTCATATTATTAGTCTCCTCCAACTTTTCCAACCTACTATTATAAGCCATTTGATTGAACTTAATTTCCTTAATCTCAAAAAAGGCCCACTTGAACAGACAAGAAAAATCAACAACTTGGCTTTGTTCTTTATTATCCTCAATCTCCACCACAGCTTTAACCTGATGTGCTCTTTCAGGGCTATCAACCATCATATTCATTGTGTTGGCAATGGATTTGAGGATTTTGTGGCTCATTTCCAAAACTTTTTGAATGAAATCTCTTACATTCTTTAGCCTCCCTCTATATCAGAAAGCTTCCCATCATGGTTGTTCTTGAAAAGCTCCAAGTCCTCCACAATTTTCTTCAAGCACTCAACCATATACCTCTTTTCATCTTCAGTCCATAGATCCTTAGCTCTATCTTTATCCTTGCTCGTATTATTATTCTCCTCCAACTTTTCCAACATACTATTATAATCCCTTTGATTGAGCTTAATTTCCTTAATCTCAACAGAATTATTATCCAATTCTCATCAAGGAAACTAATTATGAAAGCTTCCAATTTTTTCCAAAAATTCCTTCTAGCAATCCTATTATTGGGAGCATATATATTAGATAAGATCCAACTAAAACCATCCCTAATATGTCTGAATCTAGTCTCCACATGGTTAGCGTCATCCCAAATCGGGGTACCTTGAATATGATCTTGGTTCCAAAATGTCACAAGCCCTCCAGAGGCCCCTCCAAGCTCCTACCCTAAACAACATTATTCTTAAATATTTTCATTTTCTCCACCCTCTCCTTAGGCATTTTAGTTTCAAGAATGATAAGAATATCAGGCTTATGATCCTTAGAAAAATTGTGCAAAATTTCTTGTTTATGGGAACTATTTAGCCCCCTAATATTCCATGACAAAAACTTCATTTTCTTGATGGGGTACTGATCCGAAAAATATCTAGAATGGTTCTTTGAGTCTCATCTACAATTTTTTGGTTGCATTCCTACTCCCTATGCCACCTTGTTGATTTTCTACCCAAACCTCTTTGGGCTCCACAATCCACTTTAGTTTTTTATCTCGTGGAAACTCCTCTAGTACTACCCCCTCTTTTATTCTTTTTCTTCTCAACCTTTGTATATGAGCTATCCTCCTCAAGTTCTAGGTCCTCAAGACCCATGAATCCCTGCCCATCCATAAAATCATCTCTAGAAGCTTCATTAATAACCAGGGAGAACTTCGATTCATTTCCTATCTTACTGGTTTTCTCTGAGCTCCTAAAAGTATCCTTTACTTCAACTAGGGAACAATGAGAGCTATCCCTAAGATGTGAGGAAGAAGTCTTCCCCTCCATCACCATAGAGATCTTATCATTACTTACTCTGCTTCCCTCCTCCTGACCATTATAGGATTTCTTCTCCACATCTTCAGAAGCATTGTCTAGGAGCGACTTTTCAACCTTCAAGCTATCATCCAACTTTCCCGTACTCTCAACCTCTTCCTTATCTCCCCTATCCTAAAACCCATTGGTCCTCACCTCATTGGGTACCTGACCACATACAATATTGTCCTCAACATTCCCAGACATAGGTATTTCTACCTTTCTCCCCTCCAATTTGGAGTTCTTGTCCTCCTTACTGTTCTCCTAATCTACCTCTGACATGCTCTCCTCTAAGGATTTCCCCATTTCTTCCACCTTCCAAATTTTGGTCCCTTTGTTGCTTGACTTGGCTTCAGGTTTAGAAACACTATGTGGGAATTTCCTAGCCCAATGCCCAATATTTTTACAGTTAAAACAAACAAAGGGAAGTGTTTCAAATTCTATAGATTGAACCCACTTACCCAGCTTTGAAACAATGTCAATTGGTGATGGTAAATCAGTGGAATTCATAATACCCACATAGATCCTATAAAAAAACAACCTTTTCCTAGCTGCAGTCATGGCATCTATTGATAGGAGTTCCCCAAAAGAGTTTTATATCCCTCTAAAAACATCCTCATTCTAGAACTCCATAGGAAGGCCTGGTAATCGGACCCACACCGACACAGCTTCAAAAGAGGTATCCATGAAGTCCATTTTTTGGGACCATTTCTTGATAGCCAAAGATGACTTGCCAATAACCAAGGGGCCACCACACAACACTACAATCTTATCCTCTTCATAGGAGAAAGAAAAAGAGAAAAACCTTTAGGCAAGGCCGCGACCTCGATTTGACCTTTTTCTCTCCACTTCTTTCTAACAAAGTCCCTTACCACTTCAATGTTTGGCCTCAGACCCATAAATTTACCCACCAGAGAAGAAGCCATTAAGGAAATGTTTTGGTCAATAAATGGATCCGATACTAGAATCACAAATGTCCCACTCGAGGGTACCAAAATATTACTAATCGGAGGGAGGGAGGATTTACAAGCAGGCTTGGTACTGAAAAGCGAAGACCATATTTTTTTGAATCCACCCAAGCCTTGTCCCCTGCCACTTTCTCCACATCCAGGTTTCCCAAAGCATCAGTCCCACCATCACCATCATTTAGAGAAGGGATAGAAAAAAAACTATCCTTTCGGGTCACACTTGTCTCTTGGGTCCCCCCTCTTCCCTTGACTCCCATCCTCAGAAAAAGATCTCACCTACTCCTCTGCTACCAACTCCCCATATTCATCCTCAGAAGACCCTCCCCACAGTGCAAGACCAACTTCCTTTGAACCAAGCACCCATTGCTGACCAGGGGAAAATTCAAAAGCTTTTTCCAGCTCTCCCATCTCATGACCCTCAAGCATTCTACGTATGACTATTGATAATTGTATCTCTATTCAATAATTCTTTAGGGAGAATTGAGTGTAATAGATGAACAAACTAACCATGCATCTAATTGATTTTTTTCGTCTGTTCAGGTGGGCCTTTTCTGAGATTAAGGAAATGAAGCTCAATCAAAGGGCTTATAATAGTAGGCTCGAAAAGTTGGAGGAGACTGATAATACGAGCAAGGATAAAGATAGAGCTAAGGTTTTGTGGGCTAAAGATGAAAAGAGGTATATGGTTGAGTGCTTGAAGAAAACTACGGAGGACTTGAAGCTTTTCAAGTACAACCATGATGGGAAGCTTTTTGATATAGAGGGGAGGCTAAAGAATGTAAGAGATTCCATTAAGAAAGTTTTGGAAATGAACCACAAAATCCTCAAATCCACTACCAACACAATGAATATGATGGTCAAGAGCCTGGAAAGAGCACATCAGGTTAAATTTGTGGTGGAGGTTAAGGATGATAAAGAACAAAGCCAAGATGAAGGGGTCGGACCTAGTAAATGTAACAAAGCCAACTTGAAAAGGAAGATGGACAAGACTCTTGTGGAAATTCAGGAAATGAAGAAAGCGGTTATCAACATGGATAACCTGGAAAAGGAAGTTGCTAACATTATGAGAAATTTGGCTAAGGTTTCCTACTGGTTTTTTGCTGTGTTGCCTCTACGTTGGTCTTTGGTTTTTCTTTATTGGTAGCTTTTCATCTTTTGTTGAACTCTTAATGTTTTATTCTATCTTTATCTACAGTTAAAGGGTTTCAGGATCCCTTCAAAACCTGTTTTTACCTTAATCAAAAACAATTTAATTTTCTCATAACTCCACTCTTGGAACTTAAAGCTTTTCCCAATTCACAAGACTCATAACTATTTCTTGAATCCTTAATTTAATAGTCCTCCCATTGATATCCAACTTCAATATATATATATGTACTTGAAATAAAATGACAAACAAAAAAAATATGGCCACAAGCTTTGCTCCCAACCATAGGATTGATATTCAATCCACCCCTGAGCTCTAAGGGTCACATAGCCCTTCCCAAACACTTTACACATGGCTCACATTTCCAAGCTTGACACAAATAAACCATTCATTCACATAACTCAAAAGCTTTATTCTAACACACAAAGTGGTTATTCATGTACAACTTTACAAGGTGGAACTCCTACCCAAAAAAACCCTAACACACACAACGTCATCACAAAGGATCCAACATTAAATCTTCACATAAATTCCAAACCACAAATTAACATACATATCAAACAAGAATCAACAAATATATACATATACCAATGAAACACTCCAACATTCATTTATATATATCAACAAAAAATCAAAACATAAAGGGTAGATCTTACCAAGAAATTTTCCAACCAAAATATAGAAGAATTTCTTTCTCCAAGCCCTTTCCTCCATTCCTCCTTGCCAAAATTTTTGTTCTCTTCATCAATAAATATCCTCCCAAATGAGGAATCATACAAAGACAAGAACAAAACTGAAAGAAAAGAGATTAGCCAAAGAAATAAAGAAGCCCCTTCTCCTCAGAAGGAGAAAGAACAAAAAGAAGGGGAAAAGAACCACCTTTTCATAACTTCCCAACCACTCAACCAACTCCAATTTTCACCACATTTCATAAGTGGGTAATTAGAGTGGGTTACTAACTCTATTAAATGGGTTTTGTGGGAAAAAAAAAAACCCCTCACCTATAAACCTACCTCCTAGGAAAATTTTCAAATAAATAAAACCACATTGAGGACTTCATAAAACATAAAATAAGTAATCACATTTAAAAGGGTGGCTCAAGGGTCTAATAAAACAACCTCTCACACATACACAACCCCTAAAAAATAAGATAAAAAAACATGTCCTTGACAAGACCAAAAATTCACAAGAATAACATAAAGGAAGTAGTTAAGTGACCCCTTGATCAACATTGGCCAATTTTTACCAATTTACTCAACCAAGAAAGAGTGTCAGTATTACTCATGATTAATAATAATTAAAACAATGACATGAAATAAAAATTCCAAGAATAATAATCAACTATAAAATTAGATCCAGTAATCTACATAAGTAACATATAATTTAACACTCCTCACTCACATGATACCTATTAGAGTCAATAAACAATTGATTCTACTATCTGTTATCAAAATATAACCACTTATTTCAATAATCTATTTAGCTTATAATGCATACTACTATAAGTAAACATATCAATCATCAAATTTATAATCACACCTACCCATAGTAAGTAATCACCTAACATACTATAATACACTTAATATACATAATAATAGTACCAATACTAAACACCTCGAACATTGCATTTACGTAGACAAGGAATTGATCATCTAGATATCACAAGAATCACCACACAATATGATCATCTTCTTTGTATAGAAACAATCATCACTAATGTATATGATCTACATAAAAAAACATAGAATATAGGACATAAACCATCAATGAACAATAGGATCAACAAGACCACAAGAGATAGGGTCTTACACGATATCCTAGAGTACGTAGCTACAAGTCCAGTAAATTGAAATAATGCCAAGTTTATACCACTAATATTCCTCATGCTTTCCATGTTGAAATAATGTTTGTTGTAGAGGCTTTCAACCATTCCCTTCAAGCTTCCCTTCATTGTCTATGCATCTTCAGAATTAGGATTTCCTTCTTTTCAAAGATGGATGTCGATGCCTAAAAGGTTTTTCTAAATTCCAGCCCTCATTGTGTTGCACTCATTGAGTAACTTATTTTATTCCAATTAGTTTTTCCTAAAAAATGTGAGCTTTCATTCAATACTCCATTTCCACATGAAACACCTGTTGTTGTCAGCACTTGGTAAAAACTTTTCAATTGCCAATTTATCCATACCTATTTCCAATATTTCCTTGAAATTATTATCAATTTTGACCCAAACTGATACTCATGTTTGGCAGTGGAAATTTTATTATCAACTTTGGTCCTCAACGCTTTGATATCTTCACATTTCTTCTTCATATCAAAGATTAATTTGTTTCCCTTAATTAAAATGTTTGCATCCCATTCTTCAATAACTTTTGCATAGATCTTATAACCTTGAATCTTACTCCCATTTCCTTTCACATAGAAGATGTTCGATAAAAGGTTGTGTTGGCTTGGCTAATTGGTTGGGGATCTAGATCTATTAAATATTTAAAAAATCAATCAAAACCCTCACTTGATTTTTCATCTCATATTTAATTTGTTTTTCCTTGGTCATTCTTTCTACCAACCTAGCATTTGTTACTTGAAAATTATGTACATCTCCATCCCTATTTGAAGGCCCCAAGTTAACTCTAGTGATATTAAAATCCCTAATAGTGGCTTGTATCACATCTTTCTATGTAGAGATATGCCACTTCCACATACATATTCCTAGTATTGTTATCTTCCAATAACCTAGATGTAGTCTTCAATTTCTTGGGCTTCTGAGTCTTTTGAATCAATTGACCAATAAAATATTTTTTAGGAAGATTAATTTGAATTTTTTCCTTTTCCTAGATAGGCTTTGTTCTAACCATGAGGTATTAATAGGTGCATATATATATTTGGAACCAAGAGAAGTAAATTGTAAGGCTCTTCTAAGAGGAGGAGTATTAGAAGTTATTGCTTCAGGAGAAGAGGGTGGAGTGGGATCTACCTTAGGATAATTTTGTGGTTCCTTCAAAGGAGGAGAATCAAGAGAAGAAGGAACACTTTCTTATGAAGGAGAAGAAGATAAATTAATTATTTCATCTTCCTCTACAACCTGCTTATCTTTCTTTGGTTGGGCTTGTTCTAGAGATTCTTCTTCATAATTCTTCTTGGTAAACTCTCCTATGGGGATTCTTCATCACCATCTCTTTGTCCTCTTGAGGTTATTTTTTGAACATGAGGTGATTGCATACCAAAGGATGAAGTTGCTTGGCTAATTCATCTTTGATGTTGAGTGTCTTGAGAATTAGGAGGTAGATATTTTTTTTTCTATAGTCTCCTTGTTACCCAACCTTTCATTCTCCTAAGCACCACCACAATTTTTGCCTCAATAGTTTCCACTTCTCTAATACTTCAATCCATAGGTACAATTGGCTAAGCCTATACATGATTCACATAGATTGGGTCCAATAGATTATACTCATCATCATACAAGCCTTGGATATCCCAATCTAATATGAATGTTACTATATTCCTTAAATTCAACCTCATCCACCTTCTCCTATGAACCTCATAATCATCTGCACAATATGCCCAATAATCTTCTAGATGTGATATATGATGGAAACCAGACCCTAATTGTAGATTATCTTTAACAAAATTCTTCTTGTCAAAAAGAAACCTCCTTTCACGGAATTATATTGTATGTATTTCCAAATCCCTTTCAATATTAAGAGCATCATACACTGAACTACAAGAATAATAACCAAGGCCAATGGGAAACTAGACACCTACCTTATTCCTTTCTTGGCACCTTTTATTATTTTTTGTGATCTATATACACACTTCAATTAAGATAAATTTTTCTTTCACATATTTGGGAAGTTTGTAGGGAATTCCATCAAAATCCCCAACATGATGTAATTGAACCTTTAGAATTGAATGAAATTTCTACTAGAGGTGTTAGTCAATTATGTTGCTTAAAGAGATATCCTTAGTAATATATTAGCTTGGATATCTCGTCCCATTATCATGGTAAATGCATCATTCATTCTCTTTAAATTTTTGTATATCCTATCCAATTATATCTTATCATAATAGTCATAGATATGAATATCCTCATCTTGAACTTCAACCAGTCTCAAAATTTGTCACGGTCTTGTGCAGGCAATAGCATAAAACAAGTATGAAGACATATAGAATGATTTATTAAAGGAAAATTAAATTATCATCGAGTGCATTTGATCACATATCAATTAAGTCCAATCAAGATATTGTTCGCCATCAATGATTATTTGTATGAAGAAATACATTCAATCTTCAAAATCATGGGCTCTTTTTTATATTTCAATCTATGTAAAAGCACAATTATATTGGAAATTCTTCCAAAAATTGGGTTTTGTGAAACTTCTTACTCAATTGGGATTTACCTCTTTTGGTGTAGAAAACCACTCTCAAGCTATAAAAATTTTATGTTGCCCTTTATTCTATTGAAAGCATTGGTGAGAGAGGATAAAATTAAAATATTTACATATCTCTTTTTGGAAACTTCAAACATGAGGCAAATGTGTCTCAATTGATTATAATTACCAACCTATTATTTCTTGTTCTTATCTCCCTTTTGTTGGGGTTATAGTGATCAATACATTCTAAAACTAGATTTTGCATTGTACTCCAACTAGAAATACACCGCTTACAACAACCTACATTCAATCAAATGTTGAGTAATAGGGGGACTATTTTCTCTTCCAATTCTCTCCTATAACTCATCCAAGTTTATATGCCCTAACTTAATGTCCTAAATTTTTGGAATTATGCTTGACAAACCCAACAAATTCTTATAGCCTAGATACTTAAACTTCATGATGAATAAAATTCAGGTGAGTGCAAACACAATTCATGCCCAAAAATGGTTAAATTTTCTTATGTGAGCTATTCAAACAATACCCAATTCTCCAAATTCACCAAAGCATTCCCAAGATTATTCTATGATAAGCTAAGTCTTAAGATGGGAACCATTATAACTCTATGTTGATTTCTAGTTCTACATAAACTACTTCTCAAATTCTTCTACAATTCACTCTTTCATCACTTACAAAATCTGCTTTCAAATGCTCATTAAAACATTTTATTTAGGTAACATAATTACCATATAGGCATCTAAAATCAATGTTTAAAAGTAGTAGGTGGAAATTAATGACTCCCTTAATAATTGGTTTGTGTAAGCTTTCCCATCTTGCACCAAGTTCTGACATTTTTAAAATTCAAATGAGAATGACTATGAGAGATTTTCAAAGAATTGATCAGTTTCAATAACCCTGTTGGGGGCCGACAAAGGTTTCATAACCGTTATCATCCTCTAAAAGTTATTTGTCAAAATTTTATTCAAAAGGGTCCAACCTTCATAATGTATAATACTTCAACCATAATCATGGTTTCAAAAACCTTGTCAGGACCCAATAGAGGTCTCAAAAACTACATAAAGATCTGAAATGCTTATTTTAATCTTCAATTTGCTTCATACTTTTGAAATGCCGCCCTTTGAAAATGAAATTTTATTTTAAAAATTTGGTGATAATATTCAATTGGATAAAAGGATGGTTTTCAAAACCTTATCGAAACCCGACAAAGGTTTTGAAACCTTTAGAAATCTACAAAACTCCAAAAATCTAGCTAAGCATTTAACTCTTTTCTTTTGACATTGACATTTGGCTAGGATGTGAAAACCATTTTGAGTGCTAAAAATGTTTCAAGAACCTTTAAAAGGGTCAATAATAGATATTATTAAAATTTCACATGAAAACAATGGGGAAAAACTAGGTTGTGACAACCAACTTGGAACTCCATACTTAAGGTTCTATAAATTGATTTACCAATTGAAATTATGTGGAAAAGAGCACTTGTAAAGGCTACCATAGTTTTCAAGAGGGCATCAAAATTATGGTAACAATTGGCTCTAACTAGGGATCAATACTATGAAGGATATAAAAGAACATATAATAAAATATTAGTGTCTTACAAATTGGGGCACAAAGTCAACACTTGCAAGACAAGAGAATACAATAAACCAAGAACTACAAAGGGAGACCAAAAGAACAAGCCAAAAATTCTAATCTAATATTTAGAGAGGCAATACATAATAATACTCAAATCTGATATAGATTCAAATCTTGCTCATTATATGGAATAGGAAATGGTGTACCATCAACATAGGATAACTTGAAAGATTTAGTACCATATTCTTGAGTTATTTTAAAGGGGAATCTCCATAAATAATCACTTTCAGTGTGTTCCCTTGGGATCTCTCCTTCTATCCCACAACAATACTAAGTCTCCAATCATAAATCTCTTGGATGATCCTTTCTATCAAATATTTTCTTAACTTTAGCCTAATGCATAGTGATCTTGTCCACCATATCCTCCCTTTGTTCTTCAATTTTTGTGAGGTGCATAATTATTTTCTCTTTAGAGTTCTAGAACTCTTGATCCTCAATAGTAGTCAACATTTTGATAGTATATATTTCTAGAGGTAGAGGCAAAGAACTACCTATTTTGTACACCAGTTCGAATGGGGACATCCCTATCACCCTATTGGGTGTGATCTTTGTTGTCACTAAAAGTATGATCCCTTTCTAAGTTGTAAAACTTAGCCTACTAAAAAAATATGGGTTGATCTCCCTAAGTGTGGTCTCAAGTGTTGGAGATCAACCTCCAAAGAGGGTTGGTTCCCTTTGAAACTTCACCTAATTAATCTATCATATTATTGCATGCTGAAAAAGGGATGAAAGGAAAAATTAAAATGAAACCTAGGACTAATAAGGTGATGCACCAAATTGATTTGGGATCACAATACAATAAAATGAATAAGTTGTTTCATGCACAACTCAAGCTTCTACATACTTATACATCATTATTTCATAGGAAAGATGAAGTTTTCTCAATTATAAAAGAAAAAAATAAATATTTTCATATTTAGAAGTTGTTTAGACTATTTTCATAACCTATGACCTCCATAAGGTATGTATATCTCTGTAAAAAAGTGTTGAATGAAATGAGACATACATTGAGGATTTGTGTAAAAACACAAAAATAAATCAATCATTTGTATTTGTACACAAAATACAGATAAGGGAAGGAAAAATACTTGTCTTTATTTATCAAAAGAAGTGTTACATACAATTGTATACAAGTCTGAAAATGAGTTACATTGTTGCTCCAGCTACAAAAAACATTCAAATGTTACAATACATTGCTAAGAATGAACAAGAACTCTTTGAAAATATGCCCTTAGGCTTGCTTATAAGTTGCTCAACAACTTGCTAGATAATAGGAACATGTGTTGAGAAAGGAAAGACAAGTGTTAAAACAAGCTTGCTGGGTCAAACCTTCTTGGGCGTCCAAAACTGCCATCCCTACTTTCTAGCCCCTTTAAATGCTCCAAAAAGGTGTTCAAATGAAGAAAACTTATTTCCTTGGCCCTATCTATTAGCCCAAGTATCCTTGAATAGCTCCTAGATTCTTAGAGATGCTCCAAACTAAGTCAAACTACCCTTAATTCTCCCCATATATTTTTTGCAATCCACCAAACTATCCTAGATGTCCTCCAACTACTCACAATTGCTCATTACTTCCCTTAAATTGTCTTAACTTTATCTCCAAATTCAGAGGTCGTGTGGAAAATATCTTGGGAATGATTACATCCTCTAGGAGGGTGTAGGAGAAACCTTAGGGTTAAAGAATGACTCATGGCCCATGTATTAAAATCTATTTATTTTGACATTTTTCACTCCTCCCTTTTGTTATTACCATTTTCATGAGATGGCTGCCATCTTACTACTATTCTTTTCACAATGAATATAGTTGTTCACTCTATGGCCTTAGATCTTCCATGTGAAGATTCTCCCATATATTTGTATCTATGCTTCGAGTAAGGAATACAAAGATATCCCTCTAGAATAAGTAACCTGCCTAATCCAACAACAATATGGCATACCTCTGAAGACATTGAATCTTACATCTAGAATAGTGTGCATTTCAAATGATCTACCTGGATATGGTTGATGTTGTTGTGTATTCCTTTTATTATGATTTGGATTTTAACTATCCCTTTTAGTCATTGATCTCTTCTAAATGTCTTCAACTTGAAAATTTTATTGTCTTCCATATTTTCACAATGCCTTTAGACTGTCACCTACCATTGTTTATCTTTTGTGGTAATTTTAGACAATATATAATAGCATATGAATCCTTGAAAGCCTTTATAGTGACTAATATAAACTCATCATGCTATCCACTATACATTTTCAACCTTTCATGGATGAAATATTACCTTGAGAATCTCCTTGTGGTTCTCAAAATTAAAAACCCTTACCAAAACTATGACCTTTGCTCATCTCAAATGTTCTTACTTTTATAACCCCTATGATCGGTAGAATCATAAAATGAGTTGATCCAAGTATTGAAAATCAAAATGCTTGGTAAGACTTTAAAATATTGATAATAGCAAGGTTTTCCTAAATTTTCTCCATTTGAAATATTTTGAAAATATCAATAAACTTCACGCTAGCAAGATCGACCCTATCTAGATTACTGATGATTCTTTTCCACTACCTATAATAGGACTTTACTGTCTTTTCATTATTTCTATAACTCTCATCTTGATGTCATTGTATCCTATCCCTGTCATTCTCTGGTGTGACTACCCTTTTGGATGTTTGTCATCTCCACCTTGCAAGCTTTTATGACTACTCCTAATTGTGGCTATTGAGCAACCTATTAATGACTATCCTTTTCACATGGTTTTCAAATAGGTTATCATTCACATAAGACTACGTATAGCTTTCAAAACACTCCATTGACTATCATAATAGCATAAATTTCCATCTATGATTGTCTAGGGTCTTTAAAAAATATGTAGGTTGAATGTAGAGTTATTGACATGGAGAACAAATTTTGTCCCTATTATGGAATGATTATCATCTAGAACTTTAATCACTATACTCTCTTTAACCTACAACCCATGATTATGCTTATTTCTGAAACGAAGAAAGATTAAATTTTTTTGTCAAAATGGATTGATGAACCAATTAGGGACCTATTCATTAGGAAATGAGATCCCCACAAAGAATTTATTAACAAACCTTAGGTGAATCAACCCTAAGTGAGAATCTATAGATTTCCTTATGACTGAAGGATGGGGGTCAAGGTCAAAAAACACTTTGGGGAGAAAAAAAATATATATAAAATAAACACCAAAATGCTATCTAACACTTGAAACAATAATATTAAACTCAATATTTGCAAAACCAAAAAATAAAATGCATATCTAAGAAGGGAAGAGACTTGTGTACCAGTCACCAAAAGTGCTTTTCAGAAGTTGATTTGAGACTCATTCGCCCATGGGTGAATGGTTCCAAGTATAAGGGCTTCATAAATCTTTCGGGAGCCTCTAGTGCATATATGAATCTTCCTATTTGTCCAATTTTAAGTGCTAAAAAGTCAAAAATATGATTTGAAGGTGAGATTCCGTGATTTGACAACTTTAACAACTTTTGCATCTTTGTAAATATTTTTCTTCAAAAGGTCTTGAATTCTTCTTCAACCTAAATTTGCAATCACACATACAAGAGAGAAAAATGTTTTGGGTGAATAGGGGTTTTCCTTGGTAAAACCCTATTTTGGTAATCAAAAGTTGAATTGCAATAATGCATGAAAGAGGGAATGAAGAATGAACAAAGCTATGTTACCACTCGAAAAACCCGCGAATGAAACCTTGATAATGGAGATCTTAGGAGGTGTGTAACTTGCATGAGATGGTTGAATTGGATGTGGATCTTGACACTTTAATCATTCTTGAAATGATACTTTGAATGCTTGACTTGATCATGAAACCTACATCACAATGTTAGCTCCAAAAACATGCGTGATGCAATAATACTTTGACATGATGAATAGATCTTGAATGCTGCAATATATCTCAGATATATTTTCTCTTGAATGCCTTTAATCAAAAACTTTAGCTCTCATGAAGTCACACAAAAATTCTAGGTGAAACATAGTGAAATGACCTTGTATTTATAGGTATGTATCCTTAATTTTCCAAAATTCAAATATCACAAGCCAACATTGAATTATGGATTTTAAAACATTTAAATACCACCAAAAACATAGTTTAAATTTAGGTCCTAAGGTTTAGGGAGGACCCATTCACCCATGGGTGAATGGGTCCCATGTCCATAAACCTGGAACACACATTGCTCAATGTAAAGTGTTATGTTTAGGCATTATTTTTGGGTTTTTCCTCTTCGGAAAATATAATTTTTAGCTTGTAAATGAATTAAAAGGCTATTGAAGTCATAATTAAGATCAATTAATTAAGAGGGCCCAAATAAGTGTGTAAATTTAAAAAGGTAGATTTAACAACACTAAATTAAGACATTATTAAGTCCATTTTAAATGAGGGACCAAACAAGTGAGAAAATATAAAGGGTTACATTTTTCTACACTACAATTTCATTTAAAACCTATTTCATGTTCTTATCTATAAACAAGATTGAAATTGCCTTTATGACTATCATCAATAGATTTTCCAACTTCATGATTCTACTCCCAGTCATCTCAGGTCTCTGCCATGTCTTACATAGTCATATCACTTACAATCACTATCATTATGATTGTCAACTTTCCCTTCGAAGATTCCATGGATTGTCATTATTCATTTCAAATGTCATGACTCATAGACAGACATTTCATGTTTGAACTCACTATCATACCAACAAGGTATTCATTCTCATGAATAACGTATTGCAAAGCTATTATCATTGGTGTATCCTGCATGTCATTACTAGCAAAGAGAATGTCCTCAAAACTGCATTCTTGTTCTCACTAGCATATTGATGACTATATTTCCTTTATTCTAAGAGAGTTTCATAAAAAGTAGAAAAATAATCATAGCTGATAAAGTATTGGTGATGACACATAACTTGACTAGCCATCCAAGGATTGTGAAAATATTTTATTGACTTGATCACCTTTATAACCCCTTCTATTGGTTGACTTGATCTTTGGCAAGCTTATTTCAATTATATCTTTTATTTTCAATAACGCCAATGTTTTTGACTCGAAAATTTCCCTATTTATTGAAGTTAGAGATGATAGAGTAGGATTATCAACATAATTGGCTAAAGATGGAAGAAAACACCACAATATGCCTCTTTCTCAAACAAATAAATCTGATCATTCTATAATCTTTCATACTAGGTGTTATGGAGTAAAATTGTACCCTTATGCAATTTCACATAATATCACCCTTTCCTTTATCTTAATAAGTCAATAATGCAAAAACTCGCTTTCTTAGCCTTCATTTTCATCCCTTCTTTGTAATTTTTTGTTAGTGGGGGAATTTTTATCTAGGATGCTTCCATGTCGTGCAGATTTCTGTGCGCCATGTGAATGTCTTGACAAGATTCCTAATCTTGTGGCCATTAGGACATTACATTGTTGCCTACCCATGAAGTGTAACACCTCTACAGTCACAAATGCATTCAAGAACAACTCTTTGGCATGCATTTTGACTATTTTATTCCCTCTTTTTCTTATTCCACTTGATTCTTGCATTTCTATTTCCATTCTAGCATTTTCAATCTCACAACCTCTCATTCTAATACTCCATTCTCACATTCTCTTCATTCTAGCTTTCATCTTTCAGCTCTACACCATTTTTCTTGTAGGTTCAAGATTTCTACACCATATTCTTGCTTGATTATCTCAAGACTTCAAACAACCACTCTTCCTCTCAACTTCACCAAGCTCATTGGAGGGGGTAACACATACTTTTATAGGATTATCATTCTTATTGTTCAGTATAATTGTTATCTTGCATCCTCTACGTCTTGTCTTTTCATTTCTTTATCTTTCTATATTTTTGTCTATTTGGTTGTCTATGGAGCTGGAAACATCAAAGCGTGGGTTTGACTAAGACAAGCCCCAAAAAGAAGCCCAAACACTTTTCCTATTTTTGTGTGTGCAGGTGTTGTTCATGAGGAGTTTGCAGGAAGTTGGACCTACCATAAGTTAATCCCTTTTCTTTCACTACACATCATTTTTCTTAATAGCTAACTTTACTTGTCATTTAAGTATTCTTCTTCTACTTCTTTACATTTTATGCATTTTATTCAGTTTAGTTAAAACTATCAAACTTTAGTATTTTGGATGTTAGTGAATCCTAAGTGTCTCTTGTAGTAAAATCTACCACTGGTCCATATGAGATGCCAACACACCATAGACATTTCAATGTGTCTCTTTATCATCCTTGGTGTGTGTTTTCATCCTCTGGTCGAGAGCCTATCAGTCTATCTCCTGAGACCTTTGAGGCCCATTAACCCAAATTCTTAAGTTATTTATCATAAGCATTCAAAAAGCCCAAAAAAATAATTTAATCTCTCCTTTAACTATCATCCCATCACTTGATCTTTTGTCCTTGAGGTAACCTAGAGCCATCAGCTCCCTTCAGACTCATCCCTGTCCTAGAGACTCAAGACTAGCGAATCCTCTCTGTTGCATTTTGGTGAAATTGATGTGAAATTTCTATTCTCGTTGTCTTTTGTTTGAAAAAAATTATTCTCTCATGTTAGGAAGTGTAGTTGATAGTGTGTTATAACATTCTTTATGAGCTTCATGACTCAATCAACTACTGTTGGATACACAATAAGAAGAATTTATTAAAACACAGATATGAGATCTAGAAGGTTTAGTCCTCCTTGATCCAGCTCAACCTTTGAAGAGTTATCTACAAGAGTCTTTCCTAGATACACTCTGCCTCTCAATGAAGTTGCAACCCATGTTCCTACCCCTCCTACCTCACCCTCTAACTCTACCTCTTCCTTAGAGGATGAAGCTATTCTCAGGGTCCTTTTAGAGAAAATTTACTCCTTATAACTTAGACTCAAAGAGATCACTAGGTTCTTAACAAGAGATGATGCATTTGCCTAAGTGCCTCCCATTGTTGAAAATATAAGGAATTTTTTGACTAAAGCTTGAAGAGGCTTAGAGATTCTTTGTTGCATAGAAAACATCATAGAGACTCATTTCCCATCCTACACCTTCATCTTGGGTGCTACCCAAGATGACAAATCGTACACCAATGGAAAATAGTTGGGTATCTTGATTCCCATGGTGTTTATGTGCATGGATGACATGAGTCTGTATGTCAATACCACCACCGTGCCTAAGTAGAGTTGTACAATCAAAGTAAATATGTTTTTTTCTAGATTTCAATTTCTCCACATCTGGAGCTCAAAATGTGTCCATTTTTGGTGTTGGTGTTGGTGTCAAGGGTTTTATCGATGTGGGTATTGGTGGTTATGTTGGTCATACTTTGTTTGTTGATCCTATCCTTAATGCTCTTCTATAGAAAATGGGATGTATGTAGAATCGGCTAACACATTTAGCTAGCTCATCCTCTCAGCCAATGGTCCAACCTTTTTGTCATCATAGTCCTTTATCTATCACTATTCTAAACACTCCCATCCCTCAAGGGGTGGAGATTAATTTTTTTGAAAAGTACAATGGTTGTGGGTACCCACAGACTCATGTTTCATCCTTTAATTCCATGTGTACAAATTTCTTCCATCACAATGCATTTTTAGCAAAACTATTCCCATGTTCTCTTAAGGATGTTGCATTGGAGTAGTATTGGTCCCTGCCTAATAATTATGTTTTATCTTTCGATCAGTTTGTAAATCGGTTCCTCTAGTAGTTCCAAGGTAGCATCAAGCCAAATTTTGTGTTTACCAATCTCATCTAATGTAAGAAAGGACCTCATGAGAAGGTATTAATTTTATAGCCTGATATTAGGCCCTATTCTCTCAAATTTCCTATCCTTTACCTAATTCTAATTATAGAAAGTGTTGAATATCTAAAATACAAAGGGGGGGGTGAATCAATATTCCATAAAACCATTCACATAAAATCCATTTAAGAATTATCACAAATTTGACTGAATCAACAAGAGAAAACATGGAATCAAGACAATGCATCATCACACATGAACACTAGGATTTTTATGTGAAAAACCCAAAATGGGAAAAACCACGGTGAGGATTAGCTCACAATATATTATATCTAGATATAGTATATTTCATGGATCACTTGAAAGGCTCACAAATTTAATACAAAAAGAGATGGCTAGCCACCAAGATACAAAAGTTATGGCTCACTACCAAAAGTATGAACTGATGGAATACACCTTCTATGTGTAGGGTTCAGTTTCAATGAAGCTCTAAATTTGAAGTACTACTGCAAAGCAGTCGCTCAACAATTCTATTATGATCCTTGAATTATCCCATAAAATATTGCTCACATTTGATAGATCATTTAAGCTCACACATTCTCAATATCCTTCACATCATACACATCCTTTTCCATACTCTCACACCATACTTTCCATGCACTCACACACTCTTTTCATTCCAAAGAATCTAATATATACATAAGTATACTTCATACATCAATTAGGTCAGCCTAATTAGATGTAAACAATGTTGGCATATGGATTTCAGTGTTGTCATTGATGGCAACCTAAGTCATTGATCTGGTCCACATTTCAGTATTGGTCCATACTGGCAAACAGAGTAAAGAGCTAGCTAGTACTGGAAGTAAAAGTGAAGAATAGGGTATCCGGTTAAAGTTAAATGTTTTGATCTGTATACTTCATCAGATTATCATTTTTGTTTGTGGATCTCAGAGAAAGGTATTTTGATGTTCATACTACCTTATCCAAGAATTATCTGGGCGCGCATTCACTGGTGTACAATCTAGGAGATCCAGTGTATTGATTTTTTGGTTATCAATGCTAGAAGGCCGACTTGGTGGATGTAGCCATTGTATATGCTTTAAGGAGTAATTGCTTAAATTTTGTAGTGCTCGAATGTGTTTACTTAGGTCTGTATTATGCTATGGCCAACTATGGGTGGTGGAAATTGAGAATTAGTTGTGGATTTAGTTAACCATTGGAAAATATTATATGTTTTGTTAAAGCTGACATATGGATGATCCAATATTTGGTTGCAGATATATAAGACTGGTTGTATCATTTGGATAGAGACAGAGCATGTGATGCAAAGTATGCTAGTGTGTGATGTGAAATTCAAAAGGATAGTGATACAAATTTACTTATGTATGGATTTGTGATGTGAATAGTAGAATAGAGCAGAGCGAAGTGTAGAATCAGACAGAAGGTCCAAAATCTGATCTATGAGCTGAACCAAAACTATAACTCGGCATGAGAATATGCTATTACTTCACTTCAATCCTTTAGATGGTTTTAATCTGAACATTTTGTAAGGTAGTGAGCCTGAATGCAAGTGCATTCCAATTTTGTAAAACTTATATTCGAGTACTCAAATCGTGCATTAACCTCCACAGTGGTTTTTTCCCTAACAAGGTTTCCACGTCAAAATCCTTGTGTTATGGTGTTGTGGATGACTACTTTGTGTTTTTTCATCTTTCCTTTGGTTTAATGTTGAAATGGTTTAAATATTAGACTAATAAAGTTCAGAATTGTAGAACATTGATTCACCCCTCCCTCTTTATGTTCCCTTGAGTCCAACAATTGTTATTAGAGCCTATTTCCTTGGAAGAAGTTTGACAAATTGAGGTGAATCTTGGAATGTAATATACTCTGATAGTCTTCAGCAACAGCTTTTGGTGGCACTTAATGATCTTGATCAGTCTAAAGCAGAAGTCCAGGAATTGAAAGAAAATCTTAATGATGTTGATAAATTCATTCAACCATTGAAGGATTGGATTGTTAAATCCAAGGAAAAGAGGAAGGATCTTTGTGATTAGATTAAGAAAAAAGAGAGAAAAAACATGGATGATGCTTCACCTGAATCAAACCTTGAAGGAAATAACTCAAGAATGTGAAAGGCTTTCCAGACAACGCTACCCTAAAGCATGAAATGGAATCTGTGGTGATGAAGTTGACTAAGGAAATTTAAGAAAGGAAGAAGAATGAGGAGAATATTGCTTAGTCCTTAAAAGAAAGATCTGATGAATGCAGAAGAATAAATGGAGAATTCATTCAATTAGAAAATGAACTACAACAATCCAGAAACAATGAAGAAGAGATTGAAAAATAGATTATTATTCTCAGGGATGAACTTACTACTGTAAATGAATACAAGGAGAAGTTTGAGATTAGCTCAGTTAATCTTGATGAGTTGACTCAAAGTCAGATGAGTGGAAATGACAAGCAAGGTCTTGGATATGAAAAAGGAGAAAGTTTCAGATCTGGACAAAGGAATTTCAGGCAAGGAAATTAGATGAGCAAAGGTGGAAGGTATCCGGTAAGACAACCTAATGCTCAAAAGTTTAATGGATATTTTTTTTCTTGCAATAAATTTGGTCATATGGCTACTCAATGTAGAAGTAAAATTAAATCAAGTGATTCGTCATTCTCTGGTCATTGTTTCAATTGCAATAAGTTTGGTCATAAATCAATCGAATGTAGAACTATTTCAAACAACTCTGTTAGTAGAAGGAATGTTGAATGTTACACCTGTGGAAGATTTGGGCATATTGCTAATCAATGTAGATCAAGAAGAAATCAATGCAATGATTGGTCCGGACAAGGAAATATTGTGTGCTACAATTGCAACAGATATGGTCACATTGCAAGATTCTACAGGAACAAAAATGTGGGTAGAAGAGGTCTGGTATACAAAAGCAGAAACTCACAGAAACATGATAAAGGGAAAGGGAGAGTGACTACAGATGAAATAAGAGATCAGATGAAGAAGACATGTGTAAGGAAGAACGAGTATGATATAGGAAATGGTTCTGAACCAAAACCTGCTTCTAGTAATTCTTTAGGGAATTGTTCTTAGGCCATTGGCCTAGGGGGAGTTTTTCAAGAAAATCCTTTTTCCCCTATCCATAAGCTGGTACCGGATCATGAAAAGATTTTCAAAAGTTGTATTAATGCTCTCATAAGGAAATTCAAGCAATTGAAGATGCGGAGAAGAATTTTTCTCATGTTGTCTGAGAAAATAGGGTATCTAGAACACCTAGGGAAAAATAATTTATTACAAGTGTGTGAGCTATAAAAGACATGTTGAAACCCTCATTTGTCACTTTGCATCGAAGAAAAGAAGAAGGAGAGCACTCTGCAACCAAATTTTGAAGGTGTGAAGGCATTTTGGCTATGAAACCCTAATTCATCAGGTACTTCAGAAATATTTCATTTAATTTGGTGTGCGCTTGATAGAAACAAAACATGAGTTCGAAAGGAAAAATGGAACAACTCAAAGGAGCAATCAATCTAGATGAATATAAAAGTGAGAAGATTAGAGCTGTAAGGAAGTTGTTGTCGCCTGATGAATTGAAGTGGTTGAAAGAAGCTAAACACAAGAATTTGGACATTTGGAATGAGTTTCCCTATTTCGAGAACATATAAATCATTAAGTTTATTTTGAGCAAATTGAATGACGATACTTTAATTCTGGACAAGCCCTACCTCATTTCGAAAGAAGTAATTGAAAATTTGACTGGATTATGTAAAATTGGGGAAATACCGAGAAATAATTCTACCTGAAATAAAGAAGTCAAAACCCTAACTGGAGTTATTGGAGATCAAAGGGTATTGATAATTTTGACAATCAAAGACTCAGTAACATGGTACATTGCGCACGGAGTATCCTCTAAAATATTTTTCAGAAACAAAGAAGGAGCAACTTCAGTAGGTGTAGTTTACATCTCTCACAAAATGATAATGGAAGGTTAGGACTTTGACCTGTGCAGACTGCTAAAGGATCAACTGATGGAGAATGTGCAATTGTCAAAGATGACAGGTTACCCTTTTAGGTTTGGTACTCTGGTTGTATGTCTAGTAATATATTTTCTTAAATGCTTACCGATGAAAAACAATGTGATGTGGAAAGAAAATGAACCAATATGCAAACAAATCTATACACACTCTAAGAGTCTAGCAAACTATGATCAAGAATTCAAAAATTTCTTTAAGAGTTTGATAGGAAAGTTTGGCTCAGTTGGTATTTCTCTTCCAGTGAGATGGAAAGAAAGAAAAAAGAAAAATAAACTATTGCGTATACTCCTCTGGCATGCAAGTTTCCAAAAATTGAAGGAAAAGGAAAAGAACAAGAGATTGTGGATATACCAGATGAGGAATTCGATAAGGAAATTGAGGACACCTAGGGAAAAAAACTAGAATCAGCCGAACCAGAACAATAAAAGGAAATGACAGAAGCAAGTGAAGAAGAAGATGACTTAACAAAAGAAAAACTACTACAGCTTGTTCATAAGGAAAGTGGAATGCAGAAAATTTCTAAGTTATGGTCTATCAGACCCTCATATGATCAGGATATGATTTTGAGTGTACTGAGTGCTCACATTGTGCACAATCAAACCAAGTTAGAGAGTTTGCAGAATATTTTTCCAGAAGAAATGATCAAATGCATCAAGGAAACCATGGAATCTGAGTCTCAAAACAAAGAAGAAGAGGAAGTAATCTTACATCTAAAGAAGCAGTACATAATATCTCTTACCAAGTTAAAAATGAAAATGAATGAACTGAGGCAATACATAAGTGAAAAAAACAATATTTATAACTATTGCATCTGTTGGCCTCATGTAGTTGGAAAATACAAAGAAAAATTGGAACAAATTGAAACAAAGTAAAATGGGATTGGACAAAGTTTTGATATATTTTAGGATTAGGATGGTACAATCAAGAAAAGGGTTCAAGAGTTACAATCTAAGCATGCAAAAGTCCAAATCACTAAAATCAAGCTTGTAGACACTTTTTGGAAGGTAAAGGACTTAACTAAATGCATATTGGAACAAATGATTGAGATACTGAGGAAAGGAGAAAAATTAGAGAATGTGATCACAATTCTAGAATCCCTCATCAAGATTGTCAACAAGACATCTAAGAATAATAGCATGATCATAATCATTGGGATTGCAACATAATCTTGGAAGAAATTCCTCATGGAGATGAAAGAAAATCACAAGATAATCTTCTGACTCAAGTAGCAGTTGTTCTTCTTCAAAATTTTGAATCAGTTATGAAGTTTTGGTTATATTTCAAAGGGGGAGACAAAGCAGTGAAAAATGCCTCATCAATCTCAAGGGGAACTATATTTTGAAGTTTTGAAGTTTGGCAGCATACTCATATTGGTTTTGACACTTAGTCATTTTTCACTAAGTGTTGCCATCAATGCCAAAGGGGGAGATTGCTGGAATATGGCTTTCAGTTTTGTCATTGATGGAAACCTAAGTCATTTATCTGGTCCATAGTTCAGTATTGGTCCATACCAATAGATAGTGTAAAGAGCTAGCTAGTACTAGAAGTAAAAGTGAAGAACAGGGTATCCGGTTAAAGTTATATCTGTCGATCTATATACTTCATCAGATTATCATGTTTGGTTGTGGATCTCATAGAAAGGTATTTTGATGTTTGTACTACCTTATCCAAGAATTATCTGGGTGTGCATTCACTGGTGTATGATCTAGGAGATCCAGTGTATTGATTTTTTGGTTATTAGTGCTAGAAGGTTGACTTCGTGGATGTAGTCATTACAGATGTTTAAGGAGTAATTGCTTAAATTTTTTTGTGCTCGAACATGTTTACTTAGGTCCTTATTATGCTATGGCCGACTATGGGTGGTGCATATTGAGAATTAGTTGTAGATTTAGCCGACCATTGTAAAATATTATATGTTTATTAAAGTCGATATATGGATGATCAAATATTTGGTTGCAGATATATATAAGAGATCGGTTGTATCATTTGGATAGAGATAGAGTATGTGATGTGAAGTATGCTAGTGTGTGATGCAAAATTCAGAAGGATAGTGATTTGAATTTACTTATGTATGGATTTGTGATGCAAATAGTAGAACAAAGTAGAGAAAAGTGCAAAATTAGACAGAAGGTCTAGAATCTGATCTATGAGTTGAACCATAACTATAACTAGGCATGAGAAGATGCTATTAATTTAGTTCAATCCTTTAGATGGTTTTAATCTAAACATTTTGTAAGGTAGTGAGCCTTCCTATTTTGAGCAGTGAGCTCTAGGAAATGAGCCTGAATGCAAGTGCATTCCCATTTTGTAAAACTTATATTTGAGTACTCAAATTGTGGATTAACCTCCACCATGGTTTTTCCCCTAATAGGTTTTCCACATAAAAATCCTTGTGTTATGGTGTTATGGATGATTACTTTGTGTGTTTGCATCTTTCCTTTTGTTTAATGTTGAAATGATTTAAATATCAAACTAATAAAGTTCATAATTGCATAACACTGATTCACCCCCCCTCTTAGTGTTCCCTTGAGTCCAACAAACAATCTAATCAAAATAACTCTTGTTCGCACCATATAATATTTGAAACATTTTTATCCATGTAGTGCATTATATCAGGTCAACGTAGATCTATAAAGAGATCCAATTAACATCTGCAAAGTATAATTAATCTTCTTAATACATGTCATATATTAGATTAGCCAAGGATAGGACCTAATCACAAAAACTCCAAACCACACACACTTCTCAAAGTAAACACCTTCCAGATATGATATTACTTCAGTTTATCATCACATTAACATTAGAGAGACTACCATTAGAACCGCAGCAACAAAATTTTCTTCTTAAGGAAACACAGAGTCTCCCATGCTATTGTACTAAACAATGAAACAACTATAGTGTACAGAGTTGAACTCTGTCAATGATAACTTTCTTGTAAGGAAGCTAAGGTAGCATAACAACTTCCTACACTAATCTTGAGAGGAGAATAATGCAAAACTTTACAGATCTTTAACAGTTACAAAAACTTAAATAGAAATAAACATAAATATCATGCATACCATGACACAATGATTTATGTGGGGAAAACCCTTTTGGGACAAAAACCCCACACTCGAAAATCCCCCCAACATATTATTCAATAAATCACAAAGATTATAATATACTTGAAAATCAAGCTTCTCATAGGAGTATCACCACTCAAAGATTAAGAGACAACATGACCACTATTAGACTCTCAGAATACATCATCGTCTCTCTCTACTACAGTTGTAATACAACACCCTCATAAAATAGAGTTACATTCTAGGGAAAGACAAGCCAAAAAAACATCCACCATTAGATCTAGAACCTAATAACGAACGATCCAAATTTACAATAGATCCTTTATTTAATGTATGTCGACCTTTCTAGAAGTTTCCTAAAAAATTTAACATGCTCACATTTCACTCTGTGTTGCCATTGTATACACCTATCAGTGTAACTAGGAAACATATATATATAAATATATACATCCTATCAACAATAAACTACATATAATTGCAAGTTTGAGACACATTTTCCCAACAAACCTCCCACTTGTCAAACACCTTGCAAGAGCAACATGAGGGTGTAAAAATCATCTCTTTAATTGCTAGGGGCCGAAAGGCCCATAGTATCTGAACACCATATAAAATTATTTGTGCTCATAGGATTAGTTAAAGAATCAACAACATTCATCAAAGTCTCTACCTTAACCGGCTTCACCCTACCATATTCAACCATATCTCTAACAAAATGATACTATACATCAATGTGCTTGGTCCTTGCATGAAATTTTGAGTTCTTGGCTAGACATATCACACTATGACTATCATAATAAATTTTCACTACACCTTGTTTTATACCAATATATAAACACATTCTCTTAAGCCAAATGGATTCTTACAAGCATGAGTATCTACCATATACTCTACTTCAGGAGTGGACAAAGCAACCACAACCTTCCACTTACTCATCCAACTAATTGTACCACCAAATAAAGTAAACACATAAGCATTGATGCATTTTCTGCTATCAACATAACCTGCCTAGTCTAAATCTACATAACCATGAATATCAAGGGAAATATCATCTTCAATCATATTACTATAATAACATATGGAGTAATATGAGGTACCACACAAATATCTAAAGACTCTTTTAACTACATCCCAATGAACTCTACCAGGATTAAACATATATCTGGAAAGAACTCCCATTGCTTGGGAAATTTTTGGTCTAGTACAGACCATAGCATACATAAAGCTTCCAAATGCACTCTGGTAAGGCACTCTACTCATGTCTTCCATCTCTAATGGACATGTTGGAAAATCTAAAATAGATAACTTTATCCAACATAAATAGGAACGCACAATGGTCTACAATCCTACATATCAAACCTCTATAAAATTGAATTCACATACTTACTTTGGCCAAGCCATAGCTTTCTATTCACTCTATCTCTTTTAATTTCCATCCCAATAATGTGTTTAGTCGCACCAAGATCTTTCATTTCAAATTTAGCAGCAAGTTGAGATTTCAGTTTTGAAATCATACCTTTCCCTTTGTCAATAAATAACATATCATCAACATATAATGCAATAAATAGGAAATGATCACCATCAGTTTTATAATAAACACAATAATTTGATTTAGAATTCTCAAATCCCAAACTCAACACATATGTATCAAATTTTTGGTACCACATCCTAGGACTTTATTTTAAACCATACAAAGATTTCTTTAATTTGCAAACCAATTTACTTTTACCTTTCACTACATAGTTCTATGGCTGTGTCATATAAATATCCTCCTCCAAATCACCATGAAGGAAAGAAGTTTTCACATCCATTTTCTCAACCTCTAAATCATAAGTAGCACCAATAGCAAGAAAAAATTTAATGGATGCCATTTTTGCAATAGGGGAAAATATCTCACCATAATCAACACCCTCAACTTGAGAGTAACCCTTCACAACAAACCTTTCTTTGTATTTCTCAATACTTCCATCTGAACCAATCTTTTCCTTGAACACCCATTTACAACCAACAATTTTTCATCCTTCAGGCAATGGTACAAGATCCCATGTATCATTATTTTTTAAAGATGCCATTTCTTCATCTATTGAAATCTTCCAAGATTTTGTATCATTCATACCTAGTCCCTCTTTTACAGATATAGGTTCATCCATGTTAGTATTTAAAGAAAAAATACATCTCCAATCATCAGGTGAATACCTTTCAAGTGGTTGTCTATGTCATGTACACCTACAAACATGTTGAGTTGGAGGTTCTTCCTCCTCTTCTGAAGATATAGAGCTAGATGAGCTATCATCAACTTCTTGTCTATCCTTGGGCCTCGATTCAACTTTCTTAGGTGTAGAAGGAAATTGAATCACATCTTCCTATTTTCTTTGTTCTAGCTGCAATGTAATAGAAAAATGATTAGTTTCTCTAAAATAAAACTCCTTCTATGTATTACCTTATGTGCAATAAGATCCCAAATATTGCATCCTTTCACAACATAGCTATATCTGATGAAGATACAGTATAATTCTCCAACTTTGTTCACTTCTCCTTTGGCACATGTACATATGCCTCACAACCAAAAACTCTAAGATGTCTTAATGAAGGCTTACGACTTGACCATGCCTCTATAGGAATCTTATCAACAAGAGCTGATGTAGGAGACCTGTTAATCAGGTAATAGGTAGTGGCAATAACTTCATCCCAAAACCTTTGTTCTAGGCCAACACCACTCAAAATACTCCTAGCCTTCTCTATCAGTGTCATGTTGATTCTTTCTACAAATCCATTATATTTTAGAGAATATGGTGTAGTATTTTGTTTATGAATACCGCAATCTTTACAAAACTTATCAAAATCATTATAGAAAAATTCATCACAATTATCAATTCTCAAAAATTATTTTCTTTCTAGTCTGCAACTCAACCATTACTTTAAATTCTTTAAATCAACTGAAAACTTCATATTTACTCTTTAGAAAATATACCCATGTCCTTCTACTATAATCATCAATAAATGAAATATAATATGTGGATTTACCAATTGAAGGAACATCTACAAGACCAAACACATCAAAATGAATAAGATCCAATACACCAAAATATTTATGAGAACTTGAGTAAAACTGAACACGATTTTATTTTCTATAAATGCAATGCTCACATAAATCAAATTCAAGATTACAATCAGTCAGAACTTCAACAAGGTTTTTATTTTTCAAGGTCCTTAGACCCTTTTCTCCAATGTGGCCAATTCTTTGGCACCATAACATAGTTTTCTTTGTAGGTAACTTTGTATCAGAAGAAAGACCACCCTTGGGTACCCAAAAGCCATGACCATCTGTTAAAAGGTGAAACCCTCACTTCTTCCATAGACATTCTTTTCACAAAAGTATTATTTCACTCAACAATGTATGCATCAAGCTTATACAATGTGCCATATTTGACACCTCTAGAAATCACCATAGTACATCTAACCATCTTGCATCCCCATCAGAAAATACTACCTGCACACCCACATCTATTAGTTTTCTCATAGATAACAAATCTCATGATAATCTAGGGATATGCAACACACCATTAATCCTTTTTATTCTACCATCAAGAAATATGATTTTAACTTTACCACATCCAACAATGTATAAATGAGAATCATCACCCAAGTACACCTAACCCTCATCAAATTCTTCATATTCAAAAAACCAATCTCTATTAAAGGTCATATGGAAAGATGCACATGAGTCAATTAACCATGCATCATTACCTGCACAAGTTGCCAAAGCTACAATGAATGCGTCACCATCTTCCTTCTCAAACTCAAAATCAGAATCAAATTTCTTCTTTTTCTTCTTCTTTGCATTCCTTCTGAACATGCTCAGGCTTACCATAGTTCCAACAAATAACTTTGGACTTTCCAAGAGATTTAGACCTCCCCCTAGAATTGGATTTGTCACGCTTCTCATTCTTCTTGCCTTTTTCCTTAGGTTTTCCACAAAAAATCAGGGCCTCCTTAGCAATGATGGATACCTTCCTCCTCATCTCTTCAGAAAGAAAATAACCCACCACATCTTTAGTCTTCAATATAATATAAGTACTCCCAATAGCCATAACAAGAGAATCCCATGAATCAGGCAAAGAAAAAAGCAAGATCTAACATTTCTCCTCATCCATTTCGACACCAACTAATGCCAACTAAGCCACCAGAATATTGAATGCTTCCAAGTGGTTTGTGATTTGTCCACTCTCTTCCATTCTCAAGGAATACAACTTCTTCCTCAAGAAAATATTATTCACTAAAGATTTGGCCTAATACATCTCACCAAGCTTCTTCCATAGTTTTTGTGCAGAGGTCTCCTCATGGACACTAATTAAAAGAGTCCTCCAAACACAATCTGATTAGACCCTTGGCTTTATGGTCCATAACATAATATTGAGCAGCTTGAGTAGGATCTACAGACCTTGAAATATTCTCATCAACATCCCACAGATCTTGATCTATCAACAGATTCTCCATCTTCAGCTTCCATATTTCAAAATTATTTCCAAAAAATTTATCTACCTCTATTCTCCCTGATGAAATTTCCATCTAAAAATTCCTGCAACAAGATCACAAAGTATATTTTGTACAAGCTCACACTCAAACCTAGATTAATCAAAAAAACCCAACAACCCACAAATGAAACCAAAGATGATCTGGCTCTGATACCACTTGTAAGGAAGCTAAGGTAGCAAAACAACTTCCTACACTAATCTTGAGAGGAGAATAATAACTTTACAGATCTTTAACAGTTACAAAAAAACAAAAAAAAACATAAATATCATGCATACCACAACACAATGATTTACGTGGGGAAAACCCTTTTGAGAGAAAAACCCCACACTCCAAAAAATTGCTAAATATATTATTCAGTAAATCACAAAGATTATAATATACTTGCAGAGCAAGCTTCTCATAAGAGTATCACCACTCAAAGATCAAGAGACAACACAACCGCTATCAGACTCTTAGAATATATCACTATCTCTCTCTACCACAATTGTAATACAACACCCTCATAAAATAGAGTTACATTCTAGGGAAAGACAAGCCAACAAAATATCCACCATTAGATCTAAAACGTAATAATGAACGGTCCAGATTTACAATATATCATTTATTTAATGTATGTCGACCATTTTAGAATTTTCTTGAAAAAGTTAACATGCTCACATTTCGCTTTGTGCTGCCATTGTATACACCTATCAGTGTAACTAGGAAACATATATATAAATATATACATCCTATTAACAATAAACCACAATAATTATAAGTTTGAGACACATTTTCTCAACATTTCTATTCTCAACACAAAACTTCTCAAGATCATAGATATAGATGTCTGAATGAGTCATAATAATGAGGTTAAGAGATAAGAGTTGTATCTTTTCTTGTGGTGGATTCTGGACTCAAAAACCAATGCACTGGACCATCAGTAAATAACACTTTCGATATAGATTAGCTTTCGGTATACCAAATATGATTCCTATACTTTTGTCACCATGTTGACATCAATGGCAACACAAGAATAGCCAGATCAACCTATATATACTTCATGCTCATGTTACAAGGCTCTATATTTCTAGTAATCTCCCCCTTTGTAATTGATGGCAACATGTATATCAAAAACATTTTATCTCCAATATAAAGCAACTAAATACTCCCCCTTTCAAGGTTAATGCTTCATCTTACAATTTATTTTTCTTATATCTATCTCTCTCCCCCCCTTTGACATCAATGGAAAAGGACCATGTAGGGGTCCGATATATGTATATGCATCAAAATTAACCAAAAATGATATATATATATAAAGTGTATTAACCTAAAGAAGAGGAACCTTTGAGATTCTTTAGGGTATCCTTCCATGAAGCTTTTCCTTCTTCCCACTATTCTTTTTCACTTGCAAGAGTATTGCATAGTATTTCAAGCTTATTCAAAGACTCTATACCTTCTTCCAAGGTGTTGGGACTGAGATTTATTTTTGAAAGATGAACAACACTATCAAGGGCACTGGATATAGGAATATGGCTAAGTTTTACCATATCCCTAAGTGCCACAAATTTCTTGATTACACTTGTTCTTTGATACTATGGAGAAAATAATTTTTCTTGTAGTTGCACAATGTAGGACCATCTCTGATTGTCCCTATCATCTGCCAAGTTGTACATATCTGCTTGATTACTCAGTCAAATCTCACTCTTCCTTATTTCATCTCTTGTATTCAATTCCTTATTAGACCAATTCAAGAGGAAAGATAGTAACTCTTGTGCTTCTTTTTCACAATTATGAACACCCTTTAATTCCTTCATAGCTTTGTGGTGTGCACCTACACATTTCTTCTTGATGTCTTCTAGATTTTCTTCTTCAAACCTTGATCCTATTTGTATTTAGAGAGTTAATCATGATCCTAAGATTTTCCACAATGGATATGGGTATGTGCAAGATCATCATGGAAAAAATAGGCCCTTAACTAGTGATAAAAATTCAAAAAATAAAAGAGTTAGGCATATTGACGTAAAAATTTGAATAAGTTATCTATATTATTTCAACAATATGTAAGAATAGAATATGTAGCAAATTGAATATAGTTTCTCAACTACTAGGTTTATTCAAAAAAAATCAATTTGCTGAAAATTTGAAATTTCAATTTAGTAGTACTTAAATTTTAGGGAAAAAATAAGTAGGTTTTTGTCTGACCACCCTAACCACAATAAAATGATAATAATTTTTTATAAGATTTTAGATATAAGTAGAGGACTCATGTCTCGATGTGATGCATACTTTTTTGTAATTTTTTTCCAAGTAAATAATTAATTATGATTTTTTTACTACAAATTTTAAGAAATATAAAAAACTCGTATGTCTAACCCCCTTAACTTGGTCAAAACTTCATTAAATTCAATTTTTTTAATCCTATAGTATGCGAAGCATAGAATGTGATGAATGTTTCAGATTCCAAAAATGTGATACCGTTTGAAATCTATAGATGTTTTTCAATCAACATATCAATCAAGACTTTAGTCATAATTCAAATAGAAAATGAATAATAATTATTTATTAAATTCAAAGTAAAAAATAATTTATATTGGTGGAAAGTTGAGAATCTCCTTTAAAATTCCTTTTCGTTTCATCAATTTTGGGTAAAAAAAGTCATCAACCACATGGGTGAAGTCTATAAAAGCAAGGTAAGTTGTTAAACACATTTTTTGTGTTGACTTCTTAGGATTGGCATGTCCTAACCAAATTCCAAAGCAAGCCTGAGGCTAACCCCTAGGTAGTAAGGTTTATTCTAGAAATATCGAATATCTGATTAAATCAGATATACGATCTGAATCGGATATTTGATATATTTTATATATGATTTTTAAAAATGAGATATAGTTTATAATATATGATTTAAAATTGCAATAAATAGTTTATAGTTTATTTTAATATATCTAGTTTAGAATATACAATATAGTTTATAATTTAATATATAATATACAATTTATGATAATCTCTTACGGAATTATGTATAATATATAATATATTATATTACTATATATAATATTTAAATATTATTTCTATATTTTAGTTAATGTATAAATATTTATTTATTACTAAAATATAAAATATATAAATATTATATCTCTCTCTCTCTCTCTCTCCCCCCCCTCTCTCTCTCCCTCTCTCCCTCTCTCTCTCTCTCTACCTCTCCCCTTCTTCCCCTCTTCCCCTCTCCCTCCCCCCTCCTAATTCTCTCTCTCTCTCTCTCTCTCTCTCTCTGATGCAAAGCTAGGTGGACCCTTTTCACAAGAAAATAGAATTGGTACCGGGATCATAAAATTGACTCCTCAATTGGTTCTCTGGACACTCACAAAACTCTTCAATGGTGTAGGTCACCAACGAATCTGACTCACACCAAGGGACACAAAACTTTACATGATCTTAAAGAGGCATCTAAAAAGATTAAAATCACCATACAAACTCAACTTAATCACTCACCAACCACATAGAACAATAGATTGAAACAACTCCACTCCATGCCCTTGTCCTAAAACCACCAAATAACCCCCATTTACAAAGAAAGTACCTCCTAAACACCAAGTTCTCAACAAATCTCTACAAACAGTCACTAATTGTGTGAAAAAACACCAAATTCCAACATTTTTTCTCAGATTCCAAACTTCTAAGTCATTGATCCATGAAACCCTCACTCTACATGCAAAATGCCAAGGGTTTATTGAAAATCACAACTCTTGATCTTACCAAACTCAATAAATGCATCCAACAGACTCCAAATGGTCTAGAAAAACTCACAAAACCATCACAAGACTCAATCTATCAACACTTCATTGAAACACCACCACAACACCTCTCTTTCATAAAGAAAATGCATTGTCTAGCCCTAAGGCATCATCCCAAGACTAAAAAATTGATTCCTTTTCACTCTAAAACATGTAAATACCTACCCTACCATGTAACAAGCCATTCCACCAAGAAACAGGCCATGAAAGTAGGTGGAATGGATAATTCATTATTTATTCTTCAAATAGAGCCCTCATTGGCCTTATATAGGTAGTTTTAGAAAACTAAAGAGAACTCACTCAAACCTTGATGAAAGACTCTCAAACTTGATTCATAAGGAAGTTAAAACATTCTTCTACCAATTCTAATGGAATTTAGAGCAATTATTTATAGTATGGGTTCATAGAGTAGGAGAAAAGTTCAGAATTTTAGAGATAACTACAAAAAATGTTGTATTTTATTGGAATGATTTCAATTCAAACTTCTTCCCCCATCACCAAGCCTTGATGAGGCTTTTAATATCTATTAAATTATAATTCTAACCAATCCAAAATTCATAAATATCTTTTAAACTTCCTAGACCCTTCATATTCTAAAAGTTGCATTTTTGACAATTTTTTTGCTTGACAACACTTTTACATTTTGTGCAACATTTTTCAATTTAACCCAAATGACTCTAAACCACCCAATTACATAGTAAATGATATTTTTAGACCTTATTTAGTATAGATTGACTCAAAGTTATCAAAATACCTAGACTCACCTACTGACCAACCTCTCAAATGATCAAATTTGCAAATAAGGCTTAGGTGCTCCTACACCACTCTCTCTCTACCTCTCCCCTTCTTCCCCTCTCCCTTCCCCCTCCTAATTATCTCTCTCTCTACCTCTCCCCTTCTTCCCCTCTTCCCCTCTCCCTTCCTCCTCCTAATTCTCTCTCTCCCTTTTCCTCTCCCTCTCTCTCTCTCTCTCCCATTCTTCCCTTCTTCCCTCTCCCTTCCCCCTCCTAATTATCTCTTTCTCTCCCTTTCCATTTCCCTCTCCATTTCCCCCCCTCTCTCTCTCTCTCTATCTCCATTTCCCTCTCCATTTACCCCTCTCTCTCTCTCTACCCTTCTTCCCCTCTCCCTTCCCCTCCTCCTAATTCTCTCTTTCTCTCCCTTTCCTCTTCTCTCTCTCTCTCTCTCTCTCTCTCTCTCTCCCTTTCCATCTCTCATTTCCTCTCTCTATCTCTCCATTTCCCTCTCTCTCTCTCCCTCTCCCCTTCTTACCCTCTTACCCACTCCCTTCCCCCTCCTAATTCTCTCTCTCTCTCTCTCTCTCTCTTTCCCACCCTCCACATCCTAATTACTCTTGGGTCTATGGGTGCAAAAATCGGATATCTGATTTATAACAACAAAATATTACTGTTACAATACATTTTGAAATTTTTTTCAAGTCAAATATCAGATTTTATCCGATATCGGATTTGTGGGCCGTTTTGGGCATCCCAACAGACCCTGCATTTTTTTTGCAGGCTTTGCAGGCAACAAAAACATGATTTCAGATAGGATGAGACAAAGATCAACTTTTTTGGAGCATCTTCTACTCAAATTTTCATAAGCAATCATTTTTTTACCATCTTTTTGGAGGTATAACAGGGAGCAACACTCGTCGGAAGTAAAAATGTAAGATAAAGCTTACAAAAGAACAAATTGAGTCATATAGACAAAGAGATAGAGAAATTCATAGGAAGAGAAGACAAGGTATGTCAATATTGGTGAACCTGAGCCCTTTGGTCTTTCAAGTGAAGAGGAAATTGAATATGTTCAAGGTGAAAATGTTCAAGGTGAAAATGTTCAAGGTGAAAATGTTGGAATTGAAGATGTTGAACATGATATTGAAATTGGGAATGAAAATTTTGAAATTGATATTGAAAATGTTCAAGGTGAAAATGTTGGAATTGAAGATGTTGAACATAATATTGAACCAAGTGTAAATTATGTTTCACCAAATTACATGAGAAATAAAGAAAGACATATTCCAAATTCAAGACCTTCAAGAACCCCTAGAAATGGTTACTTGAAATTGATGAGAACATTATAAACAATTTTGAAGGCAAGAGGTCAACACAAACCGTTCGGTTGTGGGCTACGCAACTTTTAAACCAATATTTTAGCAATAAGACATTGACCGTGAAATGCCAAGTTTTTGTACAATTGCTAAAGATACAAAAGATGAGACTTTGCTAGCCAAATTGATGATTCGTGTGAACAAGAAGACCAAAAAAAATTCTATTATTGTCAAAAATATTTTTAATTCTCTCAAGTCTATTGGAAAAATAACAAGAAAAAAGATAAGAGAGCTTCTCGAAGAGTCATTACAACCGCCCTAGTAAGCCGTCAATTGAAAAAGGCTTGTTTTATGAGACAAAATTGTATTGGTTTTGACATAAATCGTAAAAATTTGGATAGAGCACTTGCAAGAAGAGAAAGAATAGATGATCCTCTCCAAAATGATACATGGGCTTTTGTCGGGAGGCTTCCACGTGTTGATAAGAAGCTACCCAATAATGTAAAGTATGTAATTCAACAATTTTGGCATGATAACTCTAGAGTATAACCCAATGCAAAGGATGTATTAAAGTTAAGAATTAGCAATCGAGACCATACACCGCATCCTAAACATTTCTTGGAATCAAGCCAAACAATGTTGTTCAATAAATTTATTGAAACACATCCAAACATGGAAATTTCACAAAGGACTTTTGAAGGTTTGAATCCATTTTATTGTGTGCCTCTTAAAATTCGTAATAATTGTTGTTGAAAATACCATGTGGAGTTTTCAATGTACTATGAACTATTATGCTATATCCATTCTATTTTGCTTACTAATAAAATTTTGCAAGAGTGTGGTGCAATGCATCTTCTGAAATCATCAAGGGACTTGTTAGATCTATTTTTATGTTCTAGAGATGATGGTTACCTTTTCTATAGAAATGATTGTTTAAATGCGAAGTGCTCACAATTTGGTGGCTTGTCAAATTTTGTTCAATTTTTTCATGAGGGTTTTGAACATGAATTTGGAAAGAAGCTTGTTGAGAAAAAGAGATATGAGATAGTCAAATATACTTTGCAGAGTAGAGGTGAAGGTTCTAGATGCGAGTTGGTTACAAAAGAATGCAGTGTTGTTGATTTTGTTTCAGATTTTAAGGACAATATTTTCTACAAGTATGCAAAGCATAGCCATAGGTCTCAATGGTTGGATCAAAAATTCAAGATTTGTAAGGACTCTTCTCTGATTGGCACTATTATATCAGTGGTTTATTTTGTAGAAAACTACACATTACAACCACAAAATGAGGTACAATCTCAGTATTACAATTCTATTCAGATTGCTATTTCTGTCTACATAACATATAGACATGCACCTGATAGTACAAAAGAGGATCGAAAGATAATTAGAGAGTATCATTTTTATATGAGTGATGATAGATCTCACTTGTTCAAGTATGTCCAACATTGTTTCAATAATTTTTTTAAGTTCTTGTAGGAGCATGATATAGCAGTGGGTCGAAATCTCATTTGGTCAGATAAATGTACAGGTCAATTCAAGAATTCTCGTATGTTTTATTGGTTGAGTAGAATGGATGTAGAGAGGGGTGTACCTCATATTTGGAGTGTTTTGAAGCTAGGCATGGGAAAGGGGAGCATGATGGGGCAAGTTCATGTGTAAAGAGAGCTCTAGTTAAGGAGCAATTGAATATTTAGGAGCAAAATTCAATGATGCACATTCTATTATTGATTGGTGTAGTTCAACATTGTCAAAGGGAGAGACACTTGATTCAATTGTTGACGTAAGATTTTGCAGGTAGCAACAGTCTTATAGGAAACTTAGCTATTGGGGGACATAGTGCGCTAGCTAAGTGACCTCTAGGGTTTTATTGAAGTCGGCTCTTTGTTTAGTGGGGGAGGTAAAGGGTTAGAAAGACAACAAAACATGAAATCTAAAATACAGGTGATGCACCAAAATCATAAATGAATTTACCAGAGCATAGTGTTGGATGCAAAGGACCGAACCACCAAATGTTGTTTATTAAGTAAATTTTCTCAAAAGCACTTTAAAACATAACAAACACCCTCTAATTGCATAGCATAATCTGACATAATTTTAACCAACATAGAGGAGTCAAAAAACATGATCTGTATTTATTTAGCTATGAAAGATCACAAAAGTTGAAGAACAAACATTCATACATTATAGAAAAATAATAGCACAGACTAACAATTTTATCAAATACATGAAAAAGTAGAAAGGCTGAATTAACTGGCACAGTCTGTGAACTTCAAGTTCAATAAAAAAATTACAGAGGCTTTTCCCAGTGCTTGGGAGCTTTTATCAACTTAACAACAACATATAAAAGAGAAAAAGGGATGAATATATAGGTTAGTCCACTACCTAAAAACCACAGAGAAAAATGCCACGAGCAAACATCGATGCCCCAAATTATCTCGAGTCACCACCGAAAAGAATGATCACCCAACAACACACCAACAATGTCGTTGCAAGGAAAAAAAACCATGCAGCAGCAAAAATGAACATGTGGCAACAAAGAAGAAAATGAGGCATCAAGCGAGAATAATCGGTGCAGCAGCAACTCCCAGATAATTGACGCACAAGAAAATGCCACGCGTCGAGCAGATGGAGCCTGGAAAAAGGAGTGAGGGACGCCCCGGTGAAAATATCCAAGAGGGAGCCACATGGATGAAGCCGAGCAAAGATAACTACTTGGTGGGACTAGTTCGGAGAACGACCAGAGAAAGCCACGCGTCGATCAAACAGAAATTAGCAAAAGCAAAGCGATACGGAAAAACAAGAACCTCCATCTGAAGGCCATGTGGAAAGTGTCAAACAATTAAGAGTGATAAAGGACAAGGTAAAGCCGTGAAGGAAAGATAACCATGAAAGCTTGCGGTTTATGAAATAATGTTCATAGTTTGGCAACTCATAGGGACATTTCGCCTACGGAATGAAGAACCCCAAAAACCTTGGTTCAACATCCCATTATCGCTCACAACTTAGAAAGGGCACCTTGAAGACTAGTCTAGACTTCATTTGATGGCACGAAGAGAGCTCATAGATTTTCATGCACAAATTTGAGATCGATAATTGCCTTGAAAAGAAATCCACCAGGTATTTTCATCTCTAATTCTAGCTGGAAGAAGAGCTACACCAACTGATGCACGATACCTTCAATTTTCTCGGTGATCGAAGATTGATCAAAATACTAGAAAACATAAAGGTCCTACTTCTTCTCCTCGATCTTTGCAACAATGTGTTCAACACCTGCTACTGCCTGATCTACGATGAAGGGCAAAGGGAGGCCTCTTTGAGTTAAGCGGAAAAATTTTGGCTGCATGTCACTGGTAACTTGGTTCAACTTGGCCCTACATTCTGCCACTTGCTGGATGGCCTCATGTATAGAAATGAGGATGCTTATTCCCATGGCTATTGTCATTTGGTCTTCTATACCTACATCGCTCAGAGCCTCATCGAAAGTTGTATACAATTTTCCCAACAAAATCCTGGCCCTCGAAACCTTATCAAAAGTCACCTCCTGTACCTGCTGGATTGTTTCACTGACTGTTCCGCATAGGCTGGTTGCTTACACCATAAATTTTAGGGTGGGCTGCAGAGTAAGGAATAATGCCTTGAATCTATCCTAGTATGACACATATAACTCCTTGGTGATCTCCAACGAGCTCATATGTGGTGCAAGAGGTTGGGTCTTCAAAATATCCAACTCCGCTACTCTGTTGCTCAAGTCTGCTTTTAGCTCTCATAAGCTTCCGTCTAATGCGAACACTTGTTCCCTTAGGCTAGAAATTTCCTTTTCTTTATCTTCTAGGGCCAATTCGGCCCGCTTTGTCTTCTGAATTTCTGCCTCTAAAGTGGTATTCATTTCATTTATTTCATCACTTGTGCTCTGTCGGAGTTATTTCATACCTTCATTCAGCTGAAGTATATTAGCACAAAGCTTTTCTTTGTTCGCCCGACTCTGCTCAGCCTAATTTTGGAGGGTCGGGACAATTTATGTGCTCATAACCTAAAGCTCCTTGATTTTGCTTTTAAAAGAACTCCTCTCCTTTTGCAAGCGACTTATCTCATTTTCCCGGGCTTTATACTTGTTCACCCAGATATAAACCTTTCCTTTTAGCTTTGATATATGCTCCTCCTTTTTCCTTGCCTAGTGATTGAGCTTGAGGTAATCAGTGGTTACTATCTTTTAAGTTTCCTCCATCAGCTTGACCTTATCCCGTGGATGAGCCTACTGCAAATCCAGCCCAATGGCATTGACAGAGTAATCACTCGGTAACATTTCTCCTACTAGTTTAATCATGTTGGGAGTGATCTTTGCAAACATCAATGAATTCTAACTCTCATTGAACATAGTTTGCAAGAGAGGCTTTGCCTGCCTACCCACATACTTTTGTCTTTTGTTTTGAATTCAGCTGGTGCGAGTGCTCTTATTTGCCTCCACCTACGAGAAATATTCCTGAGAAGGGATACCCAGCCCACCAGCAAAAGAAAACTCCTGAGGGACTACTAATGGGAAAGAGAGCATGTTGGGTGCATCAGTGGATTTTCCAGACCTTGTAATAATGGCTAGGGAGAAAGGTGGGATATTCTGGCCACTCAGAGATGATGAAAACATGATAGGGGAAAAGGAAGGGAAAGCACTGACTGATAAGCTGGGCCTCAGGGATGAAAATTACTGGCTCATAAGCCTAGGACTGATGCCAAATTATGCTTCGGGTAAGGGATGAAATGTAGAGGATGAAAGTGGGAAACCAGGAGGGGAAGGACTCGACTGCCCGAGATATCTAGTGATAGAGAAAGTTGGTGCAGATGAAAAATCTGGGGTAGACGAAGAAGAGACTAGAGACATAGTAGAGAGAGAAGAGGGAAGAAATGATACCTGAGGCTCATGAGGAGCCACAGATGATATAACCACTTCCTTCATCAGCTTCTCTTCCTCTCCGCCGAATTATCTCGTTTGCGGCTGCTTCTCTTCTGGAGAGGCCTCAAGGTCTACAATGAATTGCCTTCTATGACTAGTATTCCTTGACCTCTTCCTGGTTGATTTAGAGGAGTTGGATGGCACCGACATTTGTGTGTTTGACGAATCATCCTAGTGTGTAGGTTGCCTATCGGCATCTTCCTCATGTGCTGGATCCTCCTCTACAATAGGGGCATTCTGGGTTACCTCTTCACCGGGCTCTGTGGCAGTCTTTCCCTTCCTATAGTGTTGCTCCGACATTGAAGGGTTCAAAGACTTCTCGCTGTCTGGATGCTCATTCTCCCAGATGTCATCAAATTTGTCATCTAAGGAAAAATCTTGGAAAATCCCATTTGTTGCCTTTGTTTCCTGTCTGTATATCCAGAAGTTTCAAATTTTTTCAGGCTTCCATTTGAGCCTATTCAATTGGCTACACAGGGACTGGTTGATCTTCTGATTTAGGTTGGGCTTCCTCACAATATTGTAAAAGTTTAGCCACAGCGGTTTCTTGTCATCTGAAGGAAAATATTCAAGGCCTATATACAATTTCAAATTCCCCTCTTCAACATTTCTCTGAGGGTCCCAGAATGGCCGAGGTTGGTGTGGGATTTTTATGCCAACCTCCGATAGATTATTTTTGTGGTTGTATTGCTAGATGTCCTTGATAACCACCAGCCCAATATGTCCCAACTTTGAGTACAGAATCTTCGAAGTATTAATCTTCGAAGTCCTTTTCTTAACCAGTGATACGAAACCAAACATGATCGAGAGTATCAAATATGAAGTTAAATGCTTTCCTCCCCAATAATCATTATCAATATTACATAGTTGCCTTAATGCCTCCAGGGCCAACACTCTGTCAAAAAGAAAGCATGGGAGTCGGAAGGGTTCCTGGGTGAAACCTCGCATGCAGAGCATAGTGAAATATGTGCCAAAGAACCAATCGCAAGGAGGCACGATATTTCCCAACCAGGTTTTTTGTCTTGGCGACAGGCGCATGGACATGCTACCCCTATATCTATCCAACGCCCACAAAGTTGGGGCTAAGAATGAATCTAAAAATGCATAGTAACCAAAAAAATTTGACAAGACAGGAGTCCATGTCCAAACTGGCTTCCCTTTTCCAGTCTCGTTGAAAATGACCAGAGAAATAAATTTCAGGAAATAGTTTGGATTCTGATGCAATATTAAGTAGGCCAGGAAACAGGAATACCTGAATCTAGAACCGGCTTGGAAGTCTTGCAACTGCTATTTCATCTCATCAACAATAACCTTCGCAAAGTCCAGAAGTGGAGGCACATTGTTCCTTCTCAACATAAAGCTGAGACACATCTGAAACTCAAAGACCTACTTGTTTGTATCCAGTCCGCAAACTAGCGCCAACATAGAACAGATAGAAGAAGACCTAGATTTTAAAGCACCCAGATTAATTAAGAATCTAAGAGGTGCTGAGACATTTGTTGGCTGAGCAGTTTCAGTGTGGTAAAACTGTTGCGCCATTCTAAGCGTTCCCCACTTATCATGCATCCTTTTTATGTCAAAAATTTCAACATTCTGGGTCAGGGGGAGTGGGATGCATAGAATATCCTAAAGAGCTTCGGGGTTGATGACTACCCTGAAATCAAGGCCACTTATCACTCTAGTCTCTGGGTTGAAGTTTGTTGTGCATACTGCCATAATTTTTGGGCAATGATGTACCAGGGGAACCATATACTAGGGAAGCCCACAGTCTCATAGACGTTTGCAAAAGGGGTCTGATAATTTCTTCATTTTCTCGCATGCAACTTCTTTAAGGCTCTTGGGATTCTGAGATAATTCAGGATCTGAAACATTATCCCAATCCTTTGATACTAAAGCCTGGTTTCTAGGAGGAACCATGCTCAGTGTATTCTAGTCCACTTGACTAGTGAAGGGCTAGCGTGGCTTTGTTGGGATGCCTGGAGTAGCATAAGACTCCCGGCTATAGATATCTACACAGGGTGCCTTCAATCTTTGCTCGCTTATATTCACTGGAGCCAGGGATTGTGTTGAACTTTCTGCAATCTGAGTCACTTTCTCTATATTCGCAAGAACCTTTCACAGAATTTCCTAAATGACTTAGCTTCTGAAAGACTGTTTCTCTCTTTGTGAATGACTTAGCCATTTTTATCTTTCGATAAATTTTACAATAAATGCATTTTGCATGCTTAACTTGCTTTTTGATTTTCATGAAAAATGGCTAAGCGAGTGTACGTACCAGCCTTTCATATTTAGTTGCTATATGTATCACCATCTTTTCATGTGTGTGAAGAGATCACCAACCTACCAAATTACTCTCCATATTTAAGAGACATGACTTCACGTGAGGTGGCGCTTGATTTTTCTTGGACAGCAGACCAAGACAACCTTTCCATATCTTTCACAAGCTCTTTGCATTTATTGATTTTCCTGATTGTACCTGGGTGCATCACTCAACAGCCTACTTAAAATATTTTCCTTGATTCAGATGGGATGGTAGCTCCTTATGCTGACACCTAGCCAATCTTTATCTAATTCGACAACTTGAATAGAGCAAGTTGGAACTGTACCTGATTATTCCCATCACTTCACATGCCACGGTGCTGAAAATCGAGACTTGGCAACACCTTTTACCTCCCACATAATCATGGCTTGCCTCATCAGGTGAACCCCGACCAGTCTATAAATAGGGCTATTAGCAGCATTGCTAATCACAATTATTCCTAGCATTCTTTGCTTAGTAAGCTTTAGTTATCTTAGCAATTTTCATTTTCTATCTAGAGTAGCAAGCAGCATGGAGATGCCAATTAGACTAGTCTGTAAAAAGACTCAAGTCGCTTTCCTAGGAAAAAATAGGTGTAGGTGCCTGAAGCGCATGACAGGCATAAAAAACTTGTTATATGTGAAAGCGATCAAATGGGTCCTCAGCAAAGACTGCATGGAATATGAGGAATAATATTGGGTCAACACCAGCATCTGCTCTCACTTTGTCGCCTCGCTGCTTGATATCAGTGTCTCCAAATGCAAGATCTTGAAGCTGATGAAGTGAGTGTTCCCTCGACATTACCTTGGAGGATTGAAGCAAATAGTGCAGGCCGTCGAATTTGATCGAGGGGTCCCTTCTATTCGCAACCTACGTTGGCTATTGCTTCATGGAGGACCCATGCTAACCAGGCCCTTCTTATTCAACTTTGAGCTTGAAACACACGAAGAACATCGCTCCAGGGTTCGTGTCGGCTGCTATTTTCTCATGTGGATTCATCACATCGAACCATTCTAGAACATGAGAGGATGGTATTTCCTCATCCTGTGCCACTGGATGCTGCCGCTCCCAAACCCTTTTCTGCCACATGATTGAGAGGAAAAAATAAACCCAACCTATTTTTTCCCTTTCTTTTTGCTAACCCTCCACCTGTTAGCGGATATAGGTATATATTTGATATAAGGCCATTGGCCTCTATTGTATGCAATGTAAATGTTCCAGAAAAAATATAATACCTATGTTTTTTCAAATCTTGGCTCATTTACAATGTTTTTCAATTTTTTGCACTACTGTTGTTATTTTTAAAAAGCACTAAGAAGACCCAAAAAATAAAATAGGAAAGATAATTACATATTTACAATTTACAAAGCCATCACATAGGCATAACTAATTAAATTTCTTAAGATGTATTCCATTAAATGGAATACTTAAGGCATTACCTTCCATGTCTTCCAACTCGAAAGAGTTGAACTGTTTACACTGGACAATTTTGAAAGGCCCTTCCCAAAAACTGTCGAATTTTTCGTGTTGGCCAGGCTTTGCTCCATGCTCATTGAACTTGAGCACCAATTCCCTGCATTGCAGCTCTTGATCCGATGCCTTTTTATCAAACCACTTCTTTACCACCTACTGGCAGTTGTTCATCGCCTCAAGGGCATTCTCTCTTTTCTCTTGAACCTTGAGTAGCTCAGAAAACTGTACCTCCATTGCTCTATTATGTTCAATTTATAGAGATTTAAGCAACTGGAGGGTATGGATTTCCATGGTGATAGGCAGCAATGCCTCCTTCCCGTACACCATCTCATAAGGAGATGTCTTTAGTATTTGCTTGGGCGTGATTCGGTCTACCCACAATGCTATCCAGAGGTTCTTATGCCATTCCTTCTGGTGCTCTGAGCCTATCCTCTTGATTAACTTGATTAGGTTTTTATTTGTGGATTTCGTGAGGCCATTCCCCTAGGGATAATAGTTGGAAGAGGTTTTCAGGAAAACTCCATACTTTTATGCAAATTGGCTCATCTTAGAGCCAAGGAAAGCCTTAGTGTTATCAGAGATAATTGTTTTAGGCAGGCCAAATCTAGCTACCGGCTCCTCAAGGAAATTAACAATCTCTACTTTTGTTGCATTCTTCAATGGCACTGCCTCTGCCCATCTATTGAAGTAGTCTGTTGCTGTCAATATACACTTATGTTAAGCTGAAGAGAAAGGGTTAATCATTCCAATGAAGTCCAGACCCCATTGAGCAAAGGGTTCCTCTACTACTATAGTTCTTAATGGCATAGCAACATTCTTTCTTTTTCTGACATAGAATCAACATTCATTGTAGGACTTTACTAATGAAAATGAATCATTAAATAGTGTTGGCCAAAAATAACTAACACATATAATTTTAGTTGTGGTAGTCCTTGCAGAAAATTGTCCTCTAGCTGGGTCATTGTGATATTGATCTAATATTCTTTTGGCCTGTTCCTCATTCACACACCTTAGTAGGACTCCATTAAAATTTCTTTTGAAAAGTATTCCTTCCAAGAGAACATAACTGCTATTTTTCAAATGATAGAACTGCCTCTTAAAGGAAGGGAGATTGGTCAAATACCTTCTAGTTTGCATGAAGTTCATTCTATCCTCTAGCCAATCGCCTTCAGAGCTTTCTTCATTCAGTAACACTGGTTTCGAGGCTTCAAAATCTGTCATAGGTTCATTGTTTTTGGTGAGGTACTCACATAGTCCTTTGCCCTTAACAGTCTTGACAGGCCTAATCTCAATATCATATTCTAGGATCTTGGTAATCTTGTTAGCTCTTTTCTCTGTGATCTCCCCTTCCATGATATATTCCTACACACTAGGATGTGGTACACAAAAAATCACCTTATTGTATGATATTAGGTGTCAAAACTTCTTAAGCCCTTTCACAATAGCAAAGGATTTCTTTTCAACAAAATTATACTTCACCTCATACTCCTTTAAGGTGTGTGAGTAGAAAGCGACAAGAGGTACCCTTTTATTTTCATCATCCTTCTGCATGAGCACTGTGGCAATACTGTTGCCACCACCAAAAACATACATGATAAAATCTTTAGACAGGTCCGGGTTAATTAGCACAGGGGCTGAAGAAATGATCTCCTTTATAAGCTCAAAATCTTTTTTGGCCTCTATTGTCCACTTGAAATTCTGATCCTTTTTGAGCATCAAGGTAATCGGTCGAACGATCCTTGCAAAATCTGCAATGAATCAACTGATGAAGTTGACCTTACCTAGAAATGATTGCACTCCCTTCTTGTTTATGGGTAATGAAAGCTCTCGGATAGCATCAAATCTTTCTGGATCTATAGCGATGCCTTCCTTCGAGACAACATACCCCAATAGCTTCCCCTAGGGAACTCCGAACACACATTTCTTCGAGTTTATAGAAATCCCAAATTATTGACACTTCTGGAAGATGAGCTCTAAATGATCAAAGTGATCATCAATTGATTTGGAAAACACTGTCAAATCATCCAGGTAGATAAGTATAATCTTATGAATTAAATCCTTAAAGGAAATATCCATAGCCCTCTGAAAAGTGGCTCTAGAATTTGAAAGTCCCAAGGGCATCTTAGCATATGCATATGTTCCCCACTTCGTGGTGAACGCCATTTTGTATTGGTCTTCTTCTTTAACACGGATTTGATTGTAGCCTAAAAATCCATCCAACATTGAAAACATTTTAGAACCAGCTACAGTTTGTAGGATTACCTCCATAGAAGGCAAGGGGTAATTATCTTTAAGGGATGCTCTATTCAAGTCCCAGAAGTCTACACATAGTCATATGTCTCCATTCTTCTTACGGACTGGCACTAGGTTTGACACCCAGGTGCTGTGTTTGATTGGAAACACTATTTGGGATGCAATCAATTTATTCAATTCTTGTGACATAAGAGGTTCAATCTTTGGGTTCACTGGCCTCTATCTTTGACAAACCGACTTTTCCCCTCCCGATAGCTCAATTGTATGTTGAATAATCCTAGGGTTGTACCCCTTAAGATCATCATATGACCAAGCTACTACACTCAGATATTCCTCACAAAAGTGCCTTAGTCTGTCTTTGTTCTTTTGAGATACTCCCTTTCCGACTTTGATCTTTCTATCCTCTCTGATATGCAAATCGGTGTAGTCACCTTTGTCAGCTACAAGATTTCTTTTATCTCTCCTTTCATCATTGAAATCAAAAAGACTCTCTAGAGTAACTAGGCCTCTAGGAAGCTTGTTGGATTTCAGTTGGATTACTTGATCTCTGTAGGCCTCAGAAATATTTGGTTGCAATTGATCAGCAAATTCCCTGGATGATTGGAGAAATGACGCAATCTAAGCATCACTATTGAACACTTTCTAGTCTTGAACATTGTTCGGAATAGCAGGTCATACAATTACTCTCACAGCATGCTTATTTTTAACAACTAGGAGGCTGGCTCAAACTGAGCTCCGATAGTTGCCATCCAGTCGGCTTTGGATTTCTTCTCTCTCTATATAGCCTGAATGTTAAATGCCTCAAAGTTGTCAATAAGATCCCAGACTCTATACTGATAGGATCACATACGGACATTCTTTGCAGTAGAAATCCCTCGGATTTGGTTGACCACCAACTCCTAATCTTTGAACACACTTATCTGCTTTGCACCCATCTGTTCTGCAAGGTTCAAACCATGGACAAGACCTTCATACTTTTCTTCATTGTTTGATTATGCGAACTAGAAACGATAAGACCTCGAGGTCTTTTCTTCAGACGGAGTTGTCAAACATATTCCTGCTCTAGTTTTGGCTCTGCATCTTGCTCCATCAAAGTGAAAAGTCCATAACTCTGAGGGTGTTTTACCTCTGAACTCTTTAGTAACTCTGGGCATAGACTTCCCTTCCTCATGTATGACATAAGTTCTAAGCCCAGTTGTGTGATAATTCCCAAATGGGTCTGTATCTATAAACTCATTCAACAAAGCTTCTTCATTCTCCATCTGGGAGCTAGTAGCCTCTTCTTCTTCCAAAAATTTCACATTGAACCTTTCTTCCTAGGTAATTGAAGTATGTTCTACTTCAAAGTTGAGCAAGGCCTCATCAGCAACATGTTCAAAATGCAAAGTTTTCAACAGTAGTTTCATCTTGGCTCCATGTTTGGTCCTCAAGATTAGGTGTGACCAGTCTTTTGATAGATATCCTCCAACATTTGTTGTGAACTCTCAGGACAAACAAATCCCAAATAGAGGAGGAATATCAATGAGTACAGTATTCTGATTTATAGTGATACTGGGGTAGGCAAGCAATGTCATAGGCAATCCCTTGATTACCCCGATGGTATCAACTTTGTTTCCGTCTAGCTGCATGACTCCCTTGTTAAGAGGCTCATATTTTAAACCCAAAGCATCAACTACTTGCTTAGGCATGACAGTGGTGCTAGCACCAGAGTTGATCATACAATTATGTAATAGCTTATTACCAATGATAAGTGTTAGAAAGAAAGGCTTAGGTTTAGGCTTACTCTCTTTTCTGGCTTCGAGCTTTTCTTTCGGTTGATTTGTTAGCACTTTATCTAGGTTTGGCCTGCATATTTTTTCTTCATTGGGCTAACTAGGCACCTTTGCATCTTCCTCTCCTGACAACGCTTTCTGTAATAGCAGCTTTTGCTCCTGAATAGCTAGGATATCCCACAAAGAAGCATTGGTAGAGGAATTCTTCAGTTGTTCCACCACATTGAACTATGCTCGCGACTAATGAGTCATGGTTGCTTGATCTTTAGGTTTCGTAGTTGGTGTAAGCATCATAGTTGACACGCCCAACTATTTGGTAATAGTTGAGATGGTCATAGGAGCCTTCGCCTTCAGAGGAGGTAGATTTGGAGAGCTAGGAAGAGCTACATTAGTCTGCTTTGGGACTGATGACGGGCCTGCTGACAGACTAGGTGTTGGCTGAGATGAAGCATCAGTCAATGGAGATGTGAATTCTCTAGTGAGTCTCCGCTTATAATGCGTGTTATAGATAGATTGCATTCGGGGCACTTGAGTCATAGGAAAGTCATTCAAGAATGCAGACTCTTCTCCTTCCATCCATGAAAAGAGTGCTTGGTCTGGAACTATGTCTGACTCTTGTTGAATGGACATCCCTTGCATTTGAGCAATGAGGACTACATTATCCATCTGTTGAGAGGCATATGATTGGTTGTCGGGATCAGGTGCGCCGCCTTGGCTACGTTGTTCTACAATTTTCTATTGCAAATTTCCCCATAGACAATTTTGGGGCATGTCTACATCATTGCAAGGAAAACACCAAGAATTAGTGTCTTCGGATAATTTATTCGGCCCTACCACTAGCTCCTTACTTGAACTAGGATGGACAATCTACATTGATAGGGTCACTAGAACAACTTGGTTATTCAGCTGAGCCTGAGTATTGTCGTGCGACGTATCTTTCCACTAATTTGGCTGGTACAGAGCTTTCCCACGTTGATAGTTTTGGTATGCCGACTTTTGATAGCTATATTGCTACCGCTTCATGGTAGTCAATTCATTAGTCATGGCCGGCATCTGTTCTCTCATCTCATTCATCTTGACTGCCAAGGGATTAGGGATAGGAGCTACAGTCGGAGCTACACTCGGAGCTGTTCCTAGATACACGTACATAGATTGGGGAGGAGTTGCAGGTGCATTGGTCGAAGGAGCTTCGGATTCTGTGGCATTGAACTCGGGGAACAATGGAATGATGGGTCTTGGCACCAACTTTCCCGCAACAATAAGGTTATTTTTCACAGTAACAACAAGAGCATACTCATCGAGTAGAGTACTTCCACCTTTAGCCTATAGCATCATGGAAATATCAGGATTAATGGACTTCAAATAGAAGATGAATGCCAAATTCAAAGGCGGTCGACTACCAATAGGCACTCTCTGCCAAGTTGAATGAAATCGTGCATTGAAATTGGGTAGAGCCTCGTGAGGAGCTCGTTTTATGTTGGCCAGCTGATGATATAGCGAAGACCTATCGCTAGCATTTGAAAAATGCTCATAAAATGGGGTTCCGAGCTAATCCCAAGTTGCAATCGTATTAGCCTCAATAGTTCTATACTAGTTCAGTGCCTTTCCTTAGAAGGAGGAAATGAGCAATCTAAGAGCTAGATTTTCATTTGACACACCATGTACCAGACATATGTCTACCACATCTTGTAGGTGTTCCATTGGTGTCTTCGACTCATCCCTGGAATACTTAGGAATAGATTTTAGAGCGAAAGTGGGGATTGGAGCCCATACTACAGGAGGCACAGGTGCTACTAAAGGACTACCAGCATCCCAAGCTACATAATTTCTAGCAGCCATAGCTACAAGAAGAGGAGGTGATGGAGGAGGTGAAGGACTACCCTACTGACCTCTCAAGTGAATAGAAACTAAGGGTGGTATGAGCAAGCCAAGGAATCTTACAGTTTGTGACCTAGTTGCAGGCCGATGGCTCATACACTCTTATATAATCAAGCGAACGTGCTAGTTTGCATCCCATCGGGCGTGCCAAAAAAAGAACTGTTGACGCAATATTTTGCAGGTAGCCACAGTCTTATGGGAAACTTAGCTATTGGGGGACATAGTGCGCTAGATAAGTGACCTCTGGGGTTTTATCGAAGCCGGCTCTTCATTTAGTGGGGAAGGTAAAGGGTTAGAAAGACAACAAAACATAAAATCTAAACTATAGGTGATGCACCAAAATAATGAATGAATTTACCAGAGTACAGTGCTGGATGCAAAGGCCCGAACCACCAAATGTTGTTTATTAAGTAAATTTTCTCAAAAGCACTTTAAAACATAACAAACACCCTCTAATTTTATAGCATAATCTGACATAACTCTATCCAACACAGAGGAGTCAAAAAACATTATCTGTATTTATTTAGCTATAAAAGATCACAAAAACTGAAGAACAGGCATTCATACATTATAGGAAAATAACAACACAGACTAACAGTCTTATCAAATACATGAAAAATCAGAAAGGCCGAATTGACTGGCACAGTCTGTGAGCTTCAAGTTCAATAAAAATATTACAGAGGCTTTTCCCAATGCTTGGGAGCTTTTATCAACTTAACAACAACATATAAAAGAGAAAGAGGGTCACATATATAGGCCAGTCCACTACCTGAAAACCATAGAGAAAGATGGCACGAGCAAACATCAATGCCCCAGATCATCTCAAGTCACCACTAAAAATAACAATCGCCCAGCAGCACGCCAGCAATGTCATTGCAGGGAACAGAAAACCATGCAGCAACAGAAACAAACACACGGCACCGAAGAAGAAAATGAGGTGGCAAGTGAGAACAATCAGCGCAGCAGCAACTCCCAGATAACTGGCGCACAAGAAAATGCCACGCATCGAGCAGATGGAGCCTGGCAAAAGGAGTGAGGGACGCCCCAGCAAAAAGCTCTGAGAGGGAGCCACGTGGATGACACCGAGCGAAGATAATTGCTTGGTGTGCCCGACTCAGAGAACGGCTTGAGAAAGCCACGCATTGATAAAACAAAAATCAACAAAAGCAAAGCGATACGGAAAAGCAAGAACCTCCATCTAAAGGCCATGTGGCAGGCACCGAACAGTTAAGAGCGATAAAGTACAAGGCAAAGCCGCGAAGGAAAGATAACCGTGAAAGCTTGCGGTTTGTGAAATAATGTTCACATCAATAGTGCACAAATTATTTTGGTTGGTTGAGGAGGGTACAGTGGGAGGCAGATTGGATTATCACACAATCAAATATTCTTCAAAGATGCATTCATTTTGAAGCTCAGATGCAAGCACATGGACCATTTGGACACGAGAGTTGGCTTGTTTTTGTCAGAGTTGTATTTAGTGCGAGTGGGATCAATGTGAGTCAAGTGAGTGGGTGGATACATGGGTTCCATAGTATCTAACTCCTTTATCTCAAAAAATATCCATGAAAAATGACACAATGTAAAGTTCAGTTGATTATGACCATATTTTAGATCTACTACAACCATGACATGTTTTTGCAATTGTTGCACTGCAAGGGAATGAAGAGAGATCAAACTATTGGTTGGCTCGATGTGTGTGGGTATAGCATAAGCTAACACAACTGATGGAAGATGATGATGGGTTCATGTATCTTACAAGTTCAGTTGTGGTTGCAAGAACTTAGTTGTGAACATACATGATTAGAAAGAATGGCATACCTATATTTGAAGACTACGAGAAACAAAAAACCATTCTCATGTATTCGCACCTTGTTATAGCAAAAAATGTTAAGTTTTTGAAGTATCACACCAAACCAAAGACAAAAAAACTATGGACACTTATTAATGTTGACCATGAAGCAATATTGGATACTCTTAAGCAAAGAGATGACCCTTCAGGCACACTTGAATAGAATATTCAAGAATGGAAGGTACAATGGTTAGGTTCATTATGCTTAAGTTCTTAGTGTTCTTTATTTAATACTTGCAAAAACTAATTGGTTGGTTGATGGGATAGTTAGGACAATTATTTTGGTCATAAATATGTGCTCCCAACTCGAATTGAGGGGTTGATGAAAAATGAAGAAAGAAGAATACATGTTGTTTAAGCCTCCTTTTCTCTGTATTTTCATACACTGCAGTCTAAAAAATGCTTTTGTACGGATTTGTATGTGTTTGTACGACACAGTAATCAATTGGAATAGATAGAGTAATGTATTACCATTCATTTGATTTGGACTTTGTCACAATGTTGCTTCATGTTTAAAATTTTGTTATCTTATTCATCATATGTTCATGTGGGGAACATGCTAAGATAGAAATGATTGGAGCTTTGTGGGTATGAAACTAATGTAACAGTTGAAGAAGCTGAAATTTGGGTAATGCTCTGATATGGATACAATATTTTTAAAGCTTTTAGTTCCATATGCAAATCTTTTTTCACTTTTTCTATCTATTATCCAAACAAAGAATTCTCTTCAATCTATTTTTATTTAGTCTTATTACTAACACATTTTGCTACTATAGTAAACTGTATTTTCAATGTCCAAAGTGAAGAGAGGAGAACTAGCGAGCATGTTCAAAAGAAAAGAGAACCAAAAGTCACTCCATCCAGCCAAATTTCAAAGGTAGCACAAGATCTATTTCCTTCCCCTAGAGGGAAATGACTATGTATTAGGTTCATTTGTTGTATGCCTATGTGGCATTTTGGAACATATATTTTGTACTATCGATATATACGTGACATTTTATGTCCATATGGCTCCTTTTTACTAGGCCTGTATGGATTTTTTGGATATATTGTATATACTTCTATCAATATATATTATTGTATAGCCTTACGTCTTTTTGATTAAAAAAATCTTATTTTTCTACTGCCATTCTTGAATGATGTTATCATGCGTATTGTGTAAATTGTATGCTTGAATGTTGTAGGCATGAATTTTGTTTACATCTAATGCTTAATTAATTACTTTCAATTTCTAAATAAGCCCCATCTAAAGCGTATCGTGTAAATAAGCTCCATTCCTAGTGGTTTGTATCCTTTAAAATGCTTCAATTACTTGTGCCTCACTTATTCACATGTATGCTTCACTTATTCACATGTATACTTCACATATATTGCATGTATTCACATGTATGCTTCATGCTTCCAATGCATAGCAGCAAAAAAAGTGTAGAACAAGAGATAAAAACTATTTTTTTTGAAATTGAAAGGTATTTCCATAGCATATAGAGATGAAAAAATTTCATATTGCATAACTAATAACTAGATGCTGATAGATGAAAAAAATTCAATTACAATATAGTTTTTACAAAGTCAACCTAAGCAGTTATGAAATTACTTCACATTGCATAACTAATAACTAGGAGCAGCTCCTAATTGCATTTTCTTATCATGTAATTCTATGAGACCAGATTTCTTTGAGGTATTTTTTCAAATAGTTCACTACCTTGTCGATGTTACCACATTTTTCATACATGTCTACCAAAGAATCTTCTCAAACAGTTCATTGCCTTGTTGCTATGGCTAAAATCCTAAAACAAGTGCTTTCGAACAAGATATGGATTCTTTCAATCCCACAAACCAAATAGCAATCTAGACACCCATTAAGGCCTTCAAAAACATATCTCAAAATATCATTAGGTCAGTTTGGACCAACACCTCCAAAACAATGTTGCTACGTTGCCCTCCTTGGCCATTTAGGCCACTTTTACAAAGCATCGCCAATCTAAACATTCTACCAACTTTAAATAACTATTGCATTATCATTACTAGGCTAAAAATAGCCCAAATCAACCACTTTTCTCAGGGGACACGCTCACCAAGTCACCTATTCCCAAAACCTTCACTTTTGACAAGTTTCAAGGGGATTTATTGAAAATCAATGTTCCCAAACCGATCTCACCTTAAAAAAGCCTCAAACACATTACCATATGCCTGAAAATGCTTAGAAAATCATCTCCCAACCTCCAGCAATGCAATTTTTCCAAACTCTCATACATAGCCATCATTTTTCAAGGAAAAGTCACGGAAACTCACCTAGGGCAGCATCAAAAACTCATCTAAACACCCCTCCTACTCAAAAAAACTCCATAGACATCTAATCCTACCCTAATCCACCCATTCCATCAAGCTAAAGAGATGTCTAATGGTGGAATGGGTGTTCAATCCATTTTTTAGTGCCTTCAAACCCTTAAAATGGGGTTCTTAACCCACCTACAGTAAAAAGCTTGTAAAAACCACAAATCTTAATGAAATCAACCCAAATCAATGCCAAAAGAAATTTAACTCTATTTCCCACAAGATCCAATGCATTTGGGTTCAAGTACAATTATACAAAACTGTATAGAGATCTGAAGTAGTAAAATTTGAAGAAAACATATAGAAAAATGAAGTTTCTTATTGCTTTTCTTTTCCAAATGTACACCAAATCTTCAACAACAACTCTCTTCGACCCAAGAAATTGTATTTGACCTCTAGACACCAAGAATCAACCCAAAAAATGACTCAAACCAGCCTTTAAGTTACTTGACCATTGGTATTCCTCAATCTTACAATTTTTTGCATTTTTGACAACTTTTGACAAAATTTGAAAAATGAAATCCCAACTGACCAAGTGACTCAAGTTACATTATAAATGGTCTGATTTTTGCATCCAATGTTTCACTAGTAGGCTGAGTTTTGCATTTCAGCAAGGGTGCACTATTTGGTGACAACAACTACAATTCAAACTCTTAAGGGATTCAGTCGGTTGAACGTAGCTCAAAACAATTTTGCATGTTTGGGTGTGAAAGAGGACCATGCCTACCATAAATGTACCCACCCAGACACATTGGAATAATTATTTTGGTCACATGACTTGCACAACGAAAGTTACACCACTTTGCAACTTTCAACTACTTGCATTTGACAAATTTTTCCCCAAGCAAAAATTTGCCACCACGAGAAAAGGCCTTCGAGATAGCGAAAACCAAGAGAGGTTATTGTAGAGGGGCCCAACACAATCCCATAGGGTTAGAAAATAATTTTCTAAGCATCACAGTGTTTGAATACGAGCATGATGAAGTTTGTAGCCATTTTTCACTTTGGACTCTTAAGGGATTTTACTGGTTGAACGTAACTTGGAGCGATTCCACGTGTTTCAATGTGAAAGAGGACCATTCCTATCATAAATTTACCCATTCAGATGCATTAGAATAGTCCATTTGGTCACATGAGTTGTAGAACAAAATTTGCACCACTTTACAACTTTCAACTACTTGCATTTGACAACTTTTTCCCTAAGCGAAAATCCACCACCACGGAAAAAGGCCTCTGAGATAGCAAAAACTGAGGGATGTTATTCTATAGGGGCCCAACGCAATCCCATAGGGTTAAAAGAGAAGTCTATAAGAATCATGGTGTCTGAATACGAGCATGCTGAATTTTGCATCCATTTTGCACTTTGGCCTCTTAAGGGATTCTGAGGATTGAATGTAGCTCAGAGCGATTTCGCGTGTTTCAGTGAGAAAGAGGACCATGCCTAGTGTAAATGTACCCCTTCGAATGCATCAGAATAGTTTGTTTGGTCACATGAGTTACATAAAAAAAGTTGCACCACTTTGCAACTTTCAACTACTTGCATTTGACAACTTTTTTCCCAAGCAAAAATTCGCCACCACAGGAAAAGGCCTCCGAGATAGAAAAAACTGAGAGAGGTTATTTTTGAGGGTCCCAATATGATCCCATAGGGTTAGATGAGAAGTTTCTAAGTGTCATGGTGTCTGAATACGAGTATGCTAAATTTTCAGCCATTTTGCACTTTGGACTCTTGAGGGATTATGCCGGTTGAATGTAGCTCGAAGTGATTTCATGTGTTTCAATGCATAAGAGGACCATGCCTAACGTAAATGTACCCATCTAGACATTTTAGAATAGTCTATTTGGTCACATGAGTTTCAGAATGAAATTTGCACCACTTTGCGACTTTCAACTACTTGCATTTGACAATATGTTTCCCAAGCAAAAAATTTCCACCATGAGAAAAGGCCTTCGAGATAGAAAAAACCAAGAGAGGTTATTGTAGAGGGGCCCAACGAGATCCCACAGGGTTAGATAAGAATTTTCTAAGCACCACGGTGTTTGAATACAAGCATGCTAAAGTTTGCAGACATTTTGCACTTTGGACTCTTAAGGGATTATGTCAGTTGAATATAGCTCAGAGTGATTTCACGTGTTTCGGTGCATAAGAGGACCATGCCTAACATAAACCTACCCATCTGGATGCGTTAGAATAGTCTGTTTGGTCACACAAGTTGTAGAACAAAAGTTGCACCACTTTACAACTTTCAACTACTTGTATTTGACAACTTTTTCCCCAAGCAAAAATTCGCCACCACGGGAAAAGGCCACCAAGAGAGGTTATTGTAGAGGGGCTCAATGTGATCCCATAGGGTTAGACAAGAAGTTTCTAAGCATCATAGTGTCTGAATACGAGCATGCTGAAGTTTGTAGCCATTTTGCACTTTGGACTCTTAAGGGATTATGTCGGTTGAATGTAGCTTAGAGCGATTTCATGTGTTTCAATGCGTAAGAGGACCACCTAATGTAAACATACCCATTTGGACATGTCAGAACAGTCTATTTGGTCACACAAGTTGCAAAATGAAAGTTGCACCACTTTGCAACTTTCAACTACTTGCATTTGACAAATTTTTCCCCAAGCAAAAATTCACCACCATGGGAAAAGGCCTATGAGATAGCGAAAACCGAAAGAGGTTCGACCATTACATGGTGTATTCAAGCTTTTCCAAGCAAAACCAATTGACTACAACTACCTTTTTAACCCCTAACTATTCAACTTCCTCCAAATGCAAAAAATGCAAAGTTGCATAGCAACTTTTGGCAAATTTTATAGTTCGACTACAACTGACTCAAAAACATCACAAAGACATTAAACATGATCTAAATAGACCTTTTTCAATCAAAAACATGAATCAAACACCAAAAGCATAACATTAGACTCTTTCATGGATCATGGAGGCCTATGGTGCCCTACACCACATCATCCCTCCTTTCAAAACTATGTCTTGTCCTCAAGATATATTTTTTATCTCAATCGACTGGAAAGATAGATTTATAGATTTATTTGAGATGGGAAAATATGTTATCCCACTAAAATTTGGCTTGTTGGAGTAGATGACAAGGTAGGGGCAGTGTATGCCTCATAGAAATGGGGACTCATGGTGATGTATGTCATCGTGAATCCCCATTTTTATGAGGCATACAATTCCCCTACATTGTCAACCCTACCGAATTGGCAAGCTAGTGAGCTCACTACCTTGCCAATTCAATAGCCTTGACAAGGTAGGGGCAGCGTATGGCTCATATAAATGGGGACTCACGGTGATGTACGTCACCATGAGACCCCATTTCTATGAGGCATACACTGCCCCTACTTTGTCAACCCTACCGAATTGGAAAGCTAGTGAGCTAACTAGCTTGCCAAGCTCACTAGCTTTCCAATTCAGTAGGATTGACAAGGTAGGGGTAGCGTATGGCAAGCTAGTGAGCTCACTAGCTTTCCAAGCTAGATATGTAGTGTGAATTGTTTATACAATGCAAGCTAAGGATATGAGATTGATGAAGCTATTGATGATGCTAATATCGAGATGAGGATATGATCCTACAATGAAGTAGTTGCAACTACAATGCTATGGATATTGCTATGCTATGCTAATGAGAATGCAATGATAATGATAATGCTAATGCTATGATATTGATGATGCAAAGACAAAGGCACACTTTTGGATAATTGATATGAGATTTATGGTGCAGGGGAACCAAGTCCATTTTTTGTGAATACGGTCATGTAATAGGTTGTGAGGTGTTTGAGTCTTATTTTGTCATCAAATAAGGTCATAATAGACCATTTCTAATGTTTAAGTCATTTAGGGGTTGGTTTGAGTTCATATTGTCATATTTTGCTATATTGTCAAATTGTGGTCATGTTCAAAAGGGTTTGAAGGCACTTAAAATGAATTAAATGCCCATTCCACCTACATTTTCTTGTAACTTGGTGGAATGGGTGCTCTAGGGTATGTTTAGATGTTAGCATAGGTGTTAAGAGCAGAGAAGGTGTTTTGGTGGATTTTGATTGCTGCCCTAGGTGTATTTTCATGAATTTTGGCTTGAAAATGGTGGGTAAGAGTTGAAGTTTGGTGAAAAGACAATGTTAAAGGTTGGGAGTTGATGGAATAAGCTTGGCCAGGCTTAGTTTGATGTTTCTGAGGTGTTGATAGGGTGAAATAGGGTCTGGAGAACATAGGTTCAATAAACCCTCATTGTACAAGCTTGAAGTGGCCTAGAACAATGGTTTGATGCTTTGGTGAATTTGTGATTGTTTCCCTTGATGAAAATAGTTGATTCTGAGGTTTTGAAACCTATTCAAAGTGTTGGAATAGCTTTTGGAAGTTTAAGTGAAGGATCCCTTGAAGTTGCTTTGGAAAAGTGGCCTAATTAGCTCAAGAGGCAGCGTGCCAGCCAATTTTAAGAGGTGATGGTCTGAAACAAGCATATGCACAATTGAGAGATGGTGTCCTTATATACAATTTTCAACCCTTTCTCGAGTTAGGAGAGTGTCATGATATACCTATCATCTATCCCAACCATTTACAACCACTTTTTAATCAATTTGTTAATAAAACTTCATTTTTGCACTTTCTTGCAAAAGTTGCTTGACAACTTTTTACATTTTTTGACAAATGACCCCAAATCACTTCAAAATGACTCTAAATGACTCCAAATGGTCATGGATGACCTTATTACACCCAAGAAACACAAAATCAACCAAAAACCCAAAATGATCACCATGTATGCCTATGGGGCTCCTGATGCCCCTACATCAGTGGACAACCATTAAAGCATAAATGATATAGGAATTTTTTCACATGTATTATACTTGCAGCTTTCCTTGTAGACATGTATGGAAAATGTACACAAATTTTCATAACTAAGCTTCTCATATCCTTTGTGGTGTAGGGGCAACTAGGCCATGCTTTTGCAATTAGGGGTCAAGTGTTAGTGCTTAGGGTGTCTTAATGCTTTTTGTCATGAATAAGGTCCTTTGAGACCATTTTGATGTAATTGGTGAGTTTTGGGGTCTTTTGGTTCAATATGGTAAAAGTTGCAAAATGTTGTAAAATTGTCATATGCAAAAATGCAATATTGCAAAATAGGGAATACCAACGGTAAAAGAAGTTAAAATGGTAGTTGTAGTCATTTGGTAGGTGGAATTGAAGGTTACAAGTTTAAAAAGGCCTCAAGAATCTCGAGAAATGTTGGACAAGTTTGTATTGAAGATTAATCATCAATAAGATGTGGTTACTCTACAAATTTCTTGTATTTTCTATTGTTATAGGCTTGGTATGGCCTGTATAGACCTTGTTTTGATATGATCTGAATTAGAATTAGTAATAGGCTGAATCTAATTTCAAGTAGAGTTGGTATGGTGCAATATCATTGAGTCTAGTGGTTTCTATAGCCCATTTTCAAGAATTTGCCCATGTGAGTTCCTCTTTGAGGGTTTGAAGTAACAAAAAGATGTTCTAGGACATTCCACCCATTGTATTCTATTGTAACTTGGTGGAATATCATAATTAGGTGTAGGGGGCATGTTTGCATGATTTTAGGAGCAGAGGTGGCCATTTGGGGGCTTGGGCATGATGCCTAGTTGTCAAAATTATGTGTTTTGAGTAAAATTTGGAGGTTAAGAGTAGGTAGTGATGGAAAACACTTGGGACATAACTTTTTAAGAGTTAATTAAGCAAGGTAAGACATATTTGAAGGTGTTGGGGGCATTGAAATAGCGAGGAAAGTTCTAGAGGTGAGGTTTTCAATAAACCCTCCTTGAAACTTGTCAAAAGTGAGGGTTTTGAGTTTTGGAGTGTTGGTGAGTGTTTCTTTGGAATATGATTGCTGATTTAGTGTTTATGTACCTTCTTCATGACTTTACAATGGTGTTTTGTGTTTATAAGGAAGATTAAAGGGAATTTTCTTTGTAAATGTGGCCTAATTGGCCTATTGGAACAACATTGAAGCATCTAGTTGAGGGATTTGATATGAAACAACCTATTTCCCCTTTGAGATATGTTTAATAAGACAATAATGGGTATTTAAAAAGGTATTGATCTTGTGGAGAGATGACCTTCTCTAAAAGATATCCCTAAAAACCCACTTTTTGAGTGCTACAAGGAACCTAGCATGAAATTGTGAAAAGTTGATGAAATGGAATTGTAAGGGATGAATTGTTGATTGAACCTAATCAAATTGGGTTTTTTGAGAGTTTTCCACCAATTTGGCATGTGTATCAACATAAAACTATGATATTTTTTGAATTTCAATATGTAATGATAATCCAATATGAAATATGTAGTGTGAGACAATGACATTTGTGTAATATAACTAAGCAATATATGATATAATTTAACCATTATTCATTATTTTTTATTGTGAACTATATAATATAACCATTATTTTTTATGCTATTTTACATTGATATTTAACCATTGCTCAAGATTAAATTTTTGAATAGTTTAAACATGCACATGAGGAAAAAATTATTTTGATTCTCAACTTTTATATATCAAATTGTCCAATAATCAAGGGTATGTCCATATACAAAAATGGCATCAACACCAACTCAAACAAAGTTTTACAAAATGTGGCATATGTCATCTCGATATCTATTCAAAATATACATGCCAAAATGTTTATCTCATCCTAAACTACTGGTGGATCATCAAAATGGAGCCTCTTTGAAGCACTCATTGGCTTTGAAGGTAATTGCACAAGAAAAATTCAAACCACAATTGAGATTAGTTATATTATATAATTTAAAATCAAATAATTAACATCAAAATCAATATACATTAAAATCTAAAATTGAAATCTTGATTACCTCATATATACATCTCTTCAAACCATCAGGAGTCCTAGAATATGCCCCTCTCAAAGAACCAATCAAAAAAAATATTGCAATGTCAATCTATATATGTGAACAAAAACATAAAATTGATACAAGTTAGCATACAATTGTTGGTAATAGGAACATATTTACCAAACACAAAATAAAATAACACATACCTCTTTAGGCATCTGTTTTTCTTTATCTCCTTTAGGTGTTTCGAAACCTCCTCCTTGATGTGTTTCAACACCTACTCCTTGAGGTGTTCCAACACCTAATCCTTCAGGCGTTGTGACACTTCCCAACAAGGATGTGTAGCTCATAACTGCCTGTACATAAAAATGACAAGTATATGAAACTACCAATCTATGTTGATATATGCATAATCACTATAAGATCTTAAAAATATTAATTCAATTGAATTTGAGTTCAATCACCTTTCACCGTTGCACCTTGCTTGCACTGGGTGTTTCCTATAAGAGAAAATATGATAAACATATAAGTTAATATATAATTTCATTAATGACAATTCAAATGACAAGAAAGTATATAATAAAAACTGTAAACGAGTGAGTGCAAAAAAATATATTGCATGCATGTCGAGGCCAAATGAAATGGCCATGAGGGTGCTATCAGTAACCTGTAAAAGCTCCTCCTTAGACATCGACTATTAAATAGACCATGTAAATAAATATTAGTACTTGATACTATCTCTTATTAATATTCATTTAAAAACAATGCAAGTTATGAAATTACAACTTAAATATTACTTGTGTAACTATTCCAATGTCCCCCTCTCTAGCATGAGAGGACTTTGCAGGGTGTGCTCCAATCCCTTGCATCTGATCTCCTATATCGTCCACATCATGGAGGTCAAAATAAGAAGTGTCGAAGGGATGCTTAGCGGGCTATACAAGAGGACCCAAGCATATCCGGTGGCACATAGTGCAAGTATATGGCACAAAAATATGTGGACCTAAGGAGGATGATGCAACAACACTCGTTCCATTGGCAACATCACCAACATCTAGTTGAGCTACTGTAGTAGTATGGGAAACCAAAGATCACTCAAAGAGTGAATAACCACAATAATCTGTGTGGCTTCCTCCTCAATAATATCTAGATGATGTACTGGAGGTGGTTGAGGAAGGGGAGGAAGGGGAACATATGGGTCTTGGACTACTCTAATTGTCCCTAGTCTATCCTGGGGCATCCCTCCATCGACGCCCTAGAAGGGTTTAATGTCAAAGTAATTGACATGTTTCCCTAACACAAATTCATTGTATAATTTTTTAATAAAGTAAAATGGTACATCAATATTGTTGTTGGGTGGTTTATCAAAAACCATCCACCAACGATCCCAAAATTTATCTACAATGTCCTTATTCGTGCACTATTTTATAGAATTTTTTGGTTTATTAACATTAATTGGCAGACCGGTGCGGGGGTTAACAAATAAAGAGGCTATTTGGCCTTTTGTTATTTTGATATCTTTCACCTCTCTGTAAGACGATCCATCAGAGTAATATTCCCTCATGGTTTCTCACCACAAAAGAATGAAATTATGCTAGGTGGAGAGGGTTTCTATATTTTTAATTATTTCTTTCAATGTGTTTGTCATCTGGGATAATTGAGGGATTGTCTTATAAACATCACAAATGCCCCTCAATTGCTCCAATTTTTCACCAATTAACTATTCAATTGATGGGCACGTAGGTGGTGGAGAGTTTGGCATTTGTGGGTTTTGATTCTTAGCCATAATACCTGATTGAAGTTGAAAACTAATTAATCTAATTGAAATTACAAAATATAAATGAAATTATTGTAAAAAACCCTAGTTTTTAATAAAATCCATTAAAAACTAGTTAAAATTATACAAAACTAATACAAAAATCGATTAAAACAAAACAAAAAACCAAAAACTTACCTTTCAAATCAGATATCAGAAAAAATCCGATATTGGATACACAAGGGTCATCACTCTCTAAACATTGTAGTTGTTGCTGCATTTAAAATGACCCGTGGTGGCCAATTTTTGGGTATATATTACCCGACACATATCAGATATTTGATAAAATTGGATATCCAATTTGTATTGCTTTGGGTTGGGCATTGCTATGGAGCAATGTATTGACACCCAACCCCAAAAAAAAGTCAACTTGAGATTTTCACATTTTTGGGTGAATGCAAAACGCTACTTTTTTCATATTGCCACTTTTTGGGCCATCATGATCCTGCACATACCCATATAGATGGACTAAAGCTAGCACCAAGGATGTAATACCCCTCCGTTTTTCTCTATTGTGCGAACTATGTTGTTTCCCCTTTTATGCCTTTGTATTCTGTTGTACTTTGACATTGTACTTGGTTACAGTGGATCACTGTTTTATCGTGATGTATCTTGTTTTGATAATACTATATTTTGATGTGATTATGATGGCATGTTTGGAATTAGCATAAGTGGATATTTAAATTTATGATGTTTCAGGCTTTTGAGTATGCTTCTATGTTATATGCATCAGTTAGTACTACTATATTGGTGAAGAGGACGGTATTGCATCACTCGCTTCTGAGTGCCCTGCGATTTCGTGATTTCCTCTTCACGGTGTGCCTTATTTATGACATATTATTGCATATGGATATATTCTTTGTTCACAGGTTGACAGGTACAAGACATTGACTCCACCTGGTTTCACAGGTTCGAGCGTGTCCATTTCCCAACGGTATTCGATTGGGAGATAGTAGCAAAGATTTTGTGCCAAGTCCTCACCCTAGTCATAGTGTGTCGTCAGTCATAGTGTGGTCTAGTTGTTCTATTTTGTTCCATTTGCCTTGCTTCAATTTATTTAGGAAGTTAGAATAATGTTGGAAATGTGATTTAAATTATTGAGTAAATTAATTTAATTAATAAATAATTTAATCTTATGGTAGATTTATTTTATTAATTGATTAAGTTATTTATGTTGAAATGATTTACATTATCTATTTTGGAAATGCATGAATATTTGAGTTGGAATTGAAAATTAAGAAAATGAATTAAAAGTCAATTTTGAAATTTGAAAATTCAAAAGAAATTCAAAAATTGAAAAGAAAGACTTTTGCTATTCTGTTTTCAGAAATTTATGAAGGTGGTTGTAGGATTTTTTTTTGAAAAAAAATTGCATTATCTTGGAATTTCTTCACAAGTCTTGGGAATGGAGTTTTGGAGAGAAATTTGAGAAGAGAAGAGGAAGGATTGCTAAATTTTGTGGGTTTGGAGAAAACGCTCAAAGAATATGTGGAGCTCAACAGGGTTTCAAAGCACCATTAGGATCTTCAGCATACTTCAAGAAAAATCAGGTTCTCATCTTGTTTAATTGAATTTGTTTGTTTCAAAGGCACATGTGTTGTAGGGAAAATAGTTGAACATGTTGATTGTGTGCAAACAAATAACCATTCAAACTCTAGCTTTTCAAACTTGTAGAACACCACTCCTTGGAAAAATTGTTTGCAAAATTAAAATGAAATCTAGTTTATAAAATTAGTTTTCTTCAACTATGTGTTCTTCAATTTGTTGGGAATCTCATTTGGAGAATGAAATATATGTATATATATATATATATATATATTGTTTATTATTTTTAAATTTTTTTTCCCATAGTAGGGTTATGTTGGCCAACATAAAAGTTTCTTTAAAAAATTAGGTTCTGGTTTTTTTTATGAAAAATAAAATAAATGGCAGTCTGGTTTTTAATGGAAAAGTTTTTTTTTTATAATTTTTTTTCTTTTGGAAGGGCTAGGGCTCATCCCACCGCCACTCCCATGGGAAGCAGAGTGGGGGAGCGTGCCCAGATCCCCCAGTTCGCAACCGCGCAGGCTATGCAGCCCGACCACCACAGTTGGTGGCGGCACTGCCAGCACTGTCGCTCGGCTCCCTTTCCGCCATTCCCTAGTGAAACCTGTGCGGCGCCACCTATGTTACGCCGCCTACGCCCGACGTCTCCCTTTCTTCAGCACCCTGCATGGTGGTTCTTCCATCGTGCCTCCCTCTTCCCGATGGCGCCGCCTCCTGCGGTCGCCACAGTCGAACCGCCGCCGCCTGGTAAGAAAACCCGCGGCTGACGCCAACGACCTCCACCCAACAGCCTTAGCACGGAGCCCGAGGTTCGCGCGGGTCAACCCTAAGGGTTGGCGCGTGAACCGAGGCATTTGCTTTGGCTTTTTCAAATTTAAAAAAATAAAAATAAATTAATTAATTTTTGGGGTTATAATATATTTTAAATATTTTATTATTATAATATTATAATATTGAAATATTAATGAATATTGATATTTAATATTATATTTTATAATATTAACATATTAAAATATATTTATGGATATATATTTTTGTTGGTTATAATATTATTTTAATTTATGTATATATTTATTGTTTTAAATATATATATATTAAAATAATGATTTGTTTGAGGGAATGAATTAAGTTTAATTGTGGAAATGTAATAGGGAATTATTGGTTAAATCATTGTTTAGATTTTAAAATATTATATTTGGTGGGGAAGTAGTTTTGATTTTTAAATGATATGTTTTTTTTAGACAAGTTAATTATCTTTAAATGGTTATATTGAATGAGGAGACAATAATTATTTTACTTCATTGAATGTGGTCAAGTATATGATTATCGGGTTAATTTATCATTAATTAAATGCCAGTAGGGAAATTAAGTTATTTAGTATTAATTTCTCTCTTATTGAAAGGACGAATCTAATTCAATTTATTTAAATGCAATAAATTGCTGAATGACAATGTGGAAAATGGATTTGGTGAATCCAAAGTAGATCTGATTCTTACCTTGGTTTTGACCTATGCATGTTATCATTCGGGAAATGTGGGTCTTAACATTCAATCAAGTCTTTCAGTTGGGTCTTCAAGTTTGTGGGTTGTCATAATGTGTAGTCAACCTGTTTTGCTTCCCTTGGGTAGAACATGGGAAGTTATCAGTTATTCACCTAGTTTCCACGAATGGGGATGTTTTGTACCTCCTTGGTTTAGGAGTGGAGTACGTGATTAGTGCCTCCTTGTCAGGAGCGACTTTGTTACCTTGTTACCTCCAGTGGTTGGAGAGAGTTTGAACTTATGTTGCCTCCTGAAAAAAAAGAGTGGTCATAGTATCTTGTTTATGTGCATTTTGTTACCCTTGTTATTGGGTTGTTTGGTATGTTGTCAAGTAGAAGAGTGGCTTTCGTAGGAGCCAGAGCCCAAAGAGGTAAACTGGGAAACCTTCAGAGGTGGTTTAATCAAGTGATAACTAAAACAAAACTTAGAAGATTAGGTGGTACTTCACACTAATCAAGATAATTATGCCTCACTCATAGACACAAGGGCTCGTTTAGACTTGGGATGAGTGGGAAGGCCTGGAATGGCAAGGTCATCTATCTTGTCTGTATGAAAGGTATTTGATTCTACATGAGTGAGTATGGGGACCAGGATTTGGTTGAGGCCACCAGGATAACCCATAGTGGGGGCCAAAGCCTATGAAGATTCCCAGAGGACAACCCATGATGAGCTATGTGATGACACTCTGTCTAGGACAACAATTGGTACTTGTTTATTGTGGGTATGGTTTCCGTAACATACCTTATGTGACCACAGTTGGTATTCGATTCTGTGTGTATGGTTCTCGTGACATACTTGTTCTGCTTTATTTCTGGAAGCAATGTGACCATGTAGAGTTGTTCTTGAGTTGTACTTGCGTGGTATATGAGTTGTACTTGTGTTTTACATGTGATTGGTGGATTCAGTTTGGTTCAGTTTGTGTTAGTCTATGTCTAGTGGTAGATGGTCTTGGCTAGGAATCCTGGTTACTATCTCCTAGCATGGGGGGTGGGCCTTTGGGTTCCACTTGGTTGGGTGGCATGCACCTAAATCCGTTGGGCTATCTTCATGTTCATGTGGATGAAACTTTCAGTTGGAGAGCTCATTGGTTTCAGTATTAGTTCTTGCTTAATTTCATTTCATATGATCTTGTATTATTTTACCCCTCAGTTGTTATCGAGGTGGAAGTTGTAATTGTAATTATGATTATTGATCTTGCCTCATTTTGGGAATGAGAGTTGTAATCTTATTGTTTAATGAACGGTTTATTGAAATGGAAAGTTATCTTTATTCTTGTTGTAAATTATCTCATTAAAATGTATGTGTTTAAATTATTAAGTAAATGAATGGCATGGTTTAAGTTCATGTTTTTTGCTGAGGTTCTATTTAACCTTTGTCTCGTAACCTTAGAGGTTGTTGGTCTTAGTAGTGAACTTGCTTATTATTGTTATTAAAAAAAATAGCCTGTTTAAGTAGTTGTTTGCAACTTCCTCTAGGGTTGCGTGGCGGGGCGTTACAAAGGATCGTTTTCTATAGCTCTTTTAATGCATCTCAGATATTTGTGCTTTCATGCTCATGTCGAGCTCTTTCCAATTCACTTCCTTCTAGTTTTGAGATTTCTTGTTTGATAACACTTTGTCTCTTCCTTCCGATTTTGGTTGCACTATCGGAGGCTTCAGTAATTTCCTCTGCATATGTCCTATTAGGGTTCTTGGGGAATTCTAAAAGTACTTTTGCATAATGATCAATTTCTACCTTAGTGACTTCATAATCTAGTTCATAAATCCACACGTCTAGATTCAACCACTTCCATATAAAAAAATCTATAGAGACTAGGAAATTAACATTTCTGGAATACTTTTCAACCACATTTTTTGGAATTCTTATTATTTTACTCATTCTCATCTAAAATGTTCCAAAGAATGTTGCAAGAGCAGTTTCTTGAGCATCCAAACCACCAAGGTTTATCATGAAGTTCCTAATTTGATGAGCAATTGATCCTGTGTTGATATATTGTTTCAATCACTTCCTCTTTTTGACCTTCATTGGAATTAGATGCATTATCAAATTGCAAATTAGAATAACCCATGATATCATCATCTTCAAAGTCTGAGAATTCAATGGGCTGATCATAAACAAGATCTCCCGAATCATAAGAGATTGGACTAATGGACAACCTTGTCAAAAGCATGGTCACAATCTGTCATAGAGGATAGATTTCCTATTTCTTCATTCTTACTCATTTCTGGGTTGTCATAATAGCAATCCACATCACTTTTCATTCCAACATAAGATTGGGTGTCTTCATTAAGCTTGTCACTTTCATTCTCTTGAGGATAAACACAAATGTCTTCTTTATCAAACTGAAAACCATCAATGGTTTCCTCATTGCAGCTGCTTGTGGCTTGTCTTTCAAACTGAAATTTATCACATACCTCTTCATTTGCAACTAATACACTAATGTTCTCAAGAGCATTTCCTAAATCAGAAAACTCCCTTGTCTCACTATGAAGACTTGCATCAAAGCTACACTCAACACATGTAGGCTTGATTTGATCAATTGTATCACAACATTGCTGATCACATATCTCTTCTTCAAAGAGTAAATCCAACTGATATTCTTCTTCAGGTTCTTGGATCAGAAGACTCAGTTGCTGATTTGTAGTTGTTTATACTTCTATAAGTTGTTCATTGAAAACTTCCTCATCATCTGATGATGCCTCCTTCTCATCTTCTAACTTTTCAAGTATGCACTTGTCTGAAGACATCTGATCATTTGCATTCACACAACTACTAATTCCATCAACATGTTTTCCCATAACTAAAGACAACAATCTCTGCACATATTCATTCCTTTGTTTCTCCAAATTATCCAAAATTGTGTAAGCCATCTGCATACTCAGTATTTCAAAATATTTTAACAATGCACCTGATCCTTCTTTATAAGCTTCAAAATACATATGGATACAGTCTGATGTATTAGGCCTAAAATTTTCTAGGATTAGTAAAAGAGCAACAACAAATCTATTACTGAAATCAACACTTGACTCTTCATTTTGTTTCTTGATCTGCTTTAACCTCATAACAAGTTCTGAGGGCTCTCTTGCAAATTCTTCTCTATAAGAAGCCACTAATTTATCCCAACAAGAAAACGACTTCTTAGGAAAGCTTAAATACCAATCCCGAGCTCGTGCTTCAAAAGATCTGACAAAAAATCTCATCCGCATATCCTGATCTCTAAATGAATGTTTCTCCATGAAGCTGGAAAAACTTTGAACATGTGCATCTCCTTCACATACAATATACCCATCAAATGTAGGCATCTCCTTGTAGTCTTGAGCTGACATACTTTCAGTTTCGTAATCAACCCATGAAAAATCTAACTGAGCATACAATGGGTCAAAGGAATTGACAATGGGTGTAATGACTTGGCAAGTAGATATAGTATGATTGTCTCTTGACCGGACTTGTTGAAACATTTGGTGCCTTTCATCCATTTCTTTAAGTCCTCTTTCAAATACATCATTCCATTTAGGACTGAACCTAGGCTTATTAACTCTTGGGTTCTTACACTTTGGGGTATTAGATGCTTGAAGATTATTATACTTTTGACACTTCTTGATAAGTTGAATCAAAGTATTCACTGGTATAACTACTTTACCTTGATGATCCATGGATATTACAAATTAAGGCTCACTAATTGTGCATAATTACAAGCATGACCAAATGATGGATAACATGGATAATTATTGACATAATGACAACCTAGGCTTGAAAATTATGAAAATACAAATGGATGGAAACCCCTAAGATACACGAATGTATTCTAACCATCCAAACTAGCAAATATTTGAGCACTAAACAAAATATTTCAATGGAACTGCAATTACATTCAACAGATCCAAAAAATATAGGTGTGTAAATTCAATTTTACAGTTCTTTTCCCTTTGTTAGTACTAATTCACTCAATAGGGAAGAAAAGTTTTTCCTAAGAAGTTCAAATATAGTTTTCACTAAAGAGTTTCTTAAAAACCAAGAGTGAGGGATACCTGAAAATGTTGCAGCTGCTGCAAATTGTCTTCCTAACTAAAAAAATTTGTAGATCTGAAACTTTCTTCAAATTCTCAATAGGTTCTATTAACAGAGTCGCCACCTCTCTTCAAAGAGGACTGAATTTCAAGCATTATGAAGTTCCTTCACATGTAAATTTTCTTCTGAGTTCCTTCCACCAGCAGAGCACCACAGATCATGAAATTTTCAGGTTCACTTCAACAAATCTTCCTCCAGGTTTGAAATCGTTCAGTATTTGAACTAAATTCAAAATGGTAAATCATTTGACTCTATGCAATGACTCTTAAGGCTAGATTCTACAATCAGAATTTTCACAAATTCTCCCTAGTACAGTCGCCATTCTGTTGGTGTTTTAATTTTTGAGCTAGGCTTTTAAACTCTCTAAGAGGTAGCCAACCTCTATATTAAAGAACCACAAAGGCTAGTGGCCAATTGACAAGATTCAGTCAAAGACTGACATCTCCTACACTTCTGGCTCTATAGGACCAAGGTGGGTAAACCTATACAATGCCCACAACTTAAATGCAACTATATACTAACATTGCTTTTTATAGTAGATAATTCTGAATTCAATTAAACCAAAGAGAGCACTGACAACTTCAAACCTGGCTAAACTCTCAGTAGATCAATACTCACTCAACAATTGAGAGGCATAACACAACATTAAACCTCAACCGAACAACAGGGATTTAAGAATGATGTTGCATTTATAAAATATTTATGAGATGCATAAAACTAAATAATAGATCAGTGTCAATTCTGGGCCATGGAGTCAAACACATAAAATGAATTCACCAGCAAACAGACTTCAACCAGTGGATTTAAATTGCTAATACTTTGCATCAATTGTTAGTGTCTTGCACCAACAATCCCTCTCTTATTATCAATCAAATTCTCCTTATCAAATCTCTTCTACACACCTAAAATCACAATCACCTACTTAAAGCATTTTAACCATTTCTTTGAAATAGAACAATGAACAGATAAGACAATCTCATAAAATTTGAGATGATAAACTCAAAGACACTTTGTATTATTGAATTTATATGACTAAATATGTACAAATATGGAGACAATCTGAAGATATTCATGAATGTGCAAACACCTTCATAATTTTATTTGCATAAACTGGCTATATTTACTCATAAAATCAGGAAATTACAGCTTACAGACTCAAGAAATAAATCAGAATTTTCAATTCTCTATCTACCCAATCCCATACAAAGTTTTAGAACTCAATCTCAGAACCCTTTACAATGAGAGAAGAGAAAATATAGAAGGAAGAAGAAACAAAAGAAACCCTAAAATGCATCCACAATTGACAACTAGCAGCTTCATCCTCCGTTGAACAGCAACAAGAAAACATCTCTCTTCTCTCATCATTTGCAATAACAAACTTATTCTGCCTCCAAAAATGTCTTTGTCTCAAGTTGTTGGGCAACTGAAAACCTGCCCATGTGGAGAAATATTCATCATTCACCTAGGTATTGAGAGAAAACATCTCTTCCTGTGAAAGCTTCATTTCTGCTCTTTACTTTGTTGCTGCACTTATATTTTGCATATTCACTTTACGATAGTGAATATTGAATTCACTTGTCTCCCTAAGCAAAAGAAAAAGAATTGCATGTGCTCCTTCACATGTGTTACTTTTGATGTCTTTGCATTTTATATTTGCACTTCCAGCAAATAAAGATTGTGAATATTTTATTCACTTTATAAACCATCCCACCGTGCACTTTAATATTTTCCTTTTTTAAAAATAAAATGAAGTCCCACTAAATTTATTAGCGAGCAAGCAAGTTATATTTCTCGTGACATTTTAAAAAATCTTAATGTGGGCTTTCATTTTACCACATTACTCATATTTACCCATTTACACCACCATTTACCATTCAAATGGTAAAACTTTTATTACATGGGTGAATATTAAATTCAACCCATGCCTTTCTCTTGTCAAAAACCCTTTACCATTAAAATACGACGGCATTTAATATTTACTGGGCTTCACTCAACCCGTGCATTCAAAATATGTTGGGCCCACTTGACTTCTTAAAGTCTTTCACTTAAAAATAAAAATGCCCCTTTGAATATTCCATCGGGAATTTAAACTATATTGAAGCCTTTTGAAATTAGATGGGGCCCACCATTTTCTTTAATTCCGCTCACCCTCTCACACACCTCGTAGGGAAAAACCTGACCTCCCGTGTATTTAATTTTCACGGGTCCACACTTGCCATGTGCTGCACTCTCGCCAACCTCTCAGCAATTTTTCGTGACATCACCTTTCTTATGCGAGGCTCATGAGTTGCGGCCAAGATTTGGCTGTATTGTCTTTGTTTCCGAGTCGTAGATATTTGTTCCTCTCTTGTCCTGTGTTTTCCCTAACATTTTTCTCTATTCGGCATTCTCTGCAACTTAATCACGGACATGGCGGCACCACATTATTTCTCAAACAATTTTAATACATTTCTGACTGCAATGCAAGCTACTAGAAAATGGTGATACCAGTGAGTCGTTCTTGACAATGCAAGGGCGTTTTAATGGCTCAGACACCCAGAAATCATCTCAAACATGCTTAAAATCCCTACCCAAGCATTCAGAATGGTTAGGGGATGAATTTAAAACATTAAACAATAAATTTGAGTTCAAATGGACCCCCAAAAAATGTCTAGTAACTCAAAAACGTGAGAACTTCCTGCAACAATACTTATTGAATCTGCCCACTCAAAAGAACCTTGATGGAGAAGAAAACAACTCAATCTTCATTACAATGGAGATTATAGATCACCATCATCCTCCCAGCATTCTCCTCGCACACCTCGCAAGCTTCTGCAAAAACTTATTTTAATTGTGCGAGGCTTGCAGGAAACATTGCCGTGCACAGGAAAATTAATTTTATAAAGTTGAACTTTATAAAACATAGAATATATTTAGCTTGCCCTAAAATGACTTTATTCCCGTACACTTTTTATTTTATAATATTTAAAATATGCAAGATATTTTAAATATGTGCAATTTGGACATTAGGAAATAATGCAAATTTCAATTTCGACTGCGACCCAAATAGGGAAAATTTATTGCGGACAAACTGGGATACCTGGAGCCGCAAAAATTTGCATAGGGACTTTATAATTTATTTAGAGAAAACCCATTTCCTCAAAATTCACATCGCCAAAATATTTCAAGTACCTCCTTTGTAAACTGGCCTTCAGAATGCCTTTGTCGCAGCTAAAGTGGATTAAAATAATGCATCATAAGACCTCCATTTTTAATGAAAATGGATCTAGGGATGTTTCAAACCGAAATAAGAAATGGGTTGTCTCTAGATATGCAAAACTTGATATTTTCTGGAACACCATTTTCGGTCCCTTCGCGATCAGAAAGGGATTATGTAGCCCATCAGAACTGATTCTGAGACCTTGAAACTGAGCAGACATGTAGACATTTGACCCAAGAATGTAGTGCAAAAGATGGTTTTGAAAAAGAGATCCCGAGGTGAAATATATTTAAAAGCCAAAGTTGCCCAGTTGGACCTTCTGCAACAACTTGTTATGAACCAATTAAAACTCACCCAATTGCCATTTTGAAAAAATAGCAAGTCAACTCCTGCGAGGCCTCCACTGAAAACATAAGACCATTAAGTACCCTGAGTATGTGTAAAAAAAATATTTGTTTGAATCATCTCCCATCAAAAGATATTAGGTGTCAAAGTTGACCACCTTGAAAGGTTTCTGAAAATGCAGGTGCAAAACAAGAGAAACTACATTCAGTTTTGGCCTCACAAAAATAGAAAATAAATTCATGAGGATTTGAAAATTGACATACGAGCTCATCTTGGTATGGAGAATACAGAAGAACATTCGTTCTCTCATGACAGTCAACTGGTTGCAAAATGCAAGCTCAAACGGGATGCAACTTTGCAAAACTGAATATTTGCAAATAGCAGAAAAGTGTCAAAACTCTAGCTTCACTTTTCGAAACCTTGACAAAACTTATCATGGGAAGCTGAAAATTGACATGCACGTTCACATATGTCAATTGAATATGTCCACCAAGGGCTTTTGCAGAAAAATCAACAAGGTTCAAATTAAAAACCTCCAAAGTGGGTCACTCAAACAGATTCTTCAAGTGCACTTCTGAGAGTGCAGAGGCAAAATTTTGAATTAGGCATCTCAAATTTGCAAAATTTGAGAGTGCCATCAGTATCGATGGGGGTTTATTAAATATTCCAATTATTGCTCCCCCTTAGGCATTGCCTAGCCTGATTTTTGATGGGTGTATCTGCATCGGAGGGTGATACAGATAAAATTAATGATTCTGATTTACTTTTCTTAAATTCTCCTTCCCTTTTCCAAATTATTTTTATTTCCTTTCTCACTTCTTCTGGATCTTATTTAAATCTTGGTTCATGTCTCTTTACCAAATTGTTACTTTTCATATTTTTGCTTCTATAATTTTTGGTAAAATGTTTTGAATTGCTACAGTTATAACAAACAACATTCTTCCATCCAATTTTCCTTTATATAATCTATATTTGCACTGGTTAGCCTTGTGTCCAAATGAATTACAGTGATAAAAGTACCCACTAAATGGATAAACCATCTTATTCAACTTCTGATTTCTACATTCTTTAGCTTTCATTTCAATTATTTTGCATTCACAACATTGATCGAAAAATGATAAGGTGTTTTTATTCATTCCATTATTTTGTTCTCTTTTCTTTTTACAATCTTTTGCCCTATGTCTAAATTTATTGCAAGAATAAAAGATGTCATTGAAAGATAAGTACCTTTGAGCATTAGGCTATCTGATAGGAGTTCTTTTGGTATATCTTCTTGCCTCCTTAAATTTTCTACCATTCACTTTTAAACTTTTCCCTTCTTCAAATCCTAAACCTCTTTTATTCATATAGGACTTTTGTCTTGTAATCAATTTGTCCAACATTGTAGAACTTGTAGCAAATTTATCCTTATACCGTTTTACCTTTTCCAGATCTGATTTTAGAGTTACCACATCTTCCTCAAGCTTTGTACATTCATCCATCTTCCTTTGAAATTTAGCTTTTTGACAATCTTTAGTTTTTCTCTTCTCTTTCAATTCTTCTTGTAGTTCAGTGATAATTTCATCTACCTTTTCAATAGATCACATACTTCTCCACATTTTTCTTTCATGCCTTTAATGTAATTTTCTTCCATCAACTTGTCCTTCAGATCTTCAATTTCTTCTGAATGTCCAACATAGATCGCTTGTGGAGGAATAAGAAATCTTTTGTCTTCCATGTGCTCTAATTTCGGGACCTTCCTCAAGTTGTTAAACTTCTTCAGAGGAACTAGGCTCTAATACCAATTGTTGAATATTTAAAATACTAAGAGGGGGGGTGAATCAATATTCCATAAAACCATTCACATAAAATCGATTTAAGCATTATCACAAATCTGACTAAATCAATAAGAGAAAACATGGAATCAATACAATGCATCATCACACATGAACACCGAGATTTTTACATGGAAAACCCGAAATGGGAAAAACCATGGTGAGGATTATCTCACAATATATTATATTCTGATACAGTATATTACATGGCTCACTGCCAGGTCTCACTGTCCTTGGAAGGATCATGACCTGAATACAAAAAGAGATGGCTAACTACCAAGATACAAAAGTTATGGGTCACTCCAAAAAGTATGAACTAATGGAATACACCTTCTTTGTACAGGGTTTAGTTCCAATGAAACTCTAAATGTGAAGTAATGTTGCAATGCAGTTGCTCAAAAAATATGTTTTGATCCTTGACTTCTCCCATAATATACTGCTTGCATCTGATAGATCATTTAAGCTTACACATTCTCAATATCCTTCACATCATATACATCCTTTTCCATACTCTCACACCATACTTTCCATGTGCTCACACACTCTTTTCATTCCAAAGAATCTCATATATATACAAAGTATACTTCATACATCAATTAGGTCGGCCTAATTAGATGTAAACAATCCAATCAAAATAACTCTTGTTGAAACCATATAATATTTAAAACATTTTTATCCATGTAGTGCATCATATCAAGTCGGTGTAGATCTATAAATAGATCCAATTAAAATCTACAAAGTATAATTAATCTTCTTAATACATATCATATATTAGGTCGGCCAAGGATAGAACCTAATCACAAAAACTCCATACCAACACAAACTTCTCAAAGTAAACACCATCCAAATTTCATATTACTTCAATTTTTATCACATTAACATCAGAGAGACTACCATTAGAATTGCAACAATAAAATGTTCTTCTTAAGGAAATGCAAAGTCTCCCACACTGACGTACTAAATAGTGAAACAACTATAGTGTATAGAGTTGAACTCTGTCAATGATAACTTTATGTTGTCAACACCAAAATTCTCAAGATCTTGGATATAGTTGTTTGAATAAGTCATAATAATGAGCTTAAGAGATCAGAGTTGTATCTTTTCTTGCAGTGAATTTCAGACTCAAAAACTAATGCACTAGACCATTAGTAAAGAACACTTCCAGTATAGAATAGCTTCCGGTATACCAAATATGCTTCATATACTATTGTCACTATGTTGACATCAATGAAAAAATAGGAATAGCTAGATCAACCTATATATAGACTTGATGAGTCTAGTTTATGGTCAAATTATTGATAGGGTTGTTGTCCATTTCCTACAGTAACATAAGACTTTGATGCTTGAGAGTTGATCTTTCATAATATTTCCTTGAAACCATAAACCTTGGACATGAATTTATTTTCATAAGATTTCAAATGATATTAACATGCTATGTGGATTGTTTGTGATAATTTTGCATGTGATTAATGAATATCGCTTTAAGATTATTATGGATATGCATTTGTTGTGTGTGCTAATGTTTTCATGCAGATAATTTGAGGCCTGCAATTCAGGTAGATTCCACCAGCTGGTCATGTGCTATATCGGTCAAACAAGGTGGTCATTTATGGAGAGAAGACTCTTGGCAGATGGAGATTCCTCATGCATCAGATTGTAACCACCTTGTAGTGGTCTTAAATGTTGTTGAGCATGCATTGGTGTTACTATTGTGCCAGATTCAAGTTAAGGTAATTGTGCCTAACAGGTTATGTGCATGCGTAGCCACCCTTGCTCTTTTTTGCACTTTCTCTAATGTGGTGTCCTCCACGTTTGTTGGAGTTGACCGCCTTGCTAGGTGGTTGGATAAATAAGGACTCTGATGTTCCTTTTCAACTCTCTGGAGTCAAAGAATGTCAATTTATTGATATACTCACATTCTTAGTTTTTCGGCAATATAGCTATGTTGATTAAACTCATGTTTTTCTACTAAATAAAATAAAGTTATAAGTTTGTGCATTTGAGTCTATCTTAGTTTTAGGGAATACTTATCCAAGGGGGCCCACATGGCGAGTATTCCATCCCATACCTTAGTTTAGTTTAGTCATTATTTTATGTTCAATAATTAGTTAAGAATCTGACACTGACTATTCCTGCAGCCACTAGAATTTAATTATGTGATTGTTCCTGCAGCCAAGGCAGACAGAGTAGTTTCCTATTTGTTCGCTTAGATTTTCATTTTTTTTATGCATTTCAATTTGGTCTGGCTATTGGTTATTGTTCAACATTTATGTTATTTCCTTTTGTTGGATGTTGTGTTTGAGTTGTTGATATGTGGTTGTCATTGATGTCAACACTATTAGCATAAATATCTTTAAGGCTGTATATGTCGAGGATATTGAGAAAATTAAAATAAATATGTTATAGGTTGTCTATGAAGCAGTGAAGATCAATATGAAGTAAAATTCAGTATGTTGTAAACTAGATGTTGCAGATTAAAGGGTTTGTTTTCAAGCCTATCTAGTTTCTACTCTGTAAGTTTCAGAGGTGCACATAAAGATCTGAGGAAGTTATAAGTCTATGTGTTCTAAAAGCTATTATGTTACTACAAATGGTGTTCATGGAAGAAGACAATGTGATTCTAGTAATCTGAGTTGTTGAGTATGTTCCTTTGACATTCATGGATTTTTCTAGATCATGTTCTATCTATGCTGCACATCCGCATTGATCATTATGCTCACAATATGATATTTTCTCTAGTGTGTTCATGTTTTTCATGTTCATGGCCGACAAGATGTTTGAAGCATGTTGTGGATCTTCGAGGAAGAATCTTTGAAGGTGTTTTATGTTCAAGGATATTATTTTAGGTCCCTACTATGTTGTGGATGAATTTGGTTGATGTGCATTGATAATCTTTATTGTTTTGGGCTGATAGTTTGCATTCATTCTATTATTTTGTTGAAGCCGACATAAAGTAATGTAATTTATTGCGGATATATATAAGCAATTGTTTATCTCATTTGATGTATGTGTAATGTGAATTATGCTAGTTCTATGTGAAAATAAGGTTCATACCATTTGAAGGTAGAGCAAAGTTTGAAGAAGAGTGAAAGATAGTGAAGAAGTGTTCATGTGCTTAACTGAAAGAGTACTCAGGAATTTGCAAATGCTACTCTCTCAGTTCAATTTCTTCAGATGGTTTTAATCTGAATATTTTATGTGAGACAACGAGTCTTCCTTTGAGAAGTGAGATCTAGGCAGTGTGCCTAAATGCATGTGAATTCCTCTTATATTCTTCTTATACTTTTAATAGGGTATAACTTGTGGATTAACCTCCACTATGGTTTTTTCCCTGACAGGGTTTCCACGCAAAAAATATTGGTGTTATGTGTGTTTCTGATGTGTTGTTGATTCATGCTTTCACTATTAATAATCATATATGAGAATTAAAATTAATAAATTTTAAATTTTGGGACAACTGATTCACCCCCCCCTCTCAGTTGTCTACCCTTGTGTTGCCAACAATTGGTATCAGAGTAGGTTCCCTGGAAGAATTTTAATAGCTTGAAGTGATCTGGGATGGCAACATACAAGAAGGATAGTCCGAGATTTTATGGAACAAACTATTCTTTGTGCAAGACTCGAATGGAGTGTCATCAGAGATGCATTGGTGAATCCTATTGGCACATTACATGCAATAGGTATGTTACCCCTCCAAATGGTCCTACTACTACTGTTGAGATTAGGGATGTTGAATACAACATCAGAGCTAAGGAAGCGTTGTTGAGTTCTTTGACTAATACTGAGATGACAAATGTTATGGATCTTAAAACTGCTTATGAGATCTGGAAAAAGTTTGAAACTTTATATGAAGGTGATGCTAATGTAAAGATGGCTAAGCTACAATGTCTGAAAGGAAAATATGAACTTTTGAAGATGGGAAATGATGAGAATATTTTTACTTACATACAAAGAGTGAATGAACTTGTGTGTGGTCTCCGATGTGTTGGTGGATAGGTAGATGAACAAGAGATTGTTGCTAAAGTGCTTAGAACTTTTCCTGACGCATACAAAATTAAAGCTGCAACCATTGATGAGCTCTGAACGGTGATAAATATAACTAGAGATATGTTGGTTGGTAAACTTACTACTTTTGAGTTGAGTGAATTCGGTGATGCCCTTCCTAAGACAAAATCTGCATTTAAAGCTACTACTTCCAGGAGAGACAAGCAAAGATATGATTTGGGTAAAAGTTCTTCTAGAAAGGTATTCAGATATGAGGAAGAAATGAGATAGATTGAAGAAGAATAAAGAGAACCGAATGAGCTTGAAGCACTTATTGTCAAAAGGGAAGCTAGAGGAGAAGGTAAGTATAAATGAAAGTTTCCTATTAAATGTTTTTCTTGTAATAAGATAGGTCATTTTGTATCAGGGTGTCTAGAAAGAGTTCATAAGCCAATACCTTACAAGCCTAAATTTAAAAAGAAGTGTTACAATGCTGCTAATGAAGGTGTGACAGATGATGAATCTGAAAAAGGGAATGTAGGTAAAGATGAGTTTATGTTTATTTCTATCAAAGAAAATAATTTCATGTCTATTGAATCTGCTAGTTGTACAAATGTGGAGAAATCCCTATCTGACCGAGTTAAAGAAAAAGATGAATGGGTAATTGACAGTGGATGTTCACATCACATGACAGGTGATAAGAGTAAATTTGTAAGCCTGGAGAAGTATGATGGTGGTGTTGTAAGATTTAGTGATAACAATGGTGGTATAATCTGTGGTAGAGGATGTATTTCTTTTGATAGTAAGTATAATACTGATGATGTTCTTTATGTTGAAGGTTTGAAGCATAATCTTCTGAGTGTTGGACAAATGGTTGATAAGGGTTACAATCTTCAATTCAAAGATGGAAAGTGTAGCATATTGGGAAGTTATGGAAATTTTATTGCTTCAAGTACAAAAACAAAAGGTAACATCTTTCATCTGAATGTTGGTAGTAAAAGTTGTCTGATTGCTCAAGTTGATGAAAGTTGGTTATGGCATAGAAGAATGTGTCATGTAAACTTTGATAGTATTATCAAGATAAGTTCATCACAAGCAATAAGAGATCTTCCTAAGTTGGTGAAGCCTACAAATACCATATGCAAGGAATATCAGTTGGGAAAACAAACTAGAATTTCATTTCACACCAAACAACATTGTTCAAAATGAATTGTTGGAGCTTGTGCATACTGACTTGTGTGGTCCTACTAGAATCAGAAGTCTACAAGGTTACAGGTACTTCATGTTGCTTATTGATGACTACTCTAGGATGATGTGGGTTACTTTCTTAAGGGAGAAATCTGAAGCTCTAGAAAATTTCAAGATCTTTAAGGCTATGGTTGAGACAGAGACAGGTCTGAAGATTAAGTGTTTGAGATCATATAGAGGTGGTGAATTCACTTCTGGTGAGTTTAATTCTTTTTGTGAAGAGCATGGGATAAAGAGACAATTATCTACACTATAGACTCCTGAATGGAATGGAGTTGTAGAAAGAATCAATAAGACAATTCAAAATGCTGCTAGAACTATGATGTTGGAAGGAAATGTCCCTCATATCCATTGGAGAGAAGTTGTGAGTACTGTTGTCTATATTCTTAACCAGGTACAAATCAAAAGTAATCCTGGTAAGACTCCTGTTGAGCTATGGTTTGGTCATAAGCCTACTATTAGATATTTCAAAATCTTTGGAAGAAAATGCTATATCAGGAGAGATGAGGATCTAGGAAAGTTTGATGCTAGAAATGATGAAGGAATATTTCTTGGTTTTCTACTAAGAGAAAGGCCTACCAGTGCTACAACAAAATATTGAAGAAAATGGTTGAAAATGCAAATGTTAAGGTTGATGAAGACATTGCCAGACCCTCCAGAACTTGTGGATATGATTATGATGATTAGAATGACAATAAAAACAAGATTTGGACTTCAAATCAAGTTCAGATTGTTGCGGTGAATCAAGAAGAACAAGAAGAAGTAGAGACTGGTGAAAGTACATAATAGAGACCTCAAGAGCCTTAAATTCAAGAACACTCTAAGACTCCAAGTATGTGAGATTGAATCATTCAGAAAATCATATTATAGGAGATAAGAACAAAGGTGTTCAGACTAGGAGAAGAATTGTAGAAGAATATTGTTTAATTTCAAAAGCTAAGCCAAGTAATGCCAATGAAGCATGCAAAGATGAACATTGGATTGAAGCTATGAAATGAAAATTACAAAAAATTGAGAAGAATAATAAATCAATTCTTATTCCTAGACCTAAAGACAAAAATGTAATTGGAACTAAATGGGTCTTAAGAAACAAACTGAATGAACAAGGTGAAGTTATCAAAACAAAGCAAGACTGGTATGTAAAGGATACTCTCAAATGAAAGGTATTGAATTTGAAGAAACCTTTGCTCCTATTGCTAGAATTGAAGCTGTGAGATTTTTTCTTGCTTATGTTGCTTATAAAAACTATAATGTTTATCAGATGGATGTCTAGCCAACATTTCTAAATGGTGAATTAGAGGAAGAGGTGTATATTGAGCAACTTGATGGATTTCAATTGAATGATTAGGGAGATATGGTTTGTCAGTTGAAGAAAGCATTGTATGGACTCAAACAAGCCACTAAAGCTTAGTATGCCAGATTAGATAACTACTTGATGAAGCTTGGATTTAAAAAAGGTACTACTGATAGTAATTTGTATTTCAAGATTGATGATGATAAAGATTTGTTTTTGGAAGTCTTTGTTGATGATATCATTTTTGGAGGAGATGATGGTTTGTGCATGAAGTTTGATAATGAGATTCAGAATGAGTTTGAGATGTCAATGATTGGAGAGTTGAAATTATTTTTGGGATTGCAAATTACTCAGGTAGATAAAGGGATATTTATATCTCGGTCCAAGTATGTCAGAGAACTGCTAAAGAAGTTTGGTATGGAAGATTCAAAACTAGTCAGTACACCCATGGTGACTGGATGCAAGTTGACACAAGATGATGATTATTCAAAAGCAAATTAGACTAGATACAAATCAATGATTGGTGGATTGATGTATTTGACTCAAACTAGACCTGATATCATGAATTTTGTGTGCATTTTTACTAGATTTCAAGCTGATCCTAAGGAATCTCATGTGACTACTGTGAAGAGAATTTTTAGATACTTGAAGGGAATAGCTGATTTTGGCCTACAGTATCCTAAAGATGATGATCTTACTTTAAGTGCATTTACTGATGTTGATTGAGCAGGAGATGTGAATGACAAGAAAAGTACTAGTGGTGGCTCATTTTTCTTGGGAAAGGAATTGATTTCATGGTTAAGCAAAAACATAATGTTGTTTCCTTGTCTATTGCAGAGGCATAATATATTACTGATGATAACAATTGTACTCAAGTATTATGGATGAAGTAGATGTTGAAAGATATCAGAGTTGTGTATGATGAACCTACTGCCATATTTTGTGATAACTCAAGTGCTATAAAAATTTCTAAGAATCCAGTTTTGCATTCAAAGACAAAGCATATATCTATCAAGTACCACTTTTTGAGAGATAAAGTGAGTGATAAGGAAGTCAGATTGGAGTATGTGCCTACTAAGGAACAGATTGTAGACATCTTTACTAAGATTTTGCCTAAAGATACTTTTGAGTATCTCAGGGAGAAGTTAGGGGTGATTACCCCTCCTAATCAAAACTAAGATGCACAGTCTTTGCATCAGTTCATGCATTCATAGTCATATCTTGATCCAGATTGATGTTGTGGTGGCTGCTACTCAGGGGGAGTAGTCAGATGACTCAAATATGTGGTTCAGAGCTTGTGTACCTTTTCCATTGATGTCAAAGGGGGAGAAGAGTAATGTGAAAAACTATGGAAGAACTAAAATTAAGGGTGAGAAGAATAATATGAGAAGAGCAATGTCTAAAGGGGAGATTGTTGGAAAAAGAGTTAGTTGTATTGATGGTATATTTTTCACATCATGTGTTGTCATCAATGCTAAGGGGGGAGATTGTTGGATGTTGTGGTTGAGTTTCTAATATGTGGTTTTCATTGATGTCAACACTATTAGCATAAATGTCTTTAAGGTTGTATATGTCGAGGATATTGAGAAAATTGAAATAAATATGTTACAGGTTGTCTGTAAAGCAGTGAAGACCAATATGAAGGAAAATTCAGTATGTTATAAACTAGATCTTGTGGATTAAAGGGTTTGTTTTCAAGCCTATCTAGTTTCTACTCCATAAGTTTCAGAGGTGTGCATGAAGATCTGAGGAAGTTATAAGTTTCTATGTTTTGACAACTATTTTGTTACTACAAATGGTGTTCATGGAAGAAGACAATGTGATTCTGGTAATCTGAGATATTGAGTATGTTCATGTAACCTTCGTGGATGTTTCTAGATCATGTTCCATCTATGTTGCACATCCACATTGATCATTATGCTCGGGATCCAACATTTTCTCTTGCGTATTCATGTTTTTCATGTTCATGGCTGACAAGGTGTTTGAAGCGTGTTGTGGATCTTCGAGGAAGAATCTTTGAAGGTTTTTTGTGTTCAAGGATATTTTTTTAGGTCCCTACTATGTTGTGGCCAACTTTGGTTGATGCACATTGATAATTTGTATTGTTTTGGGCCGACAGTTTGCATTCATTCTATTATTTTATTGAAGCCAACATAAAGCAATGTAATTTCTTGTTGCGGATATATATAAGTGACTGTTTATCTCATTTGATGTATGTGTAATGTGAAGTATGTGAGTGCTATGTGCGAATAAGGTTTAGATCATTCAAAGGAACAGTAGAGTGTGAAGAAGAGTGAAAGATAGTGAAGAAGTTTTCATGTGCTTAACTAGAACTGTACTCAGGCATTTGCAGATGCTACTCTCTTAGTTCAATTTCTTCAGATGATTTTAATCTGAATATTTTCTATAAGACAATGAGTCTTCCTTTGAGTAGTGAGCTCTAGGCAGTGCACCTGAATGCATGTGTATTCCTCTTATATTCTTCTTATACTTTTAACAGGGTATAACTTGTGGATTAACCTCCACCATGGTTTTTCCCCTGATAGGGTTTCCACGCAAAAAATATTGGTGTTATGTGTGTTTATCATGTGTTGTTGATTCATTCTTTCATTGTTAATAATCAGATCTGAGAATTAAGATTAATAAGATTAATAAGTTTGAAATTTTGGGACAAATGATTCACCCCCCTCTCAGTTGTTTGCCCTTGTGTTGCCAACACCTTCCAGACAATTTACTTTCAGTATTGCACCTCTCTTAAGCTGCAGGATGAATGTGGCTACTTTGGATTTCCTAGTGCACATACAGTGCTGACCCATTTCAAGTTTACATCCCTATGTTGACAATTTAAATACACCTTCATGATGATTGAGATAGCTATTCAGGTCGGATGTCCAATCTCTAAATCACAATTGTAAAATATTAGTTGTTAAAATCATTATAGGAGGCCAACATTTTTTGCATCATTGTCGGGGATGGTGTCAAACTGGGAAGCTCTTTGGAGTCATTGATAGTTTTTCTTGCTATAGTATTTTTGGAATTTGTTCTTAGTATATCCCTCATTAGAAGAGTAATGAACACCCTATTATTTTTCCATTTTTTTGTGTGAGCTAGCTGATAGTGAGTTGATACCGTATGCATAGAGAAATAATAAGAGATGCTCATGGGAGATTCCTTCCTAACAATCCTGATCTATTCCAGATAGTTGAGTATCAAAACCTGCCCAGAGACAAAGAAGAAGAGTCACACCTTTTTGCTGATACATTTCCAGACCTGACTAGTTCTAAAGCTTCCTCTGAAGATCAAAATCAGATAGAGAACCCCCTTGCTTTGGAATTTCACCAAGAAGACATGGGCGATTTAAATGGAAACAGACATAATAGAGTTAACCAACCAGCTTTTCCTTTCCCTATTTCTCATAAAAATGAAGTAGACAACCTCAAGAATATCCCTGTTCAGTTCTTCCTAAGTTCTCTAGACTTGTCATAGAAGATCCTAACACATTCTTGTTTGAGTTTGATATACTCTACAAAAATTATGACTATACCACTTGATGCCCATAGGATTAAGCTATTTACTGCCACCTTGAAAGAAGCTACATTAAGATGGTTCATGAGCCTAGGAGGAGATACTGTGGAGACTTGGAAGGACATGAAGACAAAGTTCTTTGAGAAATACAAAGAGTATTGCAGAGGCAGTGACATGAGAGGAGATGACATTTTTAGAATGCAGTAAAAGGAGGATGAGAGCCTGGAGGATTACACCTCAAGGTTTATGCTTTTCCTATAGAAATATCCACACCATACACTCAATGAAGAATCACATAAGCTATTCTTGTTGAGAGGAATTAATGATAGATGCACATATGCCTTGGACCTGATAGGAGGAGGAGATATCACCCAAGTTCCTTGGGAGGATATCAAGAAGATATATCAGAACTATTATAGGGAATCTTCAAAGAAGTGGAGAGCTTACCAATCCTCTATGGGTAAGTTATCCACCAGTGGAGTTTCAAGGATGGAGATTACTCACTTGTTGGCAGATTTCAAGCAAGACATCATAAAAAATTTGGCTACTCAAGTGGATTTACTTCAAGCAAAGAAGAAACAAGAGGAGGCAGAGGCAATGTTGGAAAAATATTTCCCTCATTGTAGACAAAAGAAGAAGGACTGCAGATGCAAGATGATAGCTAATGTTGACAGCAAGCAGATGTCACCTAAGTTCAAGACAATTCAGGGAGAAGATGATCAAGTCTACTATGTTGCACAAAAGAAGGCCATGGGCTCCAAGACAGGGTATGCCACCTAATCCACTATCTTTTGCTGGGCCATATTTCAATTCTTATTCATCTAGTAATCAATGGCAACCCCCATATCCATCCAATTATGGAGGATATCCACCACAGCCTTGGAGTAACCCTTCACATGTCTGGCCCAATCACCAAAACTCTCCACCCCAGTGGCAGCAGTTTCAAAGAAATTGACAACCACCTCTAGGAAACTGGCAGCAAACATCTCAATGGAGGGGTGGACAATAATGGCCAAACCAATCAACTCATTACATGCAGCCACCTACTCAGCCCCAACAACCTGCTATAATGCCTTCTCCTACTAATTCAAGTTCAAATGAACCTAAACCTACTCAGCTACCAACCCATCCCACACCTGACCCAAATAATAAACTACAACCGTAGCTTGCATACTCTGTTGATCCAAATCAATTCCCTGCATATTTTGTGAGTGTAAGTGACATCCATTTGCATTCAAAAACTAATTTTCCAGCCCCTTCCACACCTATTATCACTGAGATTCATGTGGAAGAGGAGGAGCCTCTAAATGTCCCCATTCAACCTGGTGCACCTAAAAAACCTGAACCAATTCCAGTCAAGCAAACTGAGCCAGAACCACCATTTCCTTAGAGGTTGGAAACTGTGAAACAAAAAGAAGAAAATGAAGACAACTTTTGAAATTCTAGATCAGTTGAAGCATATATGTGTCCAGATACCTCTATTTCAGGCCGTGAAATATGTTTGCATATATGACAAAACAATCAAGGAAGTAGGCCTTAATAAGCCTGGCAGGAAGAAGAAAGACCCCACTACAGTTCATGTAGTGGGACAACTTACTGAAATCATACTTGGGAAAGTGACTGTTCCCAAGTATAATGACCTAAAGAGTCATGTGGTAGGCATTGCTATAAATTAGATGCAGATAAAGAATGCTCTGATTGATTTGGGAGCAACAATAAATGTTATGACCAAGGACATCTTGCAGCAACTAAATATTGTAAGCATGAGACCTACTCCTACTATCCTATAGCTTGCTGATAGTTCTACTGTTACACCTAATGGTATAGTGGAAGATCTAGTAGTAACTCTAGACTCTTGGGAGTACCCAACATATTTTATGATTCTTTCTCCTAAAGCCACACTAGGCGGGTACCCCATTATTCTTGGAAGACCATGGTTAGAAACAAAAAATCCTTATATTGGATGTCGAACATGAGACATGACCATTTCTGATGGAAAGAGCACCAAAAATCTTGTTTTCTACCCTCCCGCTCAACCATCCCATGATAAGGATAATCCAGTCTGGCCACACGTTGGTGAAGAGGCCAAGGAAGTTAATTATGTGGCACAACTTATGATGTTCAAAAAAATTCCTTTCCTGCAGCTTCAAGATGAAGACAAAGTACTGTCCCACATCATTCAGAACCATTATGAGGTAGAAGAAGCATTGTCCTCTCATGTATCTGATTTTGCTACTGTAGTGAAAACACTCCTGCATGCTCTTCCTGCAGCCACTCTTCCTACAAATGCCTTTCTTGTAGCCAAATTTCTTGCAAAAATAGGTATGTTCCATGCATTACTACCACATGAACTCAAGGTACCAAGCATTAGTGAAGTATATATGGTTGAGTTAACTACACAAGTGAAAGTGTCAGAAGGGAAATATCTGAATATCAACAATAAATTGAGTGAAGAACAACAGTTGTCATTGGAAAACTTACTGAACGCCCACCAAAATGCATTTGCATGGGACTATCATGATATGAAGGGATTGGATCCTAAGCTTTGCACTCATATGATATACATAAGAGATGATTGTACACCAGTGAGGTAGCCACAAAGAAGAATTAACCCTGCATTGAGAGAGATAGTAAAAGGGGAACTACAAAAATTGCTAGATGTAGGATTTATCTACCCCATTTCAGATAGCCAGTGGGTGTCCCCATTGGTGATTGTGCCCAAAAAAGGAGGGAACTAGCGAGTTTTTATCGATTACAGGGAACTCAACTCTACCACCAAGAAAGACCATTTTCCCTTGCCATTCATAGATCAAGTTCTGGATTCACTTGCAGGAAAGCAATACTTTTCTTTTCTTGAAGGATTCAGTGGCTATAATAAGATCCAAATTGCACCTGAAGACTAGGAGAAGACCACATTTACCTGTCCATGGGGAACCTATGCCTACTCAGTACTTCCCTTTGGCTTATGCAATGCACTTACAACTTTTCAGAGGGCAGTCATCAACATATTTTTAGACATCTCTCATGATTGCATGAAAATTTATATGGATGATTTCACTACTTATGGTGCTGATTTCAATGAAGCATTGGAGAATCTTAAGAGAGTCCTACAAAGATGTGAAGACCACAATATATCTTTAAATAGTGAGAAGTGCTTCATGATGATGCAAGAAGGTGTAGTTCTTGGCCACTACATCTTTAACAAAGGAATTCAAGTAAATCCTGCAAAGATTGAGGTAATTACCAATCTTCCTATTCCTACAAAACAAAAATATGTCAGGAGTTTCTTAGGACATGTAGGTTATTATAGGAGGTTCATCAAAGAATTTAGAAAAATGACATCCCCATTGTATAATCTCCTAACTAAAGATGCTAAGTTCCAATGGACCGAAGGCTGTGACAAGATATTTTTTGATTTCAAAACAACTTTAACTCATGCTCTTGTACTCAAGGGACCTAATTGGGAGATCCCTTTTCACATCCATACAAATGCATCAGATTATGCTATAGGAGCAGTCTTAGGATAGAAAGAAGGAGCTATTGAAAACACCATTTACTTTGTCAAAAAAAATCTACAAGGAGCTAAATTCAACTATATAGTGATAGAAAAAGAAATGTTAGCAATCATCTATGCTTTAAACAAATTCAAACATTACATAACCGGCTACCAAATCTCTATGCACGTTGATCATGTAGCCATTGGATATCTTATGAATAAACCTCTGATTTCAGGAAGGCTAGCAAGATGGTTACTGCTAATGCAGGAGTTTGATATAACCATTATGGATAAATTAGGGAAGGCCAATGTTGTTGCAGATTTTATTTCAAGGATGACCACATCAAAAGACAATCAAGTCATAGATGATTCTTTTCTTGATGAGAATTATTTTCCATTAGTGTGCAGACACCCTAGTATGCTGACATAGCTAATTTTCTAGTCGTAGGGAGAGTCCCTCCTCATTTCTCTCCAAAAGAGAGGAGAGTGCTCATTGAGAAATATTTTCCTTTCTCATGGATTGTTGGATGTTTGTTCTATACTCAACCTGACCAGGTCATGAGGAAATGTGTGAGGGAAGATGAGACATTTCATATTCTACATGCATGCCACAATGAACCCTGTGGAGGAAATTTTGCAGCGAAGAGGACAAGACTGAAGATTTTGAACATAGGATATTACTGGCCAGCACTCCACAAAGATGCAGGGAGGTATACAAGGAAGTTTGACAAATACCAAAGAATGGGCCAACCAACTTTCTCTAATGAGATGCCACTATGCCCCCAAGTAGTAATCAGTCCATTTGATAAGTGGGGACTCAATTTTGTAGGACTCATTGATCCTCCATCAAAAGGTAAATCCTATATTTTAGTATGCACTGATTATGTAACTAAATGGGTAGAAGTTAAGGCCATGAAGCATGCAAGAGATACTAAGGTTGCAGAATTTTTGTATGAAGAAATTTTCACATGGTATGGGGTTCCAAGAGAGATAGTGACTGATCAAGGGACTCAATTCACTTCAACCCTTGTTACAACACTAGTCAATGAGTACAAAATTAGGCACAGGAATTCTACCTCTTATCACCCCTAGGCCAATGGCCAAGTTGAGGTGACCAATAGATAAATTGAATCCATTCTGACCAAAACAATGGCTATCCATAAAAAGGACTAGGCAAGCAGGCCACCAGAAGTTGTTTGGACTTACAGAACCACCTAGAAAACAACTACAGGATTCACTCCATTTGAGTTGTATGGAAATTCAGCCATGATTCCCATTGAATTTTAGTATAAGACTCTTAGGACTATAGTAGAATTGGGGATGGATGTTTTTGAAGCACAAAGAGATAGAATCATGCAGCTGAATTCTTTGGATGGATGCGGAAGAAAAACTTGCATCACATAGAGGTAGTGCAAAATCAATGAATAAGATGGCATGATAAATTCATCAAGGATAAGAAATTTCAGCCTGGAGATTGGGCACTGCTCTATGACTCAAGATATCAAGATAATGCAGGAAAATTGTAGACAAGGTGGATTGGACCTTATGAGGTGGTTGAAGTATTTTCCAACGGAGCTGTTCAACTTACCACCATTGACCCTATCCAATTTAAGATGCTGGTGAATGGTCGTTGCCTGAGATTGTATTACAAGCCAACTTCTGAGAAAGAGTTTTTGCAGAAATTCACTCAGCATGCAACACCCGAACTTCCTGCAGTCAAAGGAAGTGGACCTAGTGTCCCTTCTTCTGGTTAATTAAGGTATGTCACTTCTCATAATAAAGATTCCCACTTTGTGGGGTCCACTTCCTCACCCATCCGCCCATTCATTCCAACTTTCTCTCTCTTCCACCTTGCCACCATCATTTCACTTCACTTCATTTCACTCCACCTCATTCCGCTCCACTTTCATTAATTGCTCAACTGATTTCTTGGAAATGACCAGTACTTTCTCCATGATCTTTTCAATAAATCTTCCATGAATTCAGGTATGTGCACATTAATTTTTATATCTTAACTATCTTCTAGTGCATTTATTTAATTGCTGCAAATTAATATGGATGATCGCCATAGTATGTCATCATTTCCTGCCCCTATCAAATCATCCTTTCACCTCACATGTGAGGACACGTGTGCCAATTTAGGTTGGGGAAATGTTTCAATTCCATGTCTGCATGTCTATCTGTACTGATTCACATCAGCAAGATTTAAGTCATTGAGCCAATTTTAATTTTGAGATGATGACTCGTATGTGCGAAACGCAAATCCTTTGCCACCATTTCCCTTAATCACAACCTGCATTTATTACTCCTTTATTGCTTTAATTGTCCCTGCCATAGTCCTAAGCCAAAAGGTAAAATTCAAACGATGCCAGCATTGGAATTTAGTAGAATTGCAGGAAGAAAATATTTGCAGAGTAACTATTTGATTGCATACAATGGGAGGTGGGTTGATTCGAAATGAACCCACAATTCATTATGTTTTATTACAGGATGTGCCTTGGCCGAATTTAGAAACTGTGGATGGCTAGACTATTTCTTAAAGCTAGATGGTTTCAACGAAGGTGTTGCATTAGAATTCACCTAGACATTGTCTAAAGGAAGGGCCATAGTAAAAGGGTTGGAAATTATAGCTACAGAGGAAAGAATTGCAAAAGTTACAGGGTTACTTGCTGAAGGTGAAAATTACCCTGCTTCTAGGGATGCCAGGTCAGCTGGGGCTGAATTTATAGAACCTAATGACCCTCTGTTGAGCATAAAAAAATAAGGAGCGAAGAGGACTTCTCTGCCCGAGCTTTGGAAGCAAGTTGCAATCTATGTTGTCAAGTATATCACTTGCAAAGTTCGCCAAACAAATTTACATTCCGTGCATTTTAATCTTCTGAACCACATGAGGAACGAAAGGAGAATGAATGTGCCCAACATGCTATACCACCTTTCGATCATGGTAGCAAAAACCCAAAAAGGTAGGGGCAATTTTGTTTCCCACCATTGCCTAATTAAATTATTAAGTTGAAAAATATCTACATGATGTGTCCAATATTTCTTGGGAAGAATTTTTGAGGATTGATCAAATTAGACGAGAGAATTTGCAACCTAGGGTTTTGCCTCAACCTCGTAGGGTTGGGAGGAGAAGGAGCAATGTTGGGGCTGCTTCTGGTACCTCAACCTTTGACACAAGCCCTAGTGGAAACCCTCCTGCAACCACACAAGCTATTGAAATTAGTTCTTCTGAGGTAGAGCATTCCAATAAAGAGAGTTCCTCTCCTAGTTATGATGATGAGGTCCCTCTTGGCACCTTAATGAAAACTAGGGCACAAAAGAGGAAGGAAGAACTAAAGGGAGGAAAAGCTAAAAAAAATGGTAGAAAAGGAAGTGCCATGCTCCAAGAAACAAAAAATTGACACTTTTCTTCCTACAGCTAAGGAAAAATGAAGAAACCCTCCTAGAAAATCAAAGTCAGTTGGGCCAGCTGTTAGGGTATCTTCCAAGGGAAACCCTAAGCTGGGAAATTCATCTCAAGAGGATATAGAACCTCTAATGGAGCATGTAAATGAAAAGGAAAAGGATATGTTTGAAGAAGCAAAAAATTTAACACTTGCTGATCTTGCGGATATTGCAGAGAAAGTTGAAAGCACGTGTGCGAAGGAAATTAGGAACTCCTGCAGCAAGAGTTCCTGCAACATGAGCAAAAACAAGAACTTGATGCCCTGTAGCCAAAATTGGTTGAGCGAGCAGAAGCCCTGCAGATGGTACTCTACCAAGAGCAAGCACAAGTGCCAGGTAAAATAATGGTAGGATTACATAGGCCTTCTGATTTTTCAATGAACATGGTAATCCTGAATTTATGGAAAGAAATACAAAGAAGAGAAGAAGAATGGAAAGTAGAAAAATGCAGGCTAAAGAAGGAAATTAAACAGAAAGATGAGGAGATTGAAGATAAGGATGCAAAAATTATTGTTTTGACGAAGAAAGTGGATGACATGACACTTTTAGTACCATAGATATTAGAATGTGGAGCTCCTCCGAGGGTATATGCCCTTTATTTAAAAGAGAAGCAACTTTCTTTCAAGTGTGCAAAGATTGTTTTAGGTTTGAACCCCTCAATTGAAACCCCTACTGAATTTTTCAATGCTTTTCGGATTGGTCCCCCTGAGATGAAAAATATGTTGTGCGAATTATATTTACATAATTTTTTTGTAGCCAAAGACCATGAGTGGAATCCACTGCTATATGTCGGGGATTTCCAATTATGGGCATTCATGTCCTGGATAGAAAATGAAGTAAGTTGGGGAAAGTAGTACAGGACTTATAGGAATGTTGAATCCAGAATTCCCCTACCCGTTAGGGCTGAGTCTAGACATCTAGGAGATATTTTTAAGGATTGGCACTAAATCTTATACCGACCAAGCTATAGTTGCAGGATCCTACCTGAGAGAGAGGCAGTTTACAAAGAATATGAAGAAATGACAAGAACCACATGAGACTATATAAGGGGATACCTCTCATAGAGATCGAATACCCTATATGATGATTTGAAGCAAGAATAGCCTCATTCCACACACAACTATGTTGTAGCACTCAAAATAATTGACAAGTATATGTAGCTTGGGAGAACAAAAGGGAAATTCTAGCTTCCACTAATTTTTTAGCCTCCTATTCTATTGTGGCCAACGCTAAACTACAGGTTTTATAGGTATGACATTGCAAATGAAAGATAGAGATGGAGCAGGTTGGAGAGACAACAAGGATTCTATTAGGAACCTAATTCAGATACAATAGAAATAGATGTGGGATAACTTGTTGGAGTGAATATGACACTAAGAGGGGGGTGAATCAGTGTCTTAAACAATTTTAACATTTGCCATAAAATAAAACTTAGATAATTTATGCTCTTAATATTTCAATGATAAATACATTCATGAGTTGAATGCAACCATTAAATAAATGAAAAGAGAAGTATCAAAGAAAAATAATGAACATTACATCATTATCACAATGAAGCAAAGAGACAACAAATGAGACCATGAGACAAATAATATGGCGAGTGGAAAACCCTCTTGGGGTAGAAAAACCACTCCAAAAATGCTTCCTTCCTGGCTTAATTTTGAAAACCACTGCTTACAATGCCTTATAGAAAAACTTTAGAGCACCCACTCAAGGAGCATCAACCCCTTATTTTGAAACACCCATTCCAAGGAGCACCAATCCCTCATTAAATTTAAGAACAATAATATATCAGAGGATTTATCTGTTTTCAAATTAACTCACATAAGCCTCTCTATCTAATACCTCTAATATCCTAAAGATTCACACTCGAATCTCTAAAATACCAAACATATTATACCTATTGGGTATGGCTCTGCATTATATTTTCTAGGTTTTATTACAGAGCTTTCTACACTATCTCTTTCTCTCAAAAATTGTATCAACCCACAACAGTGATTATTCACTATTTTTATATGCTTACATAATATGCAAATCTATTGTCATGCATCTTCAAAAGATGAACGTTTCAAAAGAAAATGAAATTGAATACTATAATTGTAATAATTCAAAAAATATGAATGCAATGACAAAAGAATTATTCACAAAAGCATCTTTGCCTTAACAGACTATTTTACACCCAGAAAGATTTGTCCATAAATTGATAATTGAAAAGAGTTGCCAAGAATCATAATCATTCTTCATGAAAAAAGCAAGAACGTTCATAGGCTTCGAACAAAACAAATAGCATTTGCATAAACCTGATAATGGAGAAAGAGTAACTGAATGCAGAGTGTCATAACCTATAAGAAGTATTCTAACAACCCACTTACTCTCCTTCCAAAATCGAGCAAAAGAAACAATAATTGCCCTTTTAAAAATTTCCTAAAGAAATCGATGAAATACCTAATTATGCAGCAAAGTAATCAAACAAATACCAAATGAGACTCACCAACTGCCCAGCTAAAGGAGTCATCATCACTTCCTTATCAACTTTCAAAAAAAAATTGGTTCAAAACCTGTTTTCCATGTTTGTAACATACTCAAAAAATTCCTCTAGAATCGACCAAGAGAGATAAGAATAGATTTACAATAGAGAATAGACCATCCTCATGGCAGCGGCTAGGGTTACAAACCCTATTCTTTGCCACAAGAATGACCATAATGTCTTTTTCCCTAAATAATTATTTCTTCATGTCATTTGATGACTTTGCCAAGAATAATAAATCTTTGAAGTCAAATGAAAGAAACACATTTATTAACAACTTATTAAAATTCTTATTAGATCGCTGTCAAAATCATTTACCAAGGATGTCGACACCATAATCTCATTGATTATTACTTCCAAACTATCGATGCCACATCACACAGTCAGTGCCCAAAACAACATTGCCAGATCATCTCAGCCAATGTCACATCACATAAAATATTCAACACCACAATAAGTCTGAAACAAACAATGAACTCAAATGAATATACCAAACATCATTGAAGTCAGTGAACCAAAAAGAATAGTAGCTGCCAAATATTATTTCAAAGTGACTTTTCACTAAGTCAAAATCATTGTATCCAAAGCATTCGATGTCACATGCTTAGAGTAACCAAAACATAAGAATCAAACCTATGCTATATTGAAGCTTTTTGAAAATATTTTAAAACTGTAAAGCCGGACTGCTTTTTCTTGCTTTGATTAAAAATGATCTCAAATCACTTAAGAGCCCGACACCCCATGAAGTGTAAATAAAAATACTTCCAATGTTGATGATAGTCCTTTTTGATAAAGGATTTAAAACCTTTTGAAATTAAATGTGATGCAAGTAATGAAATATTCAAAGCCTCAATATCACATGACCATGCACTGAGTGCCAATGCCAAAGATACCAAGATCAACCTGATAAAATATCAATGAAGCCAAAATCAAACCAATAATGAGGAACTAAAATAATATACCTGTGACATGCAATAATGAAGGACCATCCTGATAAAATGAAACCATCTGACAAACTGATAAGCACTTTCCACATTAGCATCATCATATAGAAACTTGAAACCAAGATTCATGCCTAGAAGCAAATGATCACTATGATCAATATGAAATGATCAACCTGAAAAAAATGAACCTGTCAAGATAACAATGTCATAAATCTGAAGCTAATGCATGCCCTATCACAATGAACACCATGAAAAATATCAGTACCAACATGTATCATCTATCAAAACAACTGAAATTTGTAATTGCATGCCATGAAATCTGAAGTTGAAAACCATGATCCTAATATCAAGTGAATTTGACATCAAGGACAAACAATGATCACAACTGAGAGCCAACAAACTCCCCCTTTGTCCTTGATGGAAAAACACAAATGAATCTCCCCCTTTTTGCCTCGATGACAGAATAAAGGAGAAGAGTGTGAAATTCCATGAAAAACAACTGAGAAGACAACCAATAACCAGAAGAACCAACTGCAAGTAGAACAAGAATATCAACAAACAAAATATGAAAGAGAGTTGTGAATGAATAAATGTTGTTACAAGCTCCTCCTAAGCCAAAAACGGCTAAATCAATGAAGTAAAGATTGAGAGATAACTCCCAATCGAAGTCTCTGCTTTTCAAATACTTCTTTAGATAAAAGCTTAGTAAAAATATCAGCAACCTATTCTTGTGAAGCAACAAACTGTAAAATGCTTCATTAGCCAACACTTTTTCTCAAAGAAAGTGAAACTTGATAGCAATATGTTTATTGTGAGAGTGCATAACAAGATTTTTAGAAATGTTTATTGCACTAGTGTTATCAAAGAGAATAGAAACAGGCTTAGAAACAGTAATACCCATATCAGATAATGTTTGTGTCATCCATAGTAATTGAGTACAACAAGAGGTGGCGGCTATGTATTCTGCCTCAACAGTTGAAAGAGAAACAAATTCTTGTTTCTTGCTATGCCATGCCACTAAATGATCACCAAGAAAGAATGAAACACCACTGGTGCTCTTCCTATCATCCAAACAACTAGCCCAATTAGCATCTATATAAGAAATTAAAGAAAAAATCATTTCTTCTAGGATACCAAAGTCCATAATCAAGAGTGCCCTGAACATATTTAAATATTCTTTTAACATCAGTAACATGAGATTCCTTGGGTGATGCCTTAAACCTTACAAACATGCAAACTGCCTGCATTATGCCAGGTCTAGAAGCAGCTAAATATAACAGACTGCCAATCATTGATCTATATTCGGATTGATTTACATCAGGAGAATCATCAACCTTAGTGATTTTTCAACCTATAACCATTGGAGTGCTAATAGGATGACATCCATCCATTTGATATTTCTTAAGAATCTCTCTAGCATACTTGGTTTGAGAGAGAAATATACCACTTTCAAGTTGAGAAACTTGAAGACCAAGAAATAAAGTCAATTCTCCCAACATTGACATTTCAAATTCAGATTCCATAATATGAGAGAATTTTTTGCTCAAAGCAACATTATTGCAACCAAAAATGGTATCATCAACATAAATTTCAACAACCGAAATACTAGTACCTTCAACCTTAACATAAAGATTGTTGTCAACACCTCCTCTAACAGAGCCATTCTATGCCAAATGATTATCCATCCTAGAGTACCATGCCCTAGGTGCTTATTTTAAGCCATATAGGGCCTTTTTCAACCTGTAAACATGATTAGGCTTATCTTTGCAAACAAACCCTTCAGGTTGTTCCATATAGACCTCTTCATCTAAATAGCCATTCAAAAAAGCAGTTTTGACATCCATTTGATAAACAGTGAAGTTTTTATAAATAGAATAAGCCAAGAATATTCTAATAGATTCTAGTCTAGCAACAGGTGCAAAGGTTTCACCAAAATCAATACCTTCTTGTTGAGCATAGCCTTTGCAGACAAACCTTGCCTTGTTGCAAACAAAATTTCCATTTTCATCAAGCTTATTTTTGTAAATCTTATTGTTCATCAAGTCTTGGGACTAACTCACAAGTTTGATTTTTCTCAATTTGTTTTATTTCTTCCTGCATAGCTTTAAGCTAGCATTCATCTGTGAGTGCTTCATCATATTTTTTAGGTTCAAATTCAGTGACTAAACAGAAGGTTGTATGCTCTGCTATTTGAGCTTGTTCTTCAGTTCTAGCAGCCTTTCTTCATGTTTGAACTCCAGCATATCTATCCCCAATAATATAATATTTAGGATGATATCTAGCAATAGATTTTGAAGGATTTTTGGGCACACAATTTTCAAAACTTGTTGTTTCATCATGTTTAGGAATTTTTGTTTCAACATTTTCAGATTTTATCTCAAGTTATGTTTTTGTTTCTTCCTCATCAACCTGCACAAGATCAGTTCCTAAATGTGGTTTTTCATAAACTTTCACATTGACCACCTCAACAATTTTATTAAGCCTTTTTTTATAGCATTTATAGGCTTTACTATGAGCTGAGTATCCCAAAAAGATACCCTCATCAAAGCTGCCTAGATGTTCATCATCTTTCTTGATAAAACACTTAATGCCAAAGATTCTAAAATGTTTTACATAAGAAGTTTTTCCATGCCACAATTCATAAGGAGTGTATTTTGTTTTCACCCTAAGTTTCACTCTGTTTAAAATGTACACAGCTGTATGAACAAATTATTTCCAATACATGTTAGGCAACTTAGCCTCATCTAACATTGTTCTAGCCATTTCCTTTACAGTTTTGTTTTTACGTTCAATTACCCCATTTTGTTGAGGTGTTTTGTTGGCTGCATATTGCCTTTTAATACCATGTTGTTCACAATAATCAATGAATTCCTAAGATGTGAACTCGCCTCCCTTATCATATCAGGCATTTAAGCTTTAAATCATACTAATTTTCAACCATTTTACGAAAGATTTTGAACCTTTCAAATGTCTCTGATTTATGTTTAAGAAATGTAACCCAAACCATTCTTGTATAATCATCCACAAACAACATAAAATAATTTTCACCATTAATTGACCTTGTTCTAGTTGGGCCACACAAATCTGTATGCACTAGCCGTAAGGGATTTGTTGATGAATGTTCTTTTGTCTTGAAACTAACTTTAGTTTGTTTACCACTTAAATATTCTTTGCACACAGTGTTTTCTGGTTTGTTAAGGACTGGTAAACCTCTAACATTCTAATTTTTACTGATTCTAATCATATTTTCAAAGTTTATGTGTCCTAATCGTTTATGCCATAACCAACTTTCTTCAACTTGACCCATTAGACACATACCTTCATTATTATCATTACCAGAGGTGTTATAGAAGATTATACACATTACCTTTAGTCCTTCTCCTAGCTGCAATTTCCTTTCCAAACTTGTTCCTGATATCACATCCCTATGAACTAAACATAACATGATAACCACTATCACAAATTTGGCTAACACTAAGTAAATTGTGCTTTAAGCCTTCCACATAATACACATTGTAGATAGGTGTGTCCTTGTTCAACAGAAGTGAGCCTTTACCTCTAATCTATATACCAGTGTTTTCACCAAACTTCACATATCCACCAGCATAATCTTCAAGTTTGATTAATTTATCCTTGTCACTTGTCATGTGGTTAAAACAACCACTATCTAGAACCCATAAGTCCTTTTTAAAATGAAAAGCAGTTTGGACTAGCATTGTTTGCTCTATTCTTTTAACACTTTTAGGTTTCCAAAGTGTTTTAGTTTTTTGTTGTTTATTATGCAGATTAGTTTTGCATTGTCTGACTGTGTGTCCTAAAGTGTTGCATTTAAAACACCTAACCTGATTAATAAAGCCAAAGTACCACTTATGTCCAAATCTTGGTATCCTAGAAGTCATGACCCTACAAGTACTCACTTTATGGCCAATTTTTTTGTAGAAGAAGCGGTAACCATAAAAGAACGGATTGAATCTTAATGATGTTCTATTGTGTTTAAAGGAATGAACATGATTCTTACCAGATTCAAGATGATTTGGTCAAGAACTCTTATTTTCAGAAGTAGATTTTTGCTTTGCATTATCAATGGAACATTCACCCTTTTCAAACCCAACACCAGTTTTATCTTTATTCAATTTCTGCTTGCTGAGCATCTCATTAAGTTTTAAGGTACTTTCATACCTTCAATTTTCTTTCTAAGACAAAAAACTTCTCGTTCTAATTTTTGAATTTCTTGATCTTTGAAACTTACAGTTACTCGAAGACAATCCTCAACTCTCTTATATTCTTCAAGCCGAGTCTTCAGAGAGACTATTGCTTGATCAGGTTTATGTTCATGAGCAAGAACATGATCTGATTTATGTTCTTGAGTAAGAATTTTTTTTTGAGATTTTTAATTTCCTTTTAAGGCACATTTTAATTCACCTTCTAGGCCTATTTCACCATCTTCTAGATCATTGTTGTTTGTCTCTTCTTACAGTTTGACTTCAGCCATAAACAAAGTCTCATCTTCCTCAACTAAAGAGTCTTATGTTTCAGTGTCAGTTTCATCTTTACTAAACATACTCTTCTTCTTTTTGAAATTGAATTTTCTTTTAGGTTTATATGCCTTCTTCTTAGGCAGTTTATCAGATTTCTCATCATCACTATTTTGACCATCATAGGGGCACTTAGCAGCAAAGTGTCCAATTTTTCCACAATTAAAACACTTAAAGGGAGGTTTTCCCTTGTATTTTCCAGATTCCTTTTTAAGTTTTCTAACAAAGTGGGTTTCTTTTGAATCAGAATATTCTGACTCACTGTCATCTACTTTTTCCTTCTTTTCAGTTTTAAATGTATTTTCTTTTCCTATTGAATTATTTTTTCTTGTTCTCATTTCATAAGCAAGAAGAGTTCCTTGAAGACTATCTAAGGTAAGCTAATCAAAATGTTTATTTTCTTCAAGGGCTAAAACCTTAGATTCATATTTAGGCTATAAGGTTGTAATGACCTTTGTAACCATATCAAACTCTTTTACATCTTCTCCTAATCCTCTCATAGCATTAACAACTTCATCTATTCTCAAGAAATATTCAGCCACTTTTTCATCATCCTTCATTCTTATTTCCTCAAACTAATGTTTGAGAGTAAGGATTTTTTACTATTTAACTTTTTCATTTCCTTGATAAATGTTTTCAAGTTTTTCCCAGATTTCCTGAGCAGATTTGCAATGCATGACTTTAACAAAAACATCTTTAGTTACTCCACACAAGATGGCATGCTTATCTCTAGCATTAGTTTCATACTTCTTTTTTTCAGCAACATCTATGGGTATTGTGGGTGGAATAGTATACCCATTTAAAACTATGCTCCAAACATCAAGATCAATTGAAATTAGATGTGTTCCCATTTTGATTTTCTAGAACACGTAGTATGTACCATCAAACAATGGAGCTCTAGTCATAGAAGTACCTTCATGAGCTTGTGACATTTAGCATACTAGAAAAAAAAAATCAATCCTAGGTGGTTTAGACCTATATGAGGACCCTACGCTCTGATACCAATTGTTGGGGTGAAGATGACACTGAGAAGGGGGGTGAATCAGTGTCTTAAACAATTTTAACATTTTTCATAAAATAAAACTTAGATAATCTATGCTCTCAATATTTCAATGATAAATACATTCATGAGTTGAATGCAACCATTAAATAACTGAAAAGAGAAGTATCAAAGAAAAAAAATAAACATTACAACATTATCACAATGAAGCAAAGAGACCAAAAATGAGACCATGAGATAAATAATATGACAAGTGGAAAACCCTCTTGGGGTAGAAAAACCACTCCATAAATGTTGTCTTCCTGGCTTAATTTTGAAAACCACTGCTTGCAATGCCTTACAGGGAAACTTTAGAGCACCCACTCAAGGAGCATCAACCCCTTATTTTGAAACACCCATTTCAAGGAGCACCAACCCCTCATTAAATTTCAGAACAATAATATATCAGAGGATTTCTTTGTTTTCAAATTAACTCACATAAGCCTCTCTATCTAATACCTCTAATAGCCTAAAGATTCACACTCGAATCTCTAAAATATGAGAACTATCAGGCCTATTGGCTATGGCTCTGCATTATATTTACTAGGTTTTATTATAGAGCTTTTTACACTATCTCTTTCTCTCAAAAATTGTATCAACCCACAATAGTGATTATTCACTATTTTTATATGTTTACATAATATGCAGATTTGTTGTCATACATCTTCAAAAGATGAACGTTTCAAAAAAAATCAAACTAAATACTATAATTGTAATAATTCAAAAAATATGAATGCAATGACAAAAGAAATATTCACAAAAGCATCTTTTCCTTAATAAACCATTTTACACCCAGAAAGATTTGTCCATAAACTGATAACTAAAAAGAGCTACCAAGAATCATAATCATTCTTCATGACAAAAGAAAGAACGTTCATAGGCTTCAAATAAAACAAATAGCATTTGCATAAACCTGATAATGGAGAAAGAGTAACTAAATGCAGAGCATGATAACTTGTCAGAAGCATTCTAACAACCCACTTACTCTCCTTCCAAAATTGAGCAGAAGAAACAATAACTACCCTTTTAAAACTTTCCTCAAGCAATCGATGAAATACTTGATTATGCAGCAAAGTAATCAAAAAAATACCAGATGAGATTCACCAATTGCCTAGATGAAGGATTCATCATCACTTCCTTATCAACTGTCGAACTTATTTTGGTTCAAAACCCGTTGTCCATGTTTGTAACGTACTCAAGAAATTCCTCTAGAATTGGCCAAGAGAGAGATAAGAACATATTTACAGTAGAGAATAGACCATCCTCATGGTGGCGGCTAGGGTTACAAATCCTATTCTTTGCAACAAGAACCAACATAATGTCTTTTTCCCTAAACAATTATTTCTTCATGTCATTCGATGACTTTTCCAAGAATAATAAAACTTTGAATTTTGATGAAAGAAACACAATTATTAACAACTTATTAAAATGCTTATTAGACCGCTATCAAAATCATTTACTAAGGATGCCAACACCATAATCACATTGATTATTACTTCCAAACTATCGATGCCACATCACATAGTGGGTGCCAAAAACAACATTGCCAGATCATCTCATTCGATTTCACATCACATAAAATATTCAACACCGTAATAATCCCAAAAAAAACAATGAACCCAAATGAATATACAAAACATCATTGAAGCCAGTGAACCAAAAAGAATAGTCCTTGCCAAAGATTATTTCAAAGTGACTTTTCACTAAGTCAAAATCATTGTATCCAAAGAATTCGATGTCACATGCTTAGAGTAAACGAAACATAAGCATCAAACCTATGCTATATTCAAGCTTTTTGAAAACCTTTTAAAACTTTAAAGCTCGACTGCTTTTTCTTGATTTGATTAAAAATGATCTCAAATCACTTAAGAGCCTAACACCCCATGAGGTGTAAATAAAAATACTTCCAATGTTGATGATAGTCCTTTTTGATAAAGGATTTAAAACCTTTTGAAATTAAATATGATCCAAGTAATGAAATATTCAAAGCCTCAATATCACATGACCATGCACTGAGTGCCAATGCCAAAGATGCCAAGATCAACCTGATAAAATATAAATGAAACCAAAATCAAACCAATAATGAGGAACTGAAATAATATACCAGTGACATGCAATAATGAAGGACCATCATGATAAAATGAAACCATTTGACAAACTGATAAGCACTTTCCACATTAGCATCATCATATGGAAACCTGAAACCAAGATTCGTGTCTGGAAGCAAATGATCACTATGATCAATATGAAATAATCAACCTGAAAAAACTGAACCTGTCAAGATAACAATGTCATAAATCTGAAGCTGATGCATGCCCTATCACAATGAACACCATGACAAATATCAGTACCAACATGTGTCATGTATCAAAATAACTAAAATTTTTAATTGCATGCCATGAAATCTGAAGCTGAAAACCATGATCCTCATATCAAGTGAATTTGACATCAAGGAAAAACAATGATCACAACTAAGAGCCAACACAACTTGCAGTTGCCAATTTCAGAGCATTGACCAGACAAAAGCACAACTCTTCCTCTATTGGAGGACCAACAAGACATTAGGTTGGGGGGGATGATGAGTCTAGTTTATGGTCAAATTATTGATAGGGTTGTTGTCCATTTCTTGCAGTAACATAAGACTTTGATGCTTGAGAGTTGATCTTTCGTAATATTTCTTTGAAACCATAGACCTTGGACATGAATTTATTTTCATAAGCTTTCAAATGATATTGACATGCTATGCGGACTGTTTCTGATAATTTTGCATGTGATTAATGAGTGTCGCTTTAATATGATTATGGATATGTAGTTTTTTTGCGTGCTAATGTTGTCATGCAGATAATTTGAGGCCTACAATTCGGGAAGATTCTACCAGCTAGTTGTGTGTCATATCAATCAAACAAGGTGGTCATTTATGGAGAGAAGACTCTTGGCGGCTGGAGATTCCTCACGCATCAAATTGTAACCGCCTTGTAGTGGTCTTAAATGTTGTTGAGCATGCACTGGCATTACTGTTGTGCTAGATTTGAGTCAAGGTAATCATGCCTAACAAGTTTTGTGCATGTGTAGCCACCCCTACTCTTTTTCATGCTTTCCCTAATGTGGTGTCCTCCATGTTTGTTGGAGTTGACCGCCTTGCTAGGTGGTTGGATAAATAAGGACTCTGATGTTTCTTTTGAACTCTCTGGAGTCGAAGAATGTCAATTTACTAATGTACTCGCATTATTATTTTTTGGCAATACAACTATGTTGATTGTCCTCATGTTTTTCTATTGAATACAATGAAGTTATAAGTTTGAGCATTTGAGTCTATCTTAGTTTTAGGGAATACTTATCTAAGGGGGGCCACTTGGTGAGTATTCCATCTCGTACCTTAGTTTATTTTAGTCATTATTTTATGTTCAGTAATTAGTTAAGAATCTGGCACTGACTGTTCTTGTAGCCACTAGAATTCCATTATGTGACTGTTCCTGCAGCCAAGGAAGATAGAGTAGTTTCTTGTTTGTTCGCTTAGATTTTCATTTATGTTATGCATTTTAGTTTGGTCTGGATATTGGTTATTTTTTAGCATTTATGTTATTTCCTTCCAAGAAATTTACTTTTAGTATTGCACCTCTCTTAAGTTGTAGGATGAATGTGGCTACTTTGGATTCCTAGTGTACATACAATGCTGACCAATTTCAAGTTTACGTCCTTGGGTTGACAATTTAAATGCACCTTCATGATGATTGAGATAGCTATTCAGGTCGGATGTCCAATATCTTAATCATAGTTGTAAAGGCTTAGTTGTTAAAATCATTATAGGAGGCCAACAATACTGTTCATGCTCAAGTTGCAAGGCTCCATATTTCCAACAGAAAGTGCTCATCGAAAACTTGCATCCTGCACTTCAAGATGAATATCTATTGATGAAATATCTATCATTTATGCATATGTGTGCCACCTCAAGTGTGAGTACCTACAAATGGTTTCCCAATATGGGGATTTGTCCTCAATCTCACATCAAGATGATCGATCATTTTTTTTGGTCCTTGGTGAGTCTAAAAAGAACAAGGTTACGGTGAATCATGATTTATGTTTCCACAAATAAAAATTCTACTAGACGAAATAGAATATTTACAAAATTATCATAATCTAATAGCAACATCTTGCAAATACTTTTAAGAGATGGAATAATAACCTTTCCATAGATTAGACCACTGTTTGATATGTATCCTTAGTGGTATGACACACAAATTTTTTGCCAATACCATTGAGTCTCTGGATATGATAGCAAGAGATGTGTTTGTCTACATCATGTGATTCAAGACCACATCAATAATGAGACAATATGGCTTGATGGTAGGAAGCAAAACTCAAAAAAAAACTATAGAAAAGTTGAATAGCTAGCTACAAATCTTCATAGATCCATTCTGATCCCACTCTACTAATTTGGTCACTTCATCTTCTATTTTCACCCTATTCGAGTATGTGAATGTAGTCTCATTAACTCATATTCCTCCTTCAAACCAAGTGAATACTATTATGGATATTACAATCACTTCACATGATCTTCCTATGAACAAGGAACTCTCATAGTTATACATTATTGCATGTATCAACGAAATCTTAACAGGTGTTATGGTTGATCCTTCGAGCTGTGTGAATGTCATTACAAAGGAGACCCTTTTATAAATAATTTACATAAGGATAAGTATGATGAGTCATGGGATACACTTCACACACACAATGTGTTTTTTATTGCACCTATTAGTGTTACTTATTTGTTGGTCCTAGTAGGACCTAAAGTCTTGGAAGTCTCATTTGTTGTGATTCTCGAGTCTAACTTGTTCAAAGTGAGGCTAGGCATTCCATGGCTAGCCTCCATGAATGAAAATGCCTCATTAGTACACAAATGTCTAAAGTTTCCCAACAAGGGTACCATGCATACTATCCAAGATACTGCATATAAACCATTTGTATCACATGGGGGCTTCTCCCTCGACCACTTTTGGCCTACCCCAGTCAGACCCCTACCTCCTAGAGGAGATACTTTATATAGAGCTTATTTTAGGTACAAGACTAGGGAATCGACACTGAAGGGTGGTTTTACTCTATCTCCTCATGTTGTTTCCTTGAAGGCCTATTGTGTGCATAACAACATGCTTCATCTTCTACCCTTCCAAAGGGGGAGGACAAGCATTCTCTTTCCATTGGGCCTCCAACCTCTTCTTTTGTTGCTTCCCCTTCTACACCTTTTTCTTCTTCCCAACCTTTGGTGGCACCTTCTATTCATTCTACTATTTATGGCACAAGAAAAGGAAAAAAATCCAGGTTGTGGAAGGCGAAGCCTTACGTTTTTCCACTTCCAGTTCTACCCACAATGCCCTGACCCACCCTTTATGGCAAGGGGAAGTGTTCTCATGGGATTGTTCCTATATCTTGACCTTTGTAGCTCTACCTGTTCCTCCACCTACTTTCAAGGCAAAGAAAGGAAAGAGTTTGGTTGCTAAGACACTTGTCTTTGTCTTTGTTCGTCCTCCTCTTGCTTCTCCTCAAGAGTCCACCCTTCCACTAATGATGATTGTGGAGGTTGCTCCTTAGGTAGAGTAGGATCCCTTGGATTCTTCTCAAGTTGTGTCTTCTAGTTCCCACAACTGACATAACTGACTTACATGTGAGCATATGTGCTAGTGAAAGTCTCTGGCTAACAAGCACACTACCTCATAAAAGGTCGCCGAGGATATTTTTTATTCTTATTCTCCTTCTATTTTGGTTTCTTTTTCTTCCGTCTCTTTTTATCCCTCAATTCCCATCACCTCAGTTCTTCTTTTGGCTTCATTAGTAGACCTCGATGAACCTCCCCCTAAAAGGGTTCAGGTGTTCATCATTTCCTCTAAGGAGCCACCCCTTCTTACTTCTCTTCCTAATATTTCTCCATTTTTTTATCCATTTTTGCAACTCGTAGAGTATTCCTTTCATAAAAGTGGTGTCTAATGCAAATAAATACACAATTGGAAGAAACATGTGTTCATGTGAGATGTGATCGAAACTACTAAAAGTATTATAACAATATCTTTGCAAGTTTACTTACTAGCCTTCCTTCTTAGGATCAAAACCTCAAAAGGTATCAACACTCATTTATTTTTTTTACTTAGGCTCCCAAATTATTTCATCACACTCTACACATTGCCTTTAAACCCTACCTAATAGTGGATAACTCAAAATAATGCATTTTCCACAAAAACCTCAAAAGACTAGAATCTAAGACAATCTTAATGTAAGTAAAAATATTGTCTGCTATAACTCACACAAACTAAAGAGTTAGCACTTTCCCTTTGGTGGAAACATGCACGAGGACCTACAAAAAATATGCTCCAAATCTCATAATTTTTCAACAGCTAAATTAAAAGATATGAATAAAACTTACTCACTGGAAATCCTAGTTTTTGAACAGGGCAACAAGCACTATTTTTATTGTAACTTGAGAAAAACTCAATGAAATCACCTCAAAAAAACAAAATTTGAACCTTAATACATGTCATTATCATCCCACATAATCACAGAGCTGAAACTATGTCGTACAAGGCCGCACCAATCTGTTCTTCATTGTTTGTTTTTTTAAATTGTCATAAAATTTGATAAAAATAGGGTATATGATGAAATCTTGCTCCCACCAATTCTTGGAGCGTGTTTTTTCATTGATTCAATATCAAAGAACTTACAAAAAATCACTTACACTTGAGCATAAGTCCTTTTTCTCAAAAATCCCTAATGACTCTTGGCAAATTCGAATGACTGATGGTCGGTGGTGGTTACCCTTTAGTATATCATTAAACTTGAAATTAAGTCATTTTAATGGAATTTTTAACCCTATACCACATGTAAGCTAGAAAACATTACAAAAGATTATATATATATGGTTTTCTAAGACCATTTTTTTATCTTTTCTTAACATACAACTAGGACTCACAAAACAAAATAGTCCTTAAAACATCAACTAGGTCTCTTCGACCTTCAAGAACAAAATTCAGGTGATGCTCCTACATCAGTGTCATTTGTGGCTTTCTCTCCCTCTCCTACTCCCACTTCAACTGTAAGGATTCCACCTCCATTGAAGCACAATTTGGAGAGCGACCTCACTTTGAGTGATGGTTAGAAAAATTTGTCTCGCCTCTTGAGTCTTTTTTCTTTCACATGTCATCCTTGTGATGGAGGCAGCACCCGGATCTTCGAAGTTTGTCACCGCCCCTCTTCTTAAGGATGGAATTGTCTCTCGAGTCCCTTTTCCTCTCATTTAGTCGCCACATGCTACTCCTAAAACTTGTATGTTCAATTCATTGGTGGACATCCCGACTCTATCTTCCATATTTGCTAGGTCGATGACTTGAGCTCGATGACAAAGACCTCAAGGGGCCTTCTTCCTTAGCCCTTGTTGCAGGTGAGTCAGGTGGTACTACTTTATCTATTCCTCCCTTGTAGACTCATCTTCCCTCCCCATATAATGATCTATATTGGGAGTAGAATGACCTATTAGTTGAGTCAGATTAGAGTAGCACATTCTTCTTCATCTTCAGATTATCTTTGTATAATTTCTTGTGTTCCCTCAAGATTATCTATATATGTTTGTGCTCTCACCTTAAGGATCCTTGCTACCCTTATAGGTGCTTGGATGTAGGAGAGAGACTATGTCGTAAACTTCTTCTATGTGTTGTAACATTTGACTTTCCCATCAAGAACAATGTAAAGCGTTGGGGCATTTAGGCCTCTTCCATGACCCGATTATTATTTTTACCTTATCTTCATGTTCTCTTCTTCACATTCTAATACATTTGGGGGGTGATGACAATTCATATAATTATACTATATTTATCTATATATATTTATGAGTAGTTTTTACCCTAAATAATTGGATCCCCCTATGCTCTTGATTTCTTCGTCTCTACTTCTCTAGTTTATGATTTTGTGTTTTCCCTCACGTGAAAACATCCCATGAATACATCTTGCTATTTATCTCATGACATGACATATCTTTTCTTTCTTTTCTCCCAAGAATGACATATGCTCCTTTGCATATCACACATCCTTCTAAGGGGGGCTATTATATATGCTTAATTTTCAAAAAGTTTCAAGAAGTTTCAAAAGGATTCCTTGATGTCTTATGTATCATCATCTATCTTCGGGGTTGTTGGTTCCCAAAATTACAAATTATAAACCCTAAGAGTATGCCAAGCTCTATGGTCAGGTTTGACAATGTTTTGGCTAATGAACAGAATCCAAGATGGTTGGAATTCCTTGCACTTCAGGTTCTACTAGACCTAGGTGGGTGTGCCTTGATTACTAATGAATGTGATCTCCTTTATTTTGGTTTTAAGTAGATTGAATGTGGTTTAATTAAATTGTTTTTCTTATCTACTTCAATATGGAATGGAGATTTGAAATAGATAACTTGAATTTTTGAATTAACTATTGCTACTCCTAATTCTATAATTGAAAATTAGAAATGTATGTATGATTTTTTTTATGGAATGTAATTCTAAATGGAATTGATCAGTGTCTTATCCTATTTTCACAATGGAGTCAAGATGTGTATGATATGTGTATCCTCCTTTTGGCTTAACTCGAACTGTTTGACACTTTCAAAATTTTATACCTTGTATAAACATGCAAGGTTGTCAGTTACTAGGAAATTCTTACTAATCCCAATGATATCTCCCCAAGTTACTGTGACTATTTGAAAGGATTTTAATTCTTACTTGAAAAAAATTAGTTAAGATGTTTTATTCAAAAAGATTTTAATTCCTAGCAGAAACCGATTAAAAGGAATCACCTAAAAATAAATTAATTCTTTCTTGCAGAAACCAATCAACATGAATCACACAGAGGAAACAAATGTGTCTCGATAGATTAAATATATTCTTGATACATTTAATTTGAATAACAAAGAAAGATCACTTTGGAGATAGAAAGATAACATCTATGAATTAATATTAACAAATAATTGAACACCAGAATTTCGGTCCACCAATTTATAATTTCTCCTCCATTAATTTACTTCAAAATATTTTAAGTATGCATCAGAAGTCTTCATTTTATTGTATATTCTATTCCTACTATCTACTATCTAATTATATAATCTCTAATTCATTTTTATATGGATTTTATCTTACATATATACACTAGCACTTGCACCCCAATAAGGTGCAATACTTATGCCGATAGGCCAAGCCCACATTATTTATGGCCATGAAAATAAATGGACAGCATGAGGAAAGCAATGATCCATCTCACCTATCCCTCTCTACCTCTCCCTCCCTCCCACCCCCCTTCTCCCTCCCTCTTTCTCTCTCCTTCCCTCTCTATTTCTCTCTATATCACATATCCCTCTCTACCTATCTCTCCCTCCAATCCACCTATTTCTCTCACTCTCTCCTTCCCTCTCTACTTCTCTCCCTCTCTCACTTATTCCTCTCTACCTCTCTCTCCTTCCCCCTCTAATTCTATATATCTCCCCTATCCCTCTCTACCTCTCCATCCCTCTCTCTCTCTCACTCTCTCTAGCTCTCTCTTTCCTTCTCTACTTCTTTCTATCCCACCTGTCTCTCCCTCCCTATATCTATCTCACTTATCCCTCTCTACCTCCCTCTCTCTCTTTCTCTATCCTTACCTCTCTACTTATTTCCCTCCTCTCTCTCTCTTTCTTTATCCTTCCCTCTCTACTTCTTTACCTTCCTCTCTCTTTCTCTATCTCACCTATCCCTCATTACCTCTCCCTCCTTGCCTCCTGCCTTCTCTCTCCCTCTTGATCTCTCCTTCCCTCTCTATTTATCTCTATATCACATATCCGTCTCTACCTATCCCTCCCTCCATCCCACCTATTTTTCTCTCACTCTCTCCTTCCCTCTACTTCTCTCCCTCTCTCACTTATTCCTCTCTACCTCTCTCTCCTTCCACCTCTAATTCTCTATATCTCCCCTATCCCTCTCTACCTCTCCCTCACTCCCTCTCTCTCACTCTCTTTGGCTCTCTCTTTCCTTCTCTACTCCTTTCTATCTCACCTCTCTCTCCCTCCCTATCTCTATCTCACTTATCCCTCTCTAGCTCCTTCCATCCCTTTACCCCCCTCTCTCTCTCTTTCTCTATCCTTCCCTCTCTACTTCTTTTCCATCCTCTCTCTCTCTCTTTCTCTACCCTTCCCTCTCTACTTATTTTCCCTCCTCTCTCTCTCTTTCTCTATCCTTCCCTCTCTACTTCTTTACCCTCCTCTCCAATTCATTCCAAAAACAACACTTCCTATTCAACTTTAGTTTTTCATTTTTCTATTTGTTTATTGTTTGGATTTTATAACACAAAACAAATTTTACTTTTATTAAAAATTCATTATATTATTTTATTTATTTTATTAATTATATAAATTATTTTATTTATATTTATTTTATTAATTATATAAATTATTTTATTTATATTTATTTATTTTTATAGTATATAAAAGTTATTTTGTAGTTAAATAGTTATTTTATTTATTTTATTTAAAGAATCATTTTTATTTTATTTATTATATAAATTATTACATAAATTATTTTATTTTATTCCTGCTCAGATGAGGGAAAAGGATTACACAAAACCAGGGCCTGCACCTCTGTTTGAGCCAGGGGAGTTTAAGTCATGGTCTTTCTAGAGAGCAGGGATTGTAGAGTTCATGGCAACTTTCCTCTTCCTCTACATCACCATCCTCACTATCATGGGTGTGAAAAGATCAAATGATATGTGCTCAACCATGGGTATCCAGGGCATCGCCTAGGCATTTAGAGGAATGATCTTCACTCTTGTTTACAGCATAGTTGGAATTTCAGGTACACTCAAGGGCTCTTCTGGGTTTAGATCCAATAGTTTTGTGGGTATTATGGAATGATGTAATGGCTTTGTGGGTAGGTAGGCACATCAATCCAGCTATGACTTTTGGGTTGTTCTTGGCGAGGAAGTTGTCGTTGTCGCGAGTTGTTTTCTACATGATATGCTAGTGCTTGGGCGCCATCTGTGCAGCAGGAGTGGTGAAGGGGTTCGAGGGCCACCACAACTACGAAATGCTCGGGGGTGGCACCAATTCAGTGGCTCATGGCTACACCAAGGGTGACCATTTGGGTGCTGAGATTGTGGGTACCTGTGTTCTGGTTTACACTGTTTTCTCTATCACTAATGCCAAAACGGGGGCACCGATAAAAATCAGTTTGTCTTCCAACCTTTGGAGAGTGGAGGCCACTCCAAGCTTAACGTCTTCCTCCTTTCCTTCCATTTTTACTCTCTTTTCTCTTGAATTCAAAGGACTGCAACTACAAAAGAAATGAAATGAAATGCCCGAATTGAATAGCTAGGGTAATACCACTACTTAAAACAGATGGCTATGGATGTTGGATGTTGATTGCATAATGCGATGATGATAATTGATAATGGCTAGCAGAAAATGGTCAGCCAATCTATAGAATTCATGGCCCACACTCTACCAAATCTGCTCACACCACGACTTCAACTTCTCTTCTTACCATACTAGTGACTCCCTCCGATAGTTAACAACTTTCTGAATGATTTTACCCCTGTCGTAAAGTTTGTGGGGTTCCCACCGGTGTTAGACTACTGGAAATTCCGATGGGGTTCCCCCACATAAATAGCCCATCGGCTAATTATATTTCCAAGGGTTATGACCCTTCACATATTTAACTTAACTTCTTTGTCTTTCTTGTTATGCCTTGCATAACCACCCCATCTTTTGCCTTGGTCAAAATGGGTCCCTCTTTTTGTTTTTTGTCCTCGATTGTTTTTCAACAAAGTTTGGAGTTATTCTTTCTTCCAATGAATTGTTTTCCTTTTTGTTCTAGTGGAACCGGGACCGGAACTAAATCTAGTTTGAAACTTTTTTTGAGGATTCCATTCCGATTCCAGTCCCGCTTGTCTCTTCGTTGGCCTTTTCAGGTTTTGTCTTTGTTGTTTTACCGGAGCCGGAGCCATAATGGATATTAAGTCTGAAGCTTTGTATATAGTCTTGAACTTGTTTACATCCTGCCTCCGCCTCCGCCTTTACTTTTTTTGTTTGAACTTGAGACTGGTGATGGATTTTCTTGTTTCGATCTTGGTGTTTCTCTTTTTCTTCTTTCTTTCTTTTTCTTCTTTGTTGTCAAAACCAGAATCGGATCTGGAACCAAACTCAAAACTTGGACAAAGTTTCCAAATTGGTTTCCATTCTGTTTCTGGTCCCGCCTTTATTTTTATTATCTAACTTTACTTCGGTCACACAATAGTCTTGTGCCTATTCCCGCCATGATTCTGCATTCGACCTACCACATTAATGGCATTAATTATAGGCACCTCCCACATATGAGGTTCAATTTTAACCTTAATTGAGGTTAACTCACTGGTTATTATCATTGTTTAACAAGTAAAATTTGACCAGAGCTACGGTGGAGCATTTGGGAAAGTGATTCAATCGAAAGTGAGGCATTTTTGCATAGATTCGCATCAAGGACCAGCCTATTGGATTGCATTTGGAGGTAGGGTTTATGTTCTTCATTTTCTATTCATTGTTTTTTGTTTGGTCTCTTGTTCTTCGTGTAGGTTCATAGCTCGTTGTGCCTTCTAATCCTTGTTGTTGTTTTTTCCTATCTTCTCTTTTGTTCTACTTTGTTTTTCTTGTTTTTAGTTTGTCTTTTATTTCACTATTTGTCATTTTCTTGTTTGTTTGTTTTGTCACGGTTGTTTTCACGTTTTCTTCGTGCCTACACTGTGGTGCCCTGGGTTTTTGGGGGTGTCGATCATCTTCTACATTATCTTTACGGTGTTCTTTGATTTGTTTGTTTACCTACCGATTCTTTTGCATATCGGCTCGTTGGTATCGAATAGGGTTAAGTTTGTGCCCTAATTATTTAAGTCGAAGGGTTTTTATAAACTAGGGTTTTTATGCACAACTCTATTTAAATTAGAAAATGATGCCCTAGTTACTAGGTTTCCTCTCGGTCATATGGGGATAGTCTCAAACTATTATTTTTAAGCCCCTTTGTTTTGTCAGGTGACCTCATTTTTAGATTATGGTCTCATTCATTACCCGGTCAAAGTTTTCAATGATGTCACGATTATTTTAAACTGGGGTCGGATCTCGAATTGATTTCAGTCTCAAACCTTGGTCTGTAATGGATGTCGGATCGGTCTCTAAGTCCGCTTTTGATGAGTTATAGATTTTTCAAAATGTTGTTCACACGGTCAGAACTAGAAGCGGAACGAGACATACGTTTGAAATTCTTCATTGTACCCAAATCAATTTCCATTCCGATTCTGATCCTGAATACTATTCTGACTCGGCCTCTGCCCCCACCATATGGTTTTTTAAGAGCTCAATGCCCATTCCGGTCTCAACCCTAATGGTGTTTTAAAAGGCTTTTTGGGGATGTCTTTTGCCTGATCCCACCTCCGGTGTGTATGAAGGGTAAGATCTCTAACTGGGTTTTTGCTATAATTCTTGTAAATCTAATCTGGGGTTTGTATTGCAAAAACTAAAGAATGTTAGGAGCATCAGGTGAGGCTTCTCACAAGAGTCAACCTGTAGAAACTTCAAAACCAGCAGCTAAGCCTAAAAAGGTTAAACCTGAACAACTCCCTTATACCTTGAGGTATAATCATCGGGGTCCTGTCATCACTGCTAGCAAGGTGGAGTCCGATTGGGAAGACTTAACTGATACAAATTTGGGCCCGTTCCATTATGAGGATTTGTATTCTAAAATATTTGTTGAAGAGGTGATAGGGAGGACCCAAAGGATAGTTGAGTTAGGATTGGCTCATATCACTATTTTTCCTCTGTCAATTCAATGCCTTGAACTAATAATGATAGTAGTTGGAGCCTATAATCTGGCTACTAGACAATGTGTGGATTCACAAGGCAATGTTATCATTGATTTGACTCCCCAAATGTTCCAATTTATGTTCAATGTCCCCAATCCAAGGAATCCTAGCAATCTCAATGAAGCGGAGGCTTTGAAAATGTTTAGTAACCATAAGGAATCCAACAAAGCTCATTTGAATAAGAAATGGATGAGGACTGAGAAGAAGTCTCTAATCAAGCTTCCAAATCAGCCTAAAAGGGCAGAGTTCTACAAGGAGGTTGGGGACATAATAATGATGTTATTCAGAGTCTTTGGAAAGAGGGATGCTTTTCACTTCAAAGAATGGATGTTTCCATTCATTCAAACAATCTTGGATGGCAGACAACAGTTTGATTGGCCCCTGATTGTGTTTGAAAGCGTACACAATCAAATGGTTAGAGTGAGAGAAACCAAGAGTTTCTTTATGACCTCTTATGTCATTTATGGAGCAGCAAGGAGAGGAATTTTTCCAGCGTTAAACAGAGTGGGGGTGTTGGGAGAAGCTGATGGACAAAATAAAGTATGGAACCATTATGATCAGCTATCCTTGCATATTTTTGAACTGCATTATAGAAGAGTTAATGATGCATTTTTGTATGTTATTATTAACCAGCTTAATGGAGATGCAAGGTATAGATTGAGCCAAGAGGCCATGGCGTTCATTACAGAGTGGGGATATTGGTTTATCCAATACCCCAAGTTTACTTGTTTTAGGCTGGCTGGGTTTGATGGTCATCCTCAGTTGCTCCCTAGATGCTGTAGCAACAGGATGATCTTAATGGAGTTTCTTTACCAAGCCTTGGGGGTTAATGCTAAATTTGGTATAAAGCATAAGCCTAGTTGTCATAAGTTCCCCATGTAGTTGGGTGAATATAGCTTCCCACACCTTGTGGGAGCTAAGGTTGTTTGCAATAGATCTTGTAGATTGGGATGTGGAGGAGACAATAGATATTAAGCAAATAGCAAGACCAGTGTTGGATAGAAGTATCCAATGGGTCGTGCTGAGAACCAAGGAGTGTGGGGGTCAAACCTCTAAGAAAAGAAAAGGTGCAAGTACCACACAAGGGTACAAGAGAACGAAGAGAATAATGCCTCCAAAGGAGCCCTTGGAATTATTCCCTCCTGACATAGAGGAATTTGAACTTGAAGCTCCATCTCAAGATTTTCCTGAAGCACAAGAAGAAGAAGTCCCAACAAGACCTGTAGCCTCAGCATCGGTTATGGGTGAGTTGCCATCTCAATTCCCTCCTACAGAGCAGCCAGGTGAAGAAGTGCCTAGGGGAAATCTCCATGAAGAAGCTGAGACTTTAAAGGGAAAGGAAGTTGAGATGAAAATTCATGATATAGAAACGGACTCTGAGGGTACTTTTTTAGATAAGGAGACACAAGAGGGGATGCCTCTTGATGAAACCGAGCATTTTTTGATAGCAGAGGATCAATGGGCACTATTTGAAGAAGCTAAGAAGACATTAGATGCCAAAACACAAGCTGAAGCTTTGGAAAAACAACAAGAATTAGATGCCAAGGCACATGCTGAAGCTTTGGAAAAACAAAAAGAAATGGATACAAAGGCACAAGTTGATGCAGTACTCCAGCAACAAAAATTGGAGGCCAAGTAGAAAGCTGATGAATTGATCAAGTAGCAGTAGGAAAAGGAGCATGAGCTCAGGGTAAAGGAGGAAAATGACAGATTAGAGATGCTGCAAAATATTCATGAGCTAGAGGAGGAGAAGGCCAAACAAAGAAGAGAAAGGGATGCCCTTGAGGCAAATTTCAAAATGATTGAAGAGGCCTATAAGAAAAGAGAGGAAGCAGAATGCTTGCAGAAAGAAAAGGATGTTGAAGAGCTTGCTAAGCAACAATAAAATGAGAAGGAACCATGCGACAAGCTCAAGGACTTGGAAGGAGAAAGAAATAAACTGCTTGAAAAGAAGAGGTTGGAGGAAGAACGACTGAAAAGGGAACGAGAGAATAAAATTCTATAGGAGCAAAAGGATAGGGAAGATGTTGAGAAGGTTGCACAAGAGAATGTGGAAAAAGAACAACAAAATGTGCAGGAGGTTGATTCTCAACCTAAAGTTAATTTATTGCAGCCACTATCTCCTACAACTACTACCTCTTCCTCTACAGTAATGGATACCACTCCTAGTGCTCCTACCTGGTTAAAGCTGGATCTTGGAAAGAAACAAATAGCTCCACCACAACCTCTTAATTGGGAAGAAATGATGAAGGAGATAAAGAAGGAGAGACCCAAGAAGAAGGCCAAAGTTCTTCATTCCACAAGGCTCACCGAGATAGGGGAGATCATTGTAGAATGTGTAATTCCTATGGTGGACAAGGATAAAGGGGATGTGCAAATAACTGATTATCAATTGGGCATGGTCAATTTAGGGAAGCCTAAAAGGAATCAACAGATGAATCTGATTGATATTGTAGCTTCATCCATAAAATCTAGAATGATTAAAGACAAACAAAGGAAGAATGAGCTTAAGGCTCAATTGGATCAGCTGCATGCTTTCTTAAGAGATGTTTCCATCCCCAAATCACAACAAGTTGTTGCCTTGGAAACACCAATATTACTCAACAAAAGAGAAGTTGATGATTTGGTGCAAATGAAGAGTAAGTCTGGGATGATGGATAGATGGATAGATAAGCTTAACCAGGAAGTGGGTGAGGTGTTGGTAAGAATTTTTAAAATTCATAAGACAACATTGGAGTTGATAGAGGAAATGAGTCACCACACTAAAGCTTTAGAAAAGGAGGAGGAATATATGGGCTATATTTAGAAAATAAAGGAGGTCAATAAATTACCAAAGTCAACTCTTCTTGAGCAATCAATGCTCGAAGAAGACAATGCAGATTTCTTGGAAAAAGCCTCAAGCATAATCCGGTTTAGATCTAATTTTATATACAAGCATATGAATGAAATTCAAGATGCTAGTAAATACTTGAATGAGAAGCTTGATGAACTAGAAGCTATTGTAGCCATTCTAGTTAATGTAGATATACCGGTTAAGGAGGGCATGCCTCTAAATCAATTAAAGGAGAAGTGGGACAATAGGTTTCAAGAGGTTATGCAGAAAGAGGACGATGGAGAGGATTTGTTATTAGATAAACTAATGGATGTTAAGGAAGAAGTGAAAGCTATAAGGAGAGAGTTGATGAAATTAAAAGATATGAAGGGATTTGCCTCTGCAGATTTAAAGAGAAATAAATTTGAGGACAGCTGGATTGATGGGCCTGATGTGGATATTCTTCAAGTCTTCTTCAATTATGATGAGTACATTCTTGAGTAGACTATGCAAGAATGAGTTGGCATCGGGATGATCTATTTTGAGCACTTGACTTCCCCTTTTCTCTTCTATTTCACAGGGCAATCAACATTGAAACTAGAGATCAGCTAGTCAGAGTTTCTGAGCAGGTTCTGGTTCCTTGATTAGTGGATCTCAATTTTGATTGAGAGGGATTTGTGCTTGGCATGCCTATATGTATTTTTGAACTTCATATTGTAAAGGTCGGTTGATGATAGCAAATAGGAGTTTTTAGCTTTAAGTAGAGATACCTTGTTTTAAGTTCAGTGGAATTTAGATACACTTTTATACAGTGTTATGTTGGAATTGAGTTTCTTGGATGAGGTTAATGAACCATAATCGATTTGTATGCCAGTGAGTTTGATGTGCATAAATGTTTCTTATTTGGTGTGAATCAATAGGGGAAACCAAATTTCAAATATTATTTCATTAAATTGTCTATGGATGGAATTGTTACAATTTTGTTGATCTATGTTGTTGGCAATGAATGAAGAGTTTGTTCTTTTAAATCTTAAAGTATTGTGATGAATTATTGTGATGGTTAAACTAAGCACTGTAAATGTATGCAATGGTATGGATTGTTCTGTGAATTGCATCATGTTATGGTTTTCTTGATCTGTTAAAGAAGCATTCGTTGTTAAGAATATATGTCTGGATGTTAGAGAATTTTGTTCATATTTTGTTGATCTATGCCTTGATCTATCTTTTTCTATTTATTTAAACCCCCCCCATTAAACATAGATTGATGAATATATTGTTGTTTGTATCCCTTATCACTAGCAAAGGCCCCTTGAATATTACATTTGCATTGGCCAATTGAGTGACATCAGACAGTTGAGAACCAACTACCAGGACCTTGGGAGTTAGGCTACTATATGTTTTCTTTATTTTTCAAGAGAAATAGAGTAGAAATATTTTGTTTTACGTTGTTTGTGTCATTTTCACCATCAACATTTCCATCTTGAGAAAATTAATTTCACTGATTACTTGGCAATTGTGTTTTCACCCCATTTAGTAAACAATATCCTCTAGGTAAAAATAATTACCCACCCCAACACTTTTACATTTTCTTGTTTCTCTTGGAGAAAATATTTATCATCAGGGTGAAAACATTTTACACATACTTTATATCATGTTGTGGTTTAATAATTTTTCACCCTTTATCCTTCCCCGTGAATAATTTTCTCAGTTATATGTTATTTCTTTTATGTGCTGGTAATTTAAATTTTGGTGAAAAATGTTTCAACTCTTTAGTGAAAATATTTCACACGAATATATCAGATTTCCCCTAAATAAAATAAATGGTGCCCAGACTGTATCCAAGGGATAATCATTTTTGTTCCTCTAACATTTGTTTTTCTCTTCGATGCATTCAATTGTTTGCCTTTTCCTGTCTATCAGGATTTCGAAGAGACTGATTCTTTGATCCTACCAATATTTATTCCTCAAGCCAATCATATGCTCTTTCAGTATTTGGGATTTTGAAGGGAATCAAGGAATACTTACTCCGATATTGAGAGGTCCCTTCGACCTTCCATTTCTTCGATGCAAACAATACCATTTTCATCAATTTTTTTGGTTTTCTTCACTGTTCTTTCTGTGGGGGTGCGAGAATGTCTGGAGTCAACACATGATCCATTTTTCTGAACAAGAACCATTGCCATAGCTATAATAGCACCTTGGTGAATAAAATATATACTCGTGATATCTTCCTAGGTTCCGAATATAAGATAAAACAGAGATTTCATATTGTAATTTTCATTACATCATTGCTGACATCTGAGACAACAAAGTGTAGTGTAGAGAGATTCAAATTGTTTTTCTAATCTTAGGGAGATATCATTATCAACAACAACCATCCAATTTATGTTATAGACACTAAATTGAACCTTCCTATTGGTGTGCATTTTAATACTCACCGAACACAAAATAAAATTCCCAAAGACATTTTATCCTCTCTTGAACAAAGTTGTTGCGTATGCTAAGATTGCAAAGAAGATCATATAGCAACTCCAAGGTTTCTTTCGTTAGGTCATGACAGGTGGATAAGATCAATGGGCGTTGTGATATGCTGGTATCACAAAGGGACTTACATTAGAATTTATTCACAAGCTAAGGACTTAGACTGTTTTGACATTGATTTCTCTTTCGATTGGGGTATTTCAAATTTCCAAAAAAATGTAAAAAAGGATAAGGGTTTAGGAGCCTAATTTATGCCTAAGAACTCAAGAGATGGAAATGATTGGATGAAACAAGGAACCACACTTTGTTTCACCTCCTTAGGACAACTACACAAAGTGGGTGCAATCTTCAAGGGGGTGTGATTGTAATTTTAATGTCTAGAATAAGACTGAAGTTAAGCATCCACAATTTAAGAGCTCGAGCTAACTTTAGGAATTGTATAAAAATCATCTATCCAAAGAAAGTATGAGCTATATTTCACCAATCACCACTATCAGATCTTTCATTCACTAACAAAAATTCAACTGAAAATTCTAATCTAACTTTAATCAAAGTGTTGAAGGAGATATGTAAACCTTGCACACCACTTGAAAATAAAAGTGATTCAAATAAAATCATGCATAAGAGCTTTTATTAACGAAAATGGCATAATGCAACAATCTCATACTACTCACTTCACAAATTGAAAATGAGAGTACACAAGTTTATATAGAGTTTCAAAAAATAAATGAATGACTCAAATTAAAACAAGCCAACGGCCAAGATTAAAATAATTAAACCCTAATTAGGGTTTCCCAAATGACATCAGCAAACAATGAGTTGACAGATAGTGAAGTGGCACCTGGAGCTACTTTCAAGGAGGTACATCCCTATCCTCTCGATTTACCGTGTGTTTGATGAATCTGGACACAATCGAGACAACCTCTTCCATAGTGACCTACGGGAGCATGCCAATCCTAAACTCTAGCTCGTCTAAGCACTCAATGAACTTGGCAAAGATGCTTTCCCATTCTGGCTCAATCCTCACAAAGGCCTCCTGCATGGCTGACAAGTTCACCAATCTGATCCAATTTTGTCTCAAGATAGGCCCTGTGATAGAAAATAAGTTTTCTTGAACTTTATTCTTCAAACCTTCCAGTTGTAAATCATTTTCCCGGATGACTTATTTGTCTAATAGGCCAGCGGTCATGTTGAATATTTTATTCTAGATCTCCTTAAACTATTCCTCCACTCTGATCATATCTAACCTCGCCCTTTCTAAGACTTTGCCTCGTGCCGTCAAAGCCCAGTACCAAGTATGGAAATCATAAGCCGCGCCTGCCGCAATGATGTCTTTGTCAATCAACTCTTGCTTCAGGACCCCTTTCAGATTTCTGAGGCACGAAATTATCCTCTCTTGAATATCCAGAAGACTATCCCAGACTTCCACCATTGCAATCAGTCTGGAAAGCAATGAGGTAGCCTGACCATAGACTAATGTCAACCTTTCCAAGAATGTAGTTTCTTCTACACCCTTATCCATCATCCACTCTTTGGCTTCTTTGGTTGTGACCATGTCTTCTTCCATGTCCTTAGTTGTTTCCTATGAAGGATTTGGGAGAGGAGGAGCTACTATATTATCTTGATAAAGCAGCTTGGTTAGATGTTGCATGTATTCTTTCAGGCACTCAATCTCCTTCTGGCATTCTTTCCTCTTCGCCACTTCCTTTCCCAACCTTGCCTTGATAGTGGACACTAAGTTGTCCAAATCTTCAACTTCTTGGCCTTTTTGTGGTTGGGCCCAACTCGATGGTAGTGACGGCATATTCATGTGGAGCTATCTCCTCCTGTGGCTTGTCTACCATTGGTACTGCAATTTGCAAAGATCGGTTGCTAGCTTCATCCCTCTGTATAGTGGAAAAATTCTTGGTCAGCTTCTTAAGTGAAACTTTCTCAAGTCTAGCTAAGAAATCCGTAGCATCATCTTCTTCCTGTGTCTCGACTGGTGCATGTATCCTCATTCTCTCCTTCAACCAGTCAGGAATCATGATTTGTTCTACGCCATCTTCCTCCTGCACATTTTATTTGTTCGAAACATCCAAAATTCCTTTAAGGGCTGAAATCATTCCCTCCTAAAAATCATCATTTTGGGCATCCATCTCATCATCTGATCCAAGTATTTCTATGTCGGTGGGGGATGGTATCTCATCATCATCCAACTGAATGGGCTCCACATTCTCCTCGGGAATTGGGGGAGGATTTCCAATGTTGACCAGTGAATCATCTATGGTGGCCAATATCTCGTCAATGTTTCTGGACATGGCAGAGTGTGACGGCTCTATCCTTGCTCGTTTCTGAATAGGTCTTATGTCCATAGCTACTTCTTTTCTTTTCCTAGAGGTAGTGGCTTCCGTCAATTCTACGCCATGGGAGGCTTCTGCATTTGAGGAGTAAGACTCCATCTCACTCAACCTGTCATAGGTAAGCATTACCTTCCTTTGCCTCAGCTCCTGGACCTGTTGATCGACCCACCATTGAGAATATTTGATCACTGGTCTCATCAAGATGTTCAAATCCGCATGTTCGAGTTCTGACCACTTTACAGCATGAAGAGGCCAACTTTCATCAAAGCATGGTTGTACGTGCTCTCCATCATCCTTGAGCTGATCAGGTACTCAGAAAAGTTCAGTCGTCTTGATCAAGCTCACTAGCAATCTGGACCACAGCCTTCGTCTGACCTCATACTCCTCTGTAGCATTTGCCTAGAAGTCCTCTAACTTGACTCTATGCATGTACTTTCTCCCGTCCATAGTCTTGATATGATGATGTGGGTCAAAGTTCTCTCTAGACTGATATGTAGTGAATGGGTACCGTTGTATCTCCAACCTGGCACTCTCAGCTGATTATGTCGATGGGCATGATTCCAGCATGTTCCTGATGAAAAAAGGGGAAAGTAATTGTCGCCTTTTGTTTTGTTCTCTGGAAGCTCTGATACTCTTCCAACTATCTCAGTACCTCAAGCAAGACCATCTTGTTGGTGGGAAACATGGGAAATCTATAGGGATTCCCAATGAATCCTTGGACTCTGATGTATGTGTACCTTGGGTATTGGATGAACTAAGATCCGTACTTGTCAATAAAATTCTTGGCTTCATGAGTCAACCTTTGGTACATTCATCCTTGAAGTATTATTGTTATATACATGAGGAAAGCATCATGTGCTTGTCTGAAATGGGATTTCTCACTTAGCCACAACTATGGATTGCAGTCATAGGACTTCAACTCATTCTCTCCATTGCCAACCATGCCTTTGCAAATCAAGCCTGCATACCGGTACGTCCTAGCCAGCATGTAAATGATGTAGGAACTCATGTAAAATGTCTGTCTTTTTCTAGATTGACCAGCTGCTCATGGAGGCTGTTTCTTATCATACGAGACCAATTGAATATCTTTACCCCTTCAGTGATTTCCTCGATGAAATAGTACATCCATGTTTCGAAAGGTGTGCCCTGAGGGTTGCCAACTACTTTGTTCAACAAGATGATTATGTCTCTATAGTCTTCTTTAAAGAACGTGCGCAACAACTTCTTGGGCATATTTTTGGTGGAAGCTCCTGGTTTTTCCAGACATGATTTATTAACATTTGCGGTGTAGAGGTCAAGTTTATCATCATATAATTTCTTTGCATCCTCCTTAGTTCTGTAGGAAGTTTTGTGATAAGTCAAGATTTCAAAGGCTTCTTGTATAGCTAACTCCTCGAGGTGATCTAGTATCTTCTCGTCAGGCACAAAAATCTACCTATCTTAAGCATTATAATGAAGGGCACACTCTACAATTAGTTTGACACACTCAACTAGTGGTGGGAACTTGGCAGCCTAAACAATATTGTTCCTCATCATCTGTCTGGCAATGGGCATTGGCAAGAATCCATCGTGCCCGTACATCCTCCTTTTAAATTCCTTGAAGTCGATGTGTCTGAGGTTGGTGTCCGTGATATTTTTCCACTTTGAATTGACATTGGACTCCGTTTGTAGCCCCTTACTGGAGAAATTCATTTGTGCTTGTCTGGATGGTTCTCCCCGAGTGGTCATCAACTTGCAAATACAAAAATAATTAACATTAATATAAGAACTTTTAGAATCCGGTTACTCCGGGATTTTATCCAATAAATTTATACTTTTAGCTTGTTAAAAATATGAATTTCTACAAAAAAGCAAGCTAAAAGTGGAGAAATTTGCTAAGTGTTTGACAAATCTTGTGCCAGAATGACTGGAGAAGATTAGAAAAGAATAGAAGAGCCTCACCAATTGATTTCCAAACCTTCGAGAATATCTTCTAGCTGTGAATTAATTCCAACTTCTAAAAATTTAATCAAAAGGCCCAAGAAAAGGTGCGCCAACTTGCTGAGAAGTACGCCTTTCAACTAGGAAATAATTTACTTTCTTAAAAATCATGCCCTCTAGCTTAAATATTATCTCTTCTACTAAGAAAAATTGAAGTTGCTCTCAATATTTCTCCTTCCAAAATTTATCTCTTGCAGATTTGAGAGAGCTAAACTTTTTCTCAATCGAACTTGTGAAGAATGAGTTGCTAAAACTCATTATAATGTTGAGCAGCGCGATTTTATTTAGTAACTGCCTTCTTTTCTCTTGAATTTTTTGATTCTATAATTGTTTTATTTTCTTCGTTGCGTCAAGTTTCTAATCATTTGCAAAATCTTTAAGGAAAGTTTCCAATTTCATCTAGGTGCCATCTTCAGCCATAATCTTCAGATTTTCTTTCTTTTCTAAATTTTGCCTAAGTGTTGAACACTTAAAAATGTTGGAAAATATTAAATTAATCATTAAATCTAATTTTCCAACCCATTTAATCTTCGAATCGCAGAAAAATTTGATTTCGTCTAAGGAAAATTTATTATTCCCCAAGTTAATTCTCATTTTAGATGTTGAATATTTCCCTAAGTGTCAGAAAATAATTTAAAATATCCAAAGTAAATTAAATTTCTAACCCTTTAAAATATTGATACTTGGCAATATTTTGTTTATTCAAGGCTAAATATTTAATTTTCCAATCATTTTATTTATTCCATCTAGCCAAGACATACTTTATGATTTCTTTGCCAACTTCAACCTCTTGGGCGGACTTCAGGCTTCTCCAGACATTCATACTTAGTCAAAATTTTGATTTTCTCTAGATTGGGCAGACTTGAAGGTCTCTCTGCCAATCACATTTTTATCCATGCCTTAGAAATTTCTTTCATGTTGAGGGGCGGACTTCATACTTGCCTTGCCATTCATACTTTCTTTCGTGCCTTAGAATATTTTCTTCACGCTGAGGGGCGAACTTCATTCTAGCTTGGTCATCTCTTATTTTAGGCGTATTTTTTTATCAATTCCTTAGAAAATTTTATCCTCTTCCAAAGTTGGGTGGACTTGGTGCTCTTCATGCCTATGGTGGACTTGGAGCCTTGTCTTGCCATCTCTACTTGTCTTGGGCGGACTTTGAGCTTGGCCTGCCAGCCTATCTTCATGGGTGGCGGACTTTGAAGTGGGTTTTCCATTGATCTTTTCCTTAGGGATGGACTTCATGCTTCTCCTTCCAAGGGTGTAATTTGACCTCTCTCAAGACATGGCGGACTTTATACTTGCTCATACCATTGGTGAATTTCTCTCTGGGTGGACTTTGACCTTGTCTTGCCATTTCCTTCCAAGGGCGGACTTGAAGCTTACTTTTCCAAGGAAAACTTCATCATCATTTGTGCTAGGGCGGACTTGACTCTCTCTCTGCCAAGGGCGGACTTGAGCTCTGGCCTGCCAGTCCCTACCTTTGGCTTGCTAGAGACAGGGGTGAACTTTGTAAGGTGTCTGACATTTCTTCTCATGGGCGAGCTTCTCAAACTTTGTCATTTTCATCAAACTTTGACCATTCTCATTGATTTTCCTATTGATTCTTCTCATTTTGGATGTGCGTTGACAATGGGACCCTGAAATGGCAACTTTCCAAAAATAGAAACCTTCCAAAAATAGAAAATTTCTAAAAATAGAAAAAACAAAAAAGCATCCCTAAAAAATAGGAACTCCAGAATGGTCTTGTTGGTTTCTTTTACTGTAACCAAGTTTATCTTCTAATCTACCTATGGAATTGCCAATCCCAATCAGGGGCAGCTCGAAGGACTTGGACCAACTGATGAGGGTTTTAATAAACCTCCTACACTTTGAGCTCTGGAAGATCCGGGAGGGTGATTCCCTTAATGTGTTTATAATCTCTGCACCAAACATATAAACAACATCAATGATAACAGATCATCTCACTTAATAGCTCAACATAATAGGATAAGATTGAAACGAATTGGCTATTCATCAATAATATCAACTACTTGGAGCATGATATACCACGACAATATTACACAACTTAAGATAGTTATTAATTTGTAGTTTGTAGAAAGCTCTAAGAAAAGACAAACGAATATAAAACCTCACAAATGATTACAACTTAAACCAATGCCATATACCATTGGAGGAGTCAAATTCATAAGCATTTAAAGATCCATGATAGATTTCAAACACATAGCATATAAAATCTTGGATAATATTTCCTTACAATATTATCAATCTGTATTCTAACCCAATACTACTTATCAAATCCTTACATGAACATATCCATCTATAACCTCACTTAAGTATTTTAATTAATTCTTTGAATTAAATCTAAAATGAGAATCATACACACCACAACAGTGAGATGAACAAAATAATCCTTGATCATTTTATTCAATATAATGATATATTCATACAATGGAGAGACATGAGCTCGAAATGAGTAATTTTCATCAAATGCTAATATTGTCCTGAAACATAAAGCACTCATAAAACTAAAACCTACAACAGAATACCACAAAACCTAAGAGTAGTATTTTCGCTATAACATCAGGCTCTTTACAACCCGCTCTGCAACTTTACTTAGACTCAACCTAAAGATATCTAACTTGCTAACCCATATTTCTAGCCTTGAAATCCTTCTTATAGAGAATGAAGGAGCAAACAGGCATCAGGCCATAAATACACATGTCACCAGTCATTTGGACCGCCTTATGACATTTTAAAAAATTGTTACAACAACCGAGTCCCTAGATAATCTTCTTGTTTATCCCATCCACTGGAGAATAGCCATTGCACTAGCCAAACTTCAAAAACCTACGCCAAAACCGCCATCAAGACAATACCCAAAAATTTTTATAACCATAATCGATGAGTTGTTAACTACCACTAGTAGACTCTGCCTATTCTTCTTTAGTTAAATATTTGTCCACCCATCTTTGATATTCTTCATCCGTTGGCCAATCAAAATTTACCACCTCATTCACCTTAGCACTATAAGGTGTATACTTTACTGCTACCTGATTCGCCTCCTTTTCAAAAGACTCCAAAAATGTGCTAGTATTAATGATTTTATCCATACTACTCACCAGCATGTCATAATCCAAGTCATCACAAATCAATTTGATTTGTGCATTGATGACTTCATCTATCCTATCCTGCCACTACTGCAATGATCTAACATTTCTGTAGGCATCTACTATATCTAATAAAGATGTGTCACTCCAGTCATCAAAATTCTTTACCAACTCCTTTATCCTCCTACTCAAATCATCAGGTAAGGCCTGGAAACCTTGCAGTGACTTTACAAAAAATTGAGTAGACCTCAATGATTGAGGCATGTTAGCTGCATCAAATCTAGAGGCCTTATACATAACATCTAGGTCATTGGCCCTAGGGATCCATTTCTCAACTAAAGGAAAAACAAATTCTTAATCCCTAGTAATTTTTTTTATTGAATTCAAGAATAAAGAATATAAAGAATAAACTGATGGCAATCTACCATCAACTCTCTCATTCAGATGCCTCAAAACTGTATCCATAACTTCATTCTGCTTGGCAACTGCTCCCTCTTCACTTTCTTTTAGAGCGTCCTGTAGCTCTGTAATCTTATTTAGCATCTAATTTTTGGTGGGATCTATAGAGTACTCAACCTCCTCTTCAACTGTCTCTAATGAAGGACTAGGAGCAGGAGTATGGATGGGGGATCCTAGAGTTGAAACAATTGGAGAAGTTGGAGGTACTAACCCTGATGTAGAAGGTAAGGTCAAGGTATCAGGAGCACTAGAAGACTCCCCCACTTGTTTGTAATTCAACCTGTCTATCTTAGTTTGCAGCTCCACATTCCTTTGTTGCATTCTACTATACTCTCCAATAATGGTGTTGTACTTCTCCATCAAACTTTTCTTCTCAACTTCCTCTCTTTCAGCTGTCTTTTGGGTCAATTTGGCCACATTTACAGTCAAGTTTGTAAATTTTGAAGTTGAGGTCTCATAAGCTCTTTTGATGATTAACCCTCCCCTTAGGTTTGGGCTAATATCAGTAACATTTGGCTTTCTACCCTGGGGTGCCAATGCCCAAATAGCCAGGGTCTCATATTCTTCATTAAAGGTAGAATCTTGGAGTGTTACCTTGACCTCCTCCTCGGTGTTTTGCATGGGATGTTTGGACTTCAGAATAACATTGAATGCCACTGCATCTGCTATGTCCCACTCAGGTAAAATCAGAAAACTAGCCTAGGTCACCAACTTCCTTCCCTCTTTAGGAGTGATGCTTTTGAATTCATTCATGAGTTCAGCCTTTACCTCATCATCATTCTCCTGATCAGACCTATCAGGCCTTGATTCTCTTCTCTCCTTGCATTTGGCTTGGTATTATTCTAAATTCATCCTCCACACTAGTTGCAAGAAAACTGGAGTCTTCACAAATGCATCATCATCCAAGAATGCCCTACATGCTTCCATTCTGGCATCTTGTACACATTGGCCTTTTACATCCATATCAGATAGTACTAATTGAGTTGATCTAGGAGGGGATGGAATACAAACCTGCATATCTTGATCAGTAATAATTATTTCATCCATCAAAACTTCTTGTGTTTCCTCAACTCTTTGCCTCTTAGGGCTTGGCTCTGATGGCGGAAATGCAAGATCAGCTTATGGTGGAGAATTTAAATCAATTATTTTTATTCCTCCAGGTGCCCTGATCTTTAGCCCAAGGTGAGCTGAGGTCTTCATTATCTACTTTCCCTTCTTATCCTCTTCCTCCTCATTGCTACTGTCACTCCTCTTTCTCTTGTAAAGAGGCCAGCTCACTGTGGGTTGATAAGTTGGCCTTGTTTCTTCAGGCCTCACCTCTAGTCTCTGTACACCAAAATCCAAATCCAAATTAACCTTCTTGGTCATCAGAGTGCCCATGATCTCTCTGAAATTATCCATCAAGAAATCAATCTTCTTGTGGAATGGAGTGAATTCCATCAATGGATCATACTTGGGATCCATTTTAAATACTGCAGTCAGCAATTTTTTATATGCAATCCACTTCTCCTTGTTCAATTCCTGTATGTTGAAATCAAAATCATTCCTAACTAAATCTTTAGGAAAATTAAACTCATGGGTAAACTTGCCACCCTTAATCTGTTGCCTAAATAAGGCAAAAAAACCCTTTGGATCATGCTGCCTCCTAGGACCATTCCTCAAATGAAATTCATCAAAATATCTCCTTAAATGGACCCATCCTCCCTTGGAGAAAACAAAATATGATACAACAGTGTAATCAGGGAAAAGAGTCCCTTTCCCCTTACCTGTCAGGTTGTCCTCATGAATACAACCTATTTTCCACATGACCTCAGCAAACCCCATTCTGGATGGCACAATAAAAGGGAGGATATGTGGGGCTCCCTGGAAACCATACACTCTAAGAACAATACTGACTGGGTACAAAATGATGTCACCCCAGTTGTGACAAACCTTTAAATCAGGCTTTCTCCCCTTAGGTCTGAGAAAGTTGTGAAGATCCTCAGGAATCCTAGGCACATTAACAACTAACTGAGCCCCGACTCTACAAACAAATCAATTGTCAAATTGCACATAACTGGCGCTTTCTCTATTGTACGATAGGTCTGCAGTCCAGACTTGCACGGGTAACCTTTCTCCATTTATGTCATGCCTTAGCTCCATCTTCTCTGAGAAGAAGTCAACATTCTTATACAAAAACGTGTACATTAACAATGAGTACCAGAAGAAAGGATTGCTAGTATCTCCTACTTGCAAATTCAACAATCCATTATGTATCTTTTCTTCCAGAAAAGATGCAAATTCATTTACCACAGAGAAAGTGGAGTGTTGTATCTGGGCCCCCATGAACATATATGCAATTGGAATAACAATATTTGGGCTAAAACCCATAATCTGGCAAAGAGTAGAAAGTGGCCAAAAAGTGATTGGCAAAGAATCTTAGCCTGAAAGGCTCCTAGTCACTGGGACTGATGTAAACTATAGAAATTTCTGCCTTAGCCAGATGAGGAGGAAGCAGCTTCAACCTGAACAACAGATTCGATCTTGCATATTCTTGCTTCATCTCCTCGAGATCAATTTGAACCAGAAATGAACTGGGTTCACTCAAATCAAATACGTGTTGAATTTCCTCTTTTCTTATACTCAACAAAACCCCTCCATCATTATCCCTAATAACTCTAGTGACAGGGTCATATCATGCTACCATAGCCCTGAGCAGGTCCACATCGGGGAACACGTTTGGTACAACCAGTTTCCCCATATCATATCTCCAAGCATTAGAGAAAGGGTGAGGTAAATTGCGGTGTCCATACCAGAGCCTGAACATTTCTAAACCTGACATAGGAACCCTAGCATTTGCAATATTATAATTTTTGCACACTTATCCTTCACCTAGGGTTCTTCCATTCATCAGAACTAAACCCCTCCTCTTATCATTTTTCGACAACAATAATTGGTCGAGGAAATCGTCATACAAATTTATCTGTAAATAATCCACACGGCTGGAATGTTGCTTTGGTGGTGCCATCTCAAATAAACTAGGGCTTCTTTGAAACTTAAAACTTGAACAGACTAGGGCTACTCAGACAATGAAACTACAATAAAACTTTGCAATTCCCCACAATTCAATCAAGCCAGTAACCCTACGACAATAATCAACAAACCCTTTGACCAGCAAACTACAACTCTTCACAAAACCGCAATCAGAGTAACTAAAGCAATAAAGAGAACAACTCACAGGATTATGATTTGTAGAAGACCCAACTCTCATTATGATTGCCCAAAAACTTGTCCTTGGCTGTGTAACTACTTTGCGAAGGTGCTTGAATGCTTATGGTGAAATAAAGCGAAGGAAAAATTGCTTTATGTCGCTCGAATTGAGCTAGTAAATGTCTCATCCGCCATTAAATCTCACTTACATGCCGCGCCAACAGCTCCAATCACATTTGATGCAAATTTAAATTCTAACCATCGATCTTTTACCTTCGTCATATTATCAAATGACCACCTTCAAAAGGCTGATGTAATATCCATCTTAGCATCGAGGGCTCAACATAATATGTAGTGCCAAAGGAGTACACGTGACGCTTGCCTATGATATCGTAATCACTAAACACCCTGCATCTTTGGATCATGCAATGGCGAGCAACCATTGATTGCCACCATTAGCAATCGTGTTCATTCACAACAGTCACCAGTATTGAACATAACCGTCGAGAAAAAATTTCATCAAGATTATAACACCACCATCGATCTTGAGCACATGCATCTCGCAGCTATTTTAGTAACCCACTATATAACATATTAAAGCCCGACATAAAAATTAAAGCACTTTGTTAATCTTTTTCAGCGTGGGCAGCTGAGACACGTGGTGCTCACCCATGATATCACAATCAGTTAAAACTCAGTGGTGAGGCCATCACGAGATCATGGGGAATAGTCGGGATCAACTGTTTGATGATCGATGGTCACCAAAAAACATTCCCTTCGAAATATAAAACAATTATTAAAGGGACAAGGCTACATTGCCTAGGCCAACGACAAACGATGGCTTAATGTTATTCTTAAAAATGGGGCACAGGCCAACCTAAACTTAGGAGATAATAAAGTTAGGAAAAAATATTTAACACTGTTTATTAAAAGGGGCCCAACCTAGAAGAATCAATGGGACATAAGTTATTTTAAAACCCCCTTCAAAAAAGTAACGGCCGAAAAGATCCTATCCAAGGTATTAGATAAAACATTAGGATTTGTATGAATGAAAAAATAAAACCCCCAGCCTTAGGTTTCTTTCGAATAGTATGATAGACCAGTACAAAGGGAGGATAATAATGGAACTCAAAGAACAAAATTTGAAGCTCCATCAGATGTAAAAATGCCAAAAAAAAAAAAAAGCGAAGAAACGAAAAAAGAAGAATCCCTAAAAAATAGGGAGTGTCATATTTGATCGAAAGCATAGGCGAACCACATCTTCCAGACCTTTTGAGCACTTCCATGACGTTTAAGCACACAAACAAGCTCAAAATCTCAACCTGGTCGGAGTGACTCTCAAAAACTCAAATTCTGAACTCATGAAATTGCAACACAAAGGGTGAAACCAAAAGAACTGGGGGTCCCCATTTGCAAAGGAGCGATGTGTGAAATAGGTCACAACATCTGGCGACACCACATTGGGAATGTTCCTGAACATTCTGAAGACAGTACCCATTTCAAACCTGAAGTCTTAGATTAATTCCAACTAACTTATCCTTCGGCTAAGAAAAGTACTTAAGAGGTAAGAGGAATCCTAAACTATATCAAGATTTTTCATCCTTTAGTTACAAGTGTGTACATTGGCTTTCATTTCCTTCTCATAAGAACACTAAGTCTCTTTTGTTTCATCATGGATTTCTTGTGTAACTTGTCTTAACTCCAAAAGCATCCTTGGATAGAGCCTCGCTGCCAACGAGCATCCATAGCCCCGACGAGGTTATCTGCTATAATCTCATGAAGATTGCTCTACTTCTGGAAATTTATTTTCTTTGTGTTATTGATTGTATGCCTGTAGAGATGCCCACACACTCATAGCCAAGTGCTTTGATCTTTTCTCATTTACTTTTCACTTATTTTGATATTCTTTTCTCTTCACAAATTTTGATTACTTTGGCTTGTAAGCATTGAAGCTCACATGGGCTTGAGCATTATATTGGCGCTGAAGTAAGACTTTGATTATTTTCTTTGCTTTAACCATGATTTCTCCTTGGGAATGATCGTGACTCAAAGAACTTATTAAATGTGTGAGGTGTAGTAACTGCAAGACTTAATATCAAGATATAATAGACGATTCCCTTTTCAGTTAAGTATTAACCTTACCCTTAGGATACTTTAGAGACAACTGATCTTGGGAAGGCGGTCCACAAATATTTGTCCAAGGAATATTCATAACATAACCGGGTGAGATCAATCCAGCGTGTGCATGTAAGCAACACCACCTTTTTCACAAAATGGGAATCCCTCTTATTCAAACTAACCTAAGCACACCAAAACGAAAGCAAACTAATCTATGAAAACAAAAAGCAAACCAAACGAAGAAAGAAAAGATGACTAAACTAGCCAAAGCCAAAGCAGGGACACAAACCAAAACTCAAAGAAACTAATCTAACTATATATAGGTAAGTCCCACTCAAAAACTCAAGGTTGGAAATAATGTTTCAAGAATTTCCCGTTGACGGGCAACGGGATATCCTCTCCTGTTAAAGTCTTCAATCTGAATGTGTTTTCTCCCAATATCTCAACAATTTGGTAAGGTCCCTTCCACAAATTATCAAACTTATCATGATCCCCTCTCTTCTCATGCGCTTTGTCCCAATACAAGACTAAGTTGGAGATTCTGAATGACTTTATTGTTGCACATCTTTCAAACCATCGTTTACCGACCCATTGATGCTTTGCAAAATTCTTGAGGGCCTGATCTCTTTGTTATTCAAGCAATAAAAGCTATGACAGACGGATCTGAACTCGGTCATCTGGGTCTAGGTATTCCTGCATAAATTTCAGTGTCAGAATCCTTAGCTGAGTAGGAAATATAGGATCTTGCCCATAGACTAAGTAGTATGGAGAGGTCCCCAATGACTTCTTGGCTAGTGTCCTATCTGCCCATAGAGAAAACCTAACTTGAGAGTGCCAATCCCTCAGATTTTGATCCAACAATTTCTTAATCACGCTGAGAAAGTTTTTGTTTGTTGACTCTGCCAATCCATTACCCTGAGGGTAATAGTTTGAGGAAAATTTTAGAGTGATCCCGTAGTCAAATTCCCAATTAGAAACTTCAAAGAAGTGAACATGGACCCATTGCCACACACCAAAGCTTTGGGGCAACTGAATCTTATGATGATATGTTCTCCTAGGAATTTGATTACTACATCCGTCATACAATTCTTTAGTTCTTATGCTTCGGACCATCGGGTGCAATAATCAGTCATCGCCAAAATATATCTGTGTTGTGCCAAAGATGGTGGATTTATCATGCCAATGAAATCGAGACCCCACATTATGAATGGATTCAATTCTGTAATTGGTTGTAATGGTATTGCAGGATTCTTTTCACGGGTCGCAATGATTTGGCAGGTGTGAAAAATTTTGACATCTTCATAGGCATCTTTGAAAACAGAGGGCCAATAGTACCCTCCTTTAAGGATTTGGTAAGTTGTTGCTTGACTTCCTCCATGGCATGTCCCGAACTTGGAATGGAAATGTTCCATAATCCTTCTAGCTTCATCATTCCCAACACATCTTAAGTAAATTCCTTCGTGGTTCCTTCTATAGAGCACCGACCCCTAAAGCATGAAGCGTTGGCACTTCAGTCGAAAGGCTTGCTTCTGTGTGGAATTCATCTGTGCAGGATACTTGTGGTTTATTAGATATGCGGTAATGTCATAGTACCACTCCTCTGGGGAAGTGTCTATTAGCACGTATGTCTATTGTACTAAGTCAGGCCCCTCTATGGCCATGGTCTGATTCAAAGCCTATCCTTGGACTAGCTTCATTGGTTGCACTTCAATATCGTATTCTTGGATAGTGGCAACCCACTTTCCTCTTCTCTCTCCTACATCATTCTGCATTAGGAGCATTTTAATAGCTACATCCGGTACAATGGAAAAAACTTTACTCCTTAGTATATAATGTCTGAATTTCTTAATGGCCTTCACCAATCCATAGGCGTGCTTTTCAATACTGGGGTATCTCAAGTCAGCCTCCCTGAGGGGAGAGCTCATAAAATCTATGGGATGTTCATCCTTTTCTTCTGTTCTTTGAGTAAGTATCATGGCACAAGAATGCTCCAATGCAAAGGAATATAAATAAAACAGCTTTATGTAATCTGGACTAACTAGGATAGGAGCATTCACTATGGCCTGCTTAATTTCTTCAAAGGCCTCCTTCGCTGGTGATGTCCATTCCATCTTAGCATCCTTCTTTAACATCTCATTCAAGGGTTTCACTATCTCGGCAAAGCCAGTGATAAATTTTCGGACAAAGTTGATCTTCCCAAAGAAAGATCTTAATTCCTTTTGGCTAGTAGGCAAGTTGATTCTCGAGATTGCCTCTATGCATTCAGGATCAATTAGTATTCCTTTTTTTGTGATCAAGTGACCCAATAATTTTCCTTTGGTGACCCCGAATATGCACTTGTTTGGATTTAAGGAAATCCCATACCTTTGACATCTTTTGAACACTTTTCTTAAGTCTTCTATATGGTCTTCTCTTTTCTTTGAAAACACTATCAGGTCATCCATATAGATAATTATGCACTTTCCAATAAAATATCGGAAGGCGATGTCCATGGACCTCTAAAATGTGGCTCCCACATTAATCAACCTGAAGGGAATTCTTTTGTAAGCGAAGGTTCCCCATTTCGTGGTGAAGTCCATTTTCAATCTATCTTCATACTCCACCAGCACTTGGTTGTATCCAGAATATCCATCTAAGAAGTACATCATTCACAACCCATTGAAAAGTTGTAAGACTTCATCCAACGATGGCAAAGGATAGTTGTCCTTTTCCGAGGCCCGATTCAAGTTTCGAAAATCCACACAACCTTATTTCCCCAATTTTCTTTTGAACAGGAACTAGGTTGGCGACCCACATTGAGTGGCGCACTGGGAATTTAATTCAAGCTGATAGTAACTTCCTAACCTCTTGATGGATGAGAGGTTCCAATATCGGATTAACCGGCCTTTGGTGTTGTTTGAATGGCCTACTTTTGAGCCTGAGAGGAATAGTGTGTGTGATGATAGAGGTGTCAGGTTCTTAGGTCTTCATAGCTCCAGGCTATGATATCTGCAAATTCCCTCATATTCTAGATTATTCCAACCCTTTCTCTAGGTGTGCAAGCTTTACCTATGCATATGTTCTTGACTTCCTCTTCAATTCCAAAGTTCACCCTTTCATATTAGTCACATTCAATCCTTGGGATCCTTACCTCATGGATTTGATCTTGGTCAAATATCCTTTCTAACTATATCATTCCCCTTGGAATGATGTTAGTCTTTAAGTTTAGAATGCCATCGGCATCGAGTTCAGTTTCTTGTATTTCTTCCTCGTCAATGACTTGTGTAGCAAAAACATTTGAACTAGTTAAAAATTCAAGGATGTGGTCATCATCCTCAAAGACCTAGAAATTTTTAATATTATCTGGGATTGATGGTACCAATGAAAGCTCTACTATGAACTGGCTTATGGCGTCCATGGCTAGTGGCTCCAATGAACTGGCTCCCTATGCCAAGGAATTTTCCATCTGATTATTTGATCGGTTGACAGATTGGATATTGAAAGAATCAAAGCTCTCAATGAGATCCCACACTCTATTGATGTAGCGGGCCAATCTCTTATCATGGCAGACATATTGTTTTCTTACCTACCTCACAACTATTTCAGAATCTCCAAGAGCATGTAATAATTTTTCTCCCTTCCTCAGTGCCAGCAGTAATCCATGAATCAATAATTAATATTCTACCACGTTATTTGTCCAAGGGAACTCTAGTCTGTGAGCGGTGAGGTATGCTTCTCCTCTTGGACTCATCAACTTGAAACCAGCCCCAACTCCTTTTTTGGATCAGGATCCATCAAACGTCATGGTCCAAACTTGTTCTTGTTGTGGAGGAAGCAAAGGAGTTGTTTCCACGTTTCTTTCTTTCTCCATCTCTTGTATCATGACCAAGGTAGAGCCCTTTGTGGGACCAACCTCTTCGTTGTATGAAGGAATTAATGCCTATGGGATACTTCTCCATACTTCTTCCACTTCTTTGTGGCACATCTTACATACAAACTTGGAATGTGCAATATTGTGGATCTGGCACCAATTCGGTAGCAACAAATCATGAATGTGGATGTGTTTGTGTAATTCTGCCTTCAACTGAACACTCCTTAGGATAAAGTTTCTGAAACTTTCAAACATCCCTTCGTCATTGTCTTGAAAGTCTTGGTATTCTTCAATGAGGGCCTCGGTAGAGTTGATCGTCTCTTGGATCTCCTGGGTCAATCCATGCAACATCGATACTTCATTTACTTTAGGCCTGTAAGAACCTAAGTCAATCTCGAGAAACAATATCTCGTTGTTCTTGCCATACTCAGTGATCATTAGTCTTAGTCTTGGTGTACTGTCAATCTTGATCTGGTTAGGGACTCCTTTCCATAGTAGCCACATGTGAGAAAAGTCTGTGGAAATATATATGTTTAATCTTCTTGTCCAATCTCTGCTCAAAAGCATGGCATACCCATCCAGAATATCAACAACTAAGATGTCAATACAACTCTGTATTCTCAGGTCTATTGCTAATTGTATGTGGATATTATTCAATTCTCCCATAACCAGGACTTCTATTTTATCCAACTGGGTGACCTTCTTTTTATTTCTCGTGGGCACAAGTCCTAACCTTTGACAGACAGCTAGCGGCATTACATTGCTTGAGGCACCAGAGTCTACTAGGCAATTGTGTAACATCTTGCCAAATATTTGAACGGATAGCAAAAATGGGGTTGGCTCATCCTTTCCCTGGTAGAATACTACCGGGTGTTTGTCCAGGTTGTTGACACCTCGACTCTTTTCTTTATATATCCCTGAGACACATTTTGGCTTCTTCAAAGTCTGTGGCAATCCGCTAGTCAAAACTTCCTCTTGAAATATATCTAAGTCCATAAGAACCTCTTTTGGGGTCATGTCCTTTTGATTGGGGCATGTTGAAGGGGTCTGGGTTTGTTGCACATCAAATACATTGCCTGATACCTCCCATTCAATGACATTTGTGTTAGCTAGAGTGTTGAATGCTCATCTATTTGGCACATTTTGCGGAATGTTCCTCAGGAAAATAGCTTCGGCTAGACTGCCCAATAGTGTTTCCCAAATTTCGAGAACTCTCATCAGCTCCATTAAAGGCAAGCTAACCTTTATCTTCTTAAACTCTTCCAATACATATGAACTTAAGCTTTTCAACTCTTCTCGGGGATGATCTTTTTTCTGAGCCTGTCCCTGCTCCACCTAAGGGTTCACTTGTCACCTTTGTTCTACTTGTGGAACGACAACTTGTCTTGTCCCATTTGATTGGATGTTCTGTTGATGATATTTCCAAGAATCTCTCAGAGAAGGCGGCACATTAGTAGCATTTGGATTCGGCGAAGTCTAAAAATTGTTTGGAGGAATAGACGAAGTCAAGGGTTCGTTCTAGCGAACATTCCTTTGATATACCCTTGGCGGGTTTCTAGACATCTGTTGGAATGCTTGTACTTCTCTTGTTCCTTTCACCAATATGCTATTGTGCAATGGTGGGAAACTATACCCATTGATTGTGGTTGGCTAGATGGTTGGGGTGTAAATTTCTAATCCATCTTGATATTGCAATGCTTCTACTGGACCATTCACCGATGCGGGTGGAAATATTTGACTGGGGTGATATTGTGGGTATTCCTGAGATGAAAATTTTATGCTCTCAATTACAAGGGCCTAGTCATATCTTTGCGTAGGATCTATTTCATATCTGGTTATTGGGGGATCTTCTGCCTCTGAATTTCTTCTTTCACTTTTGAAAATATTTGCCGCTACTTGGAATTCGTGGTAGTGTAACTCAGAATGATGGTTTGTGTTGTGCAATCGGCACCAACCTGATAATGTTGCTTTGGCCAATAACACTTTATTTGCAGGATGGTTGTCTACAGGTGGATTATCCAAGAGAGATGGTATAGTACCATTGTTAGGTCTTGTGTTCCAGGTCTTCTTTCTAGAAGCCTGAATTGTTGTTCTGGAACCCTTGATTATTCCCTTGGTAGTTTTGGTTGTCTCTCGTGTATCCAGAATGACCTTGACCTTGGTAATTCCCTTGTGGTGATTGATAATTCCTTTGAAAATTCTGCATTTGGCTTGTTTGGCCCTTCAGATAGGTGACTTCGATCAACAACCTTTTAACTTGGTCGATTAACTCCCTCATTTCTTCTTTTTCTTCTTGAGTTCTGGTTGATGTTATCACATTCTGGAGGTATACCAGTTACGACGGCGGTACTTGAGACATTCGAGCTCCCAGGTGCAGAACCAATTGATTGCTAATGGTCGGAACTAGGTTCATCATGGGCGCCTGGTGATCCAACACACGATTGATGTCTTGCACTTGATTTTGGGAAGCTGAATTCCCCAAATAATGAAACAGACCTAGGGCGATACCCACTCCTAGACCATTGTTGGCTATTATTGTTGCTGTGTATGCTTCCTTTAAGTCGGTGGGGACTAGAGTTTTGGACTTTATGAACATGGAAGTGAGACGATCCAAAGCTTCGTAATAGATGGGGAGTGCCACAACATTGTCTAAATCGTAAGGATCTTGCAACCTTGTGTACACCCTCTGAAATCTGTCGTTGAACATGCTGATTGGCTCGTGCTTTGTCTTTTTACTTCCACAAACTGTCTATACAAATCGGTTGTTAAAATTGGCACCCTAAATTTTCCCAAGAAACCAGTCTTCATCTCCTGCCAATTGGTGATGGAGTTAGCTGGAAAATGAATATACCAAGAAGATGCCTGCTCGTCGAAGGTGTAAGGAAACAACTAGCACACAACATCTTCTTGTTGGATATCTCTATTTTGAAGGAGATCTTCGAAAAGTTTAATGTGTTCATCTATAGTGTGGCTCAGGTCGCCACTATGAAACTTGGAACAAAAATGTTTTGGATTCTTTGACATATCATGGTAAATGACAAACGTCATAGGAGATGCGTTAGCAGGACGCCACACCATTGGAACGTTTGATTGATTTACTTGGATTGGTTGGATTGGTTGTGTCAGTTGAACGGGTTGGATGGGCACTTGTTGATTATCAAATGGAATGGCTCTTGGAATTGGAGTGCTTGGTGGTGAGGCTTGGAAGAAACCAGAAAGGTCCTCCTCACTTGATGTCTCTTCACCAAGATTGACTGCGCCTAATGTTCCTTCCTGAAATGCTTCAGTTCTCCTTCTTTTCCTAAAAGGCGACAACTCCACAAATTCTTTGAATGAGTTTGGGGTTGATCTAGTAATCCTCCGAAATTTTTCAGGAGAAAAGGAATTGATTCGATCTAGTGTGTCCTTCCTTAAGCCTATCAGGGTAGTTTTAGAACTGCTTCTGGGGCTGGTTGGTTTTCCTGCTACCGTTGGAAAGCTTCAAATCTCTGGATGAGAAAATCTTGTTGGATATTAAATTTGATATGTTGAGCTATTTCTTCTTCTTCCTAAGGAACAAAGCACATGCACATCTAGCCGAGAACGTTCTGCTTCAAATTCCATGCTAAGCTGTACAATTCGGTGATGACGTCTTCTTGTTCATCGTGGAAGCATAAGTTAGGTTGCAAAACTGGATTAGGTTCTTGTCCAGGATTAGGAATGTTGCCCAGGAGTACCATTCTTCATCGTACAAGTAAGGCCTAATCTTGAAGATGAGCCAGAGGTGACTGCTAATTCAATCTCGTCAAAATCTTGTTTCAAACAATTGATCTTTTTCCTTATCAAGTGCCTTTGAATAACTCCTTCAATTTATTTTCTCTTTTCTTCTTCTCAAGCAAGGACACAACTCGTTTGTCTAAATTGAGTGTTATATGTCTGCGACTTCCAAGCTAGTGAGTATAACTGACCAAGGATATATGTATGTCCTTATTCCAAATGTTAAAGGGGTAGGTCAAATGGGAACTCATGTGGTAACACCATTTTTTATCATGTCTACTACCTTTAACTTGAAAATAATTCTTTTCCCCAAAGCCCTCCCTCTAACGCCAATTTTGTTGGTGTGTCAGGAGGAGGCAAGCATAAAAAAACACTCAATTCAAACCTTCCTTGCTAAAGAATTTCTCTATTTTTCCCTCCTTCTAGCGCCAATTATGTTGGTGTGCATTTTAATACTCACTGAACACAGAATAAAATGCCCAAACACACTTTATCCTCTCTTGAAAAAAGTTATTATGTATGCTAAGATTGCAAAGAATACCATATAGCAACTCCAAGGTTTCTTTCATTAGGTCATGACACGTGCAAAAGATCAGTGGGCGTTGTGATATGTTGGTATCACAAAGGGACTTACATTAGAATTTATTCACAAGCTAAGGACTTTGACTATTTTGACGTTGATTGCTCTTTCCATTGGGGTATTTCAAATTTCCAAAAAAATGTAAAAAAGGATAAGGATTTAGGAGCCTAATTTATGCCTAAGAACTCAAGAGATGACAATGATTGGATGAAAGAAGGAACCACACTTTGTTTCATCTCCTTGGGACAATTACACAAAGTGGGGGCAATCTTCAAGGGGGTGTGATTGTAATTTTCATGTCTAGAATAAGACTGAAGTTAAGCATCCACAATTTAAGAGCTCAGGCTAAGTTTATGCATTGGATACAAATCATATATCCAAAGAAATTATGAGCTAGATTTTACCAATCACCACTATCAGATATTTCATTCACTAACAAACATTCAACTAAAAATTATAATCTAACTTTAATCTAAGTGTTGAAGGAGATATGTAAACCTTGCACACCACTTGAAAATAAAAGTGATTCAAAGAAAATCATGCATAAGAGCTTTTATTAACAAAAATGGCATAACGCAACAATCTCATACTACTCACTTCACAAATTGAAAATGAGAGTACACAAGTTCATATAGAGTTTCAGAAAATAAATGAATGGCCCAGATTAAAACAAGCCAACGACCAAGATTAAAATAATTAAACCCTAATTAGGGTTTCCCAAATGACATCAGTAAACAATGAGTTGACAGATAGTGAAATAGCACCTGGAGCTACTTTCAAGGAGGTACATCCCTATCCTCTTGAGTTTCCATGTGTTTGATGAATTTGGACACAATCGAGACAACCTCTTCCATAGTGACCTGCAGGAGCATGCTGATCCTAAACTCCAGCCTGTCTAAGCTCTTGGAAAACCTAGCAAAGATGCTTTCCCATTTTGGATCAATCCTCACAAAGGCCTCCTGGATGGCTCACAATTTCGCTACTCTAATCCAGTTTTGTCTCAAGATAGGCCCCGTGATAGAAAAGAAGTTTTCTTGAACTTTATTCTTCAAACCTTCCAGCTATAAATCATTTTTCCATATGACTTCTTTGTCTAATAGGTCGGCGGTCATGTTGAAGATTTTATTCTAGATCTCCTTAACCTGTTCCTCCACTCTGATCCCATCAGACCTTGCCCTTTCTAAGACTTTGCCTTGTGCCATCAAACCCCAATACCAAGTATGGAAATCATAAGCCATGCCAACCGCAATGATGTCTTCATCAATCAGCTCTTGCTTTAGGACCCCTTTCAAACTCTGAGGCACAAAATTATCCTCTCCTAAATATCCGGAAGACTATCCCAATCTTCTTCCATGGAAGTTAGTCTAGAAAGCAATGAGGTAGCATGACTGTAGACTAATGTCAACCTTTCCAAGAATGTAGTTGCTTCTGCGCCCTTAACCATCATCCACTCTTTGGATTCTTTGGTCATGACCATGTATTCTTCCATGTCCTTAGTTGTTTCCTATGAAGGATTCGGGAGAGGAGGAGCTGCTGTATTATGTTGATCAAGCGGCTTGGTCAGATGTTGTATGTATTCTTTCAGGTGCTCAATCTCCTTCTGGCATTCTTTCCTCTTCATCACTTCCTTTCCCAACTTTGCCTTCATAGTGGACACTGAGTTTTCCAAATCTTCAACTTCTTGGCCTATTTTGGTTGGTCCCAAGGTGATGGTTGTGGTGGCATATTCATGTGGAGTTATCTCTTCCTGTGGCTTGTATATTGTTGGTACTGCAATTTGCACAGACTAGTTGCCAACTTCATCCCTTTGTATAGTGGAAAACTTCTTGGTCGGCTTCTTAACTGAAACTTGCTCAAGTCTGGCTAAGAAATCCGCATCATCATCTTCTTCTTGTGTCTTGAATGGTGCATGTATCTTTATTCTCTCCTTCAACCAGTCAGGAATTGTGAGTTGTTCTACACCTTCTTCCTCCTACACATTTTCTCCATTCGGAAAATCCAAAATTCCTCTGAGGGCTAAAATCAATCCCTCCTAAAAAAGATCATTTTGGGCGTCCATCTAATCATCTGATCCACATATTTATGTGTTGGTGGGGGATGGTGGCTCATCATCATCCAGCTGAATGGGCTCCACATTCTCCTCAAGAATTGGGGGAGGATTTCCAATGTCGACCAATGAATCATCTATGGTGGCCAATATCTCGTCAATGTTTCTAGACGTGGTAGAGCATGACAACTCTATCCTTGTTCGTTTCTAAACAGGTCCTATGTCCACAACTAATTTTCTTTTCTTGGAGGTAGTGGCTTCCATCAATTCTATGGCATGGGAGGCTTCTGCATTTGAGGAGTAAGACTCCATCTCACTCAACCTATCATAGGTAAGCGTTACCTTCCTCCACCTCAGCTCTTGGACCTGTTGATCGACACACCATTGAGAGTATTTGATCACTGGTCTCATCAAGATGTTTAAATCCGCATGTTCAAGTTCTGACCACTTTACAACAGGAAGAGGCCAACTTTCATCAAAGCATGGTTTTACGTGCTCTCCATCATCCTCGACTTGATCAGGTACTCGAAAAAGTTCAATCGTCTTGATCAAACTCACCGACAGTCTAGACCATAGCCTCTGTTTGACCTCGTAGTCATCCATAACATCTGCCCAGAAGTCCTCCAACTCGACTCTATGCGTGTAATTTCTCCCGTCCATAGTCTTGATATGATGATTCGGGTCAAAATTCTCTCTAGAGTGATATGTAGTGAACGGGTACCATTGTATCTACAACCTGGCACTCTCAGTTTCTTGTGCCGATGGACATGATTCCAGCATGTTCTCGATGAAAAAGGGGAAAGTAACTATCGCCTTCTGTTTTGTTCTCTGGAAGCTCTAATACTCTTCCAACTATCTCAGAACCTCAAGCAAGACCATCTTGTTGGTAGGAAAGATGGGAAATCTATAAGGATTCCCAATGAATCCTTGGACTCTGATGTACGTGTACCTTGGGTATTGGATGAACCAATATCTGTACTTGCCGATCAAATTCTTGGCTTCATGAGTCAGCCTTTGGTGTGTTCCTCCTTGAAGTATTCTCGTTATATACATGAGGAAAGCGTCATGTGCCCGTCTGAAATTGGATTTCTCACTTAGCTACAATTGTGGATAGCAGTCATAGGACTTCAACTCATTCTCTCCATTGCCAGCCATGCCTTTGCAAATCAAGCCTACAACTAGTACATCCTAGCCAACATGTAAATGACGTAGGAACTCATGTAAAATGTCTTTTTCTTTTCCAGATTGACCAACTACTCATGGAGGTTGTTGCTTATCATACGAGACCAATTGAACATCTTTACCCCTTCAGTGATTTCCTCGATGAAGTAGTGCATCCATGTTTCGAAAGGCGCACCCTAAGGGTTGCCAACTACTCTATTTAGGAAGATGATGATGTAATCACAGTCTTCTTTAAAGTGCGTGCGCAATAGCTTCTTGGCCATCTTTTTGGCAGAAGCTCTTAGTTTTTCTAGCCATGATTTATTAAGATTTGTGGTGCAGAGGTCAAGTTTATCATCATATAATTTCTTTGCATCCTCCTTAGTTCTGTAGGATGTTCTGTGATATGTTGGGATGTCAAAGGCTTCTTGTATAGCTAACTCTCTAAGGTGAGCTAGTATCCTCCCATCAGACGTAACAATCTGCCTGTCTTGCGCATTATAATGAAGGGCACACTCTACCATTAGTTCAGCACACTCAACTATTGGTGGGAACCCGACAACCTGAACAATGTCGTTCCTCATCATCCTTCTGGAAATGGGCGTTGGCAAGAACCCATCATGCCCGTACATACTCCTTTTAAATTCCTTGAAGTCAATGTGTCCGATGTTGGTGTATGTGATATTTTTCCACTTTGAATTGGCACTGGACTCCGACTGCAGCCCCTTACTGGTGAACTTCATTTGTGCTTATTTGGATGGTTCTCCCCGGGTGGTCATCAACCTGCAAATACAAAAATAATTAACATTAATATAAGAACTTTTAGAATCTGGTTACTTCGGGATTTTATTCGATAAATTTATACTTTCAGCTTTTTAAAAATATGAATTTCTGGAAAAAAGCAAGCTGAAAGTGGAGAAATTCGCTAAGTTTTTGACAAATCTTGTGTTGGAATGACTGGAGAAGATTATAAAAGAATAGAAGAGTCTCGTCAATCGATTTCCAAACCTTTGAGAATATCTTCTGGCTGTGAATTAATTCCAACTTCTGAAAATTTAATCAAAAGGCCCAAGAAAAGGTGCGCCAACTTGCTGAGAAGTACGCCTTTCAGCTAAGAAATAATTTACTTTCTTAAAAATCACGCCCTCTAGCTTAAAAATTATCTCTTATACTGAGAAAAATCGACATTGCTCTCAATATTTCTCCTTCCAAAATTTATCTCTTGCAGATTTGAGAGAGCTAAACTTTTTCTCAATCGAACTTGTGAAGAATGAGTTGCTGAAACTTATTATAATGTGAGAAGTGCAATTTTATTTAGTAACTGCCTTCTTTTCTCTTGAATTTTTTGATTTTGGAATTGTTTTCTTTTCTTTGTTGCGGAAAGTTTCTAATTTTTTCGAAATCTTTAAGTCAAGTTTCCAATTTCATCCAAGTGCCACCTTCAGCCATAATCTTCAGATTTTCTTTCTCTTTTAAAATTTTGCCTAAGTGTTGAACACTTAAAAATGTTGGAAAATATTAAATTAATCATTAAATCTAATTTTCCAACCATTTAATCTTCGAATCGCGGAAAAATTTGATTTCGTCTAAGGAAATTTTATTAATCCCCAAGTTATTTCTCATTTTAGACATTGAATATTTCCCTAAGTGTCAAAAAATAATTTAAAATATCCAAAGTAAATTAAATTTCTAACCCTTTAAAATATTGATACTTAGCAATATTTTGTTTATTCAAGGCTAAATATTTAATTTTCCAATCATTTGATTTATTCCATCTAGCCAAGACGTACTTTATGATTTCTTTGCCAACTTCAACCTCTTGGGCAGACTTCAAGCTTCTCCAGACATTCATACTTAGTCAAAAAAAAAAAATTCTCTAGGTTGGGCGGACTTGAAGGTCTCTCTGCCAATCACATTTTTATCCATGCCTTAGAAATTTCTTTCATGTTGAGGGGCGGACTTCATACTTGCCTTGCCATTCATACTTTCTTCCGTGCCTTAGAATATTTTCTTCATGCTAAGGGGTGAACTTCATTCTAGCTTGGTCATCTCTTATTTTAGGCGTATTTTTTATCAATGCCTTAGAAAATTTTCTCCTCTTCCAGTTTTGGGTGGAGTTGGTGCTTTCCCTGCCTATGGTGGACTTGGAGCCTTGTCTTGCCATCTCTACTTGTCTTGGGCAGACTTTGAGCTTTGCCTACTATTCTATCTTCATGGGTGGCAGACTTTGAAGTGGGTTTGCCATTGATCTTTTCCTTAGGGGTGGACTTCACGCTTCTCCTTCCAAGGGTGGACTTTGACCTCTCTCAAGACATTGCGGACTTTAACTTGCTCACACCATTGGCCAATTTCTCTTTGGGTGGACTTTGACTTTGTCCTACCATTTCCTTCCAAGGGCGGACTTGAAGCTTGTTTTGCTAGGGCGAACTTCATCATCATTTATGTTGGGGCGGACTTGAGCCCTGGCCTACCACTCCTTGCCTTTGGCTTGCCAGAGACAGGGACAAACTTTGCAAGGTGTCTGATATTTCTTTTCATGGGCGAGCTTCTCAGAATTTGTCATTTTCATCAAACTTTGACCATTCGCCTTGATTTTCCTATTGATTCTTCTCATTTTGGATGCCTGTTGACAATGGGACCCTAAAATGGAAACTTTCCAAAAATAGAAACCTTCCAAAAATAGAAAATTTCTAAAAATAGAAAAAAGCAAAAAGCATCCCTAAAAAATAGGAACTCTAGAATGGTCTAAAAATGCATAAAATTAAAAAAGTGAAAAAGCGAAAAAAATAGAATCCCTAAAAAATAGGAAGTGTCAGAATTGACCAAAAACACAGGCGATCCTCATCTTTTGGACCTTTCGAGCACTTCCATGATGTTTAAGCACACAAACGGGTTCAAAATCTCAACCTGGCCAGAGTGACTCTCAAAAACTCAAATTCCGAACTCACGAAATTGCAACACAGAGGGCGAAACCAAAAGAACTGGGGGTACCCATTTGCAATGGGGCGATGTGTGAAATAGGTCACAACACTTCCCACATTCATTATTTTCCAAATTACCAAATTACAAATGCATTTCACTGTGTATACGGTGACTCAAAAGGGGTTCTTTGTGTATACTCTATATTCAGATTATGATGTAAAATTCTCATATTTGTAGATATTGTATTATTCTAGCTCCAAGTAGAACAGTCGATAGATTCCAAAGTGGCTTGTCAAATCCAATTGATCCACTCACACTCACTGGTGAATTAAATCCCACTAGAGGCCTATGAAAAAATTGTGCCTTTTAACATCATGGGCTCCAGTGCAAGATCCAATCCTTCTAAAGGATCGTTCCATAATATTCTCACAATGAGATTCTAATTACAGACTCTAAAAATCTCATTTTTGACTTCTCAAGCCATTAGTGATCCTTGTTGACCTTGCTTACGACCTTGAGAGAAAATGTTTGATCTTCGCAGCCATCTCTTACATTGAAAAGCACATTTCCCATCTCTCCCTTACCCATCACCTTTCATTGAATGTTTCCCTTTGGGAAGCTTCTCTATGTGCTTTATATTTTTTTAGCTCATAAGACTTATCCTCTTTTAACATTCAAAGGTGTTCCCTGAGTGGTCACTAGAACCTGTGGAATGATGAGTCCATCGAGCATCCGATGGTGTGTATTTTCTTCACTTCAACATTTGATTAAATATTGGAGTGAAATGAGTGAAGAGCATTGTAAGACTCTGCAGTTTTCATATCCCTTTCACAAAGGAATCCTTGCTACCTCCAATTATTTGGCACTTTATTACCCTGGAAATTGTCAATCATGCACTAGTAATCTACAACGTGGTTATCAACAGTGCCAATGTTTTTTTTTGTATATGCACCTCAATATCTTTAGCTTTATTAGCATGCTTCAATATGTTGATGGTGTGGTGACATTGATAATAGTACGAGAGTTCCCATTGATACCGTCCTTAAAAAATTCTTGTAAGCTTGCTATTGTGGTAGGGAACATATGCAAGACCCCTTTTCTGCTACTTCTCCCAAAACATCAATGCAGGTTTCCAAAGCAAGGAGAGAATGATTAATGTTTTCTCCATCTCTGAGCTTCTTCCAGCATTAAAGCCCTTTCACTGATGTATTTTTATTGGCCATTATCTTGTAATTGAATATTTGAAATAATATCTTTGTATGTTGAATCAATCAAGTTTCAAAAAGAGATTGCAATGGTGTTGAAATAAGTCATTTCCCACATAAAATTCCTTCACAAGTGACCTGATCCAGACAAACATCCACCTTCTTTTGCATTGTGAGAAAATATGCAATTTCTTTTGTATTGGTGATATTGCTCAACTTTGAAGAGAAACTCTTTGCTATGATGTAAAAATATGGGCCGCCAAATTTGCACAAAGTAATCCTATCATAAGCTTTCTTCTTAGTTACAAAATTCACTCATTTGAATAGGAAATCCAATTGTTTGTGCATGTCAAGATTCATTTTATGTTGAGATGTTGTCTCATGGCTCATTTAATTCTTTTCCCATTGTGATGGTTAAGTTTTTTTATCCTTTTTGGTAATCATTTCCACTCATGCCATCATGCAAAGTCACCTATATGTTATCTTTTCTATGAATATGTTGACTGTCATTTTATCCATCCAGCCAACACTATCTTGTATATGCACTTGATATATTATTATTTTTATTATCATTATGTTCTATGATGTATATTAACATGCATAGTTTGAAAGCAACAACATTGATGTCCTTTTGTTACTGCAACATCTTTTGATGCCATTCAATTCAGTCACTCTATCAAATTCTTCTTTTTGGTCTCTATTCCTCAATCATTCTGAACACAACCCCTAATAATTGTGTTTCATAACACCCTATTTCTTGTAGTTATTCCATTAAAATACAAGATGCATTCAAAGCTTGAGTGGATAATCAACATAATTTGCTTTCTGACCTTTTGCACTGTGACCAAAATTAGTCAAGTAGCCTCCAGAATCACCCTAGAAAATTGATCAAACATTCTCACGGAGCCATGAAAATGAACCGACATGTTGAGTGATGGTATGGGAGCAGGGTTCCAAATATATTTGCATGAAGTAATCAGGGTTTCAAGATATTAATTCTCAAAGTAGCTTACTAAGCTGCTTCTGGAACTACACCTGTCAAAAAACATTTGAAACTCACCAACTCACCACCTTGAAAAAATACTAAATCTCTTTCTTGGAAGCTTCCACTTAGGGGATTAGTTTATTTAATTACAATGAACATGTGTGCAAAAGGGATTCTCACCAATCCATTTCTTGTATAAAATATCAAAGTTCAAAGTTGATCCCTCTGAAACTTTTTTGGAATTGCAGACATAAAAAAATGTGAAAATCCATTTGCTTTTGGCTTTGAAAAAATATCAAATGAAATGATGGGGCCTTGAAAATGGACATGGGAGCACATTAACATGGGGAAAATTTGAAACACCAATTGGTTTGTCATGAAAATCTTCCAGTTGATAATATTGGCCTCCAAAGTTGACCTCCCTGGCAGATTTCATAATGTGCAGATAGCGAAATTCTCCCAAAACCCTCCAACTTGATACATCAAAACCCTATCAAATCTAATCGTAGGTAGCTGAAATCAGGTGTACGCACTTACATATGGCAGATAAACATGCTTGCCAAGTGATTTGGTATCAAATTGAATATGTTTCAAGTTGTGATTTTTTAAAGTAGGTCACTAGGACATATTTCACATTTGCATTTTTGAGTGTTGCAATCAACTTTCTCATCATGGGAACGAAAAAATTTGAAGTTTCCAACAAGGGTAACCTGGCTAGACCTATCTTATCTTTTATGTGACTGTCCTACAATGTACTTTGCAGTAGCCACAAACCTATATGCTTTCCATATGGTCTCTAGCCATGCTAGCCCTATTAGCATTGTCTTTTATTTGATCCGACTATCTTGTCTTGTTTATGAATTTTTTTATCATGTCTATTATTTTTCGCTTTTTCCCCTAACATGTTTGTCTACAACTAACATGTTTTTGGTGAGATTGTAGTCAGCTTTGCAGGATCGAAGACTTGTGTCCTCTTCACATTTTGGTGGAGCCTCTTCACATTAGGTATACTGGATCGAAGATTTGCTTCATCTTTGTCCTGGGTATATTCTCTTCAATCTCTTTCTACTTTAGCTCACACATTTTTAGATAAATATGCTTGCTAAAGTGGGCAAAACGTTATGGCACAAAATTGCACCCTCATGCAATTTGACTTAACATCGCTCTTTACTTTAGCTTAATAAATCGATAATGCAAAAACCTTCCTTCCTAGCCTTCATTTTCATCACTGTCTTGTCATTTTCTATCAGTGGGGGAATTTTTTTCTAGGACACTTTCATGTCATGCAAACATTTGTTCATTGTGTGAATGTCCTAACAGGATGTTGGCAAAACAAGAATAGACAACTGAGAGGGAGGGAGGTGAATCAGTTGTCGCAAAATTTAACACTTATTTAACCTTATTAACCTTTAATCTCAAATCTGATAAATAACAATGAAAGCATGAATCAACAATACATCATAAACACAAGAACACCAAGATTTTATACATGGAAACCCTATTAGGGGAAAAACCACGGTGGATCTTAGTCCACAAGATTATACCCTGTTAAAAGTATAATGAAAATGAATAAGGAATGCGCATGTATTCAGGCACACTGCCTAGAGCTCAATTCTCAAATAGGAAGGCTCATTTCCTTACAAAAACATTTAGATTAAAACCATCTGAAGAATATGAACTAATAAATTAGCTTTTACAAAAGCCTGATTACAGTTCCAGTTAAGCACATAAACACTTCTTTACACTTCGCTCAATCTTCTTCACACTCTGTTCTGCAATTGAATGATCTAATCTTTATTCACACATTTTTCATTCACACTTCTCACATATACATCGAGCACACTTCAAAATGAAGAAACAATTGCTCTTATATATTTGCTTCATGAAATTACATTAACAATTATGTCAGCCAAAAATAAAAGAATAAGTGAATTACAAACTGTCGGCCCAAATCATGAACAAATCTCAATGCGAACCAATCAAATTCAGTCACAACATAATGAAGACCTAAAACAACATCCTCGAACATGCCAAACATTAAAAGATTAATCCACGAGGATCCGCAACACGCTGCATCCATCATGTCGGCTAAGAACATGAAAACCCGAACACACAAAGGAAAAATCTTCGATCATGATCACACCAATCAATGCGGACGTGCAACAAGGATAGAGCACGATCTAGAAACATCAATGAACATCACACGAGTATACGCAACAACTAGAGTTACCAGAATTACATTCTCTTCTTCCAGAAACATCAGCTACAGTAACAAAATAGCTTTAGGAACACAAAGACGCATAACTTGCACAAATCTTGATGCGCACCTCTTAAACTTCTGGAGTATAAACTAGATAGGCTCAACAACGAACCCTTTAAAGTGCAACTTCTGAATAGCAACATACTGAATTTTCTACCACACTGAACTTCATAGCTTCACAAACAGCCTGCAACATATTTATTATAATTTTCTCAATATCCTTGACATATACATCCTTCAAGACATCAATGACAACCACATATCAACAATACAACTACAACATCCAACACAAGATTCCTGATCTTCTAGCCATTGGGACATTACAGTGTTTCCTTCTCATGAAGTGTAACGCCTTTGTAGTCATAGACACACCTGAGAATGACTCTTTGGCATGTAGTTTGACTATTTTCTTCCCTCTTATTCTCATTCAACTTGATTCTTTCATTTCTATTTCCATTCTAGAATTTTTGATCTCACACTCTCATTATAACACTCCATTCTCACATTCTCTTCATTCAAGCTTTCTTCTTCCAACTCTACACCATTTTTCTTGCAGGTTCAAGATTTCTACATCACATTCTCGCATGATTTTCTCAAGCCTTCAAAGTATCACTCTTCCTCTCAACTTCACTAATCTCATTGGAGGGGGGTAACACTTACTTTCACAACATTATCATTCTTATTGTTTATAATACTTGTTATCTTGTATGCAATATGTCTTGTCTTGTCATTTCTCTATCTATCTTTCTATATCGTTGTCTATTTAGTTATCTATGGATGTGGAAACACCAAAGTGGGGGTTTGACTAAGGCAAGCCCCAAAAATTAGCCCCAACACTTTTCATGTTTCGATGTGTGTAGGTGTTGTTCATGAGGAGCTTGCAAGAAGCTAGACCTACCTTAAGTTAATCCCTTTTCTTCTACTACTCATCATTTTTCTTAATAGTTAAGTTTACTTGTCATTTAATTATTCTTTTTGTTGTACTTCTTTATGATTTATGCATTATGTTCAACTCAGTTAAATCTATAAAATTTTAGCATTCTAGTCATTAGAAAATCCTAAGTGTCTTTGGTAATAGAATCTGCCTCTGATTCGTATGAGATACCATCATGCCACAAAGATGTGAGCACGTTGTGTTATTGTCCTTGGTCCACATTTATATCCTCTAGTCAAGAGCCTATCAATTTGTTGCTCAAGACCTCTAAGGTTTGTTCATCCAACTTCTTAAGTTCTGTCATAAACATTCAGAAAAGACAAAAAGATAGTTTAATCTCTCCTTTAACTGTCACCCCGTCACTTGAGCTTTTGTCCTTGAGGTAACCTAGAGCCATCTGCTCCTTGCAAACTCATCCCTATCCTAGAGACTCAGGAGTAGCAGATCCTCTCCATTGCACTGGGATTTTTGAAAGGTAGCCTACCATAATTGTCTTTCCTCTATAATTATTATCTTCAAGAATCCAAGAAAACTGGATTCCAAGATGGTAGGGTATTTTGAAATATCCCTCTTGCCACTTCTCATCCACTTCTAATGTCTTAAATTTAGATTAGCATAATTCATGTTTACTTGCAATGGTGATTCTCCACTTCACTTAAAACCTCTAGTTTATTTTAATTACATCCTTCATGAATCAAGATATGTGGCAAACTTTTCCTTCTCTTATAAATTGATGAACATAGAGCTTTCCAAAGTCCAGCTAAAAACATAACTCTACTTAAAGTCTCATCAAGTTTAAATTCAATTAAGTGTTTTCTACCTTGAAAGTAAGGCACCAGTGGATCTAGAGAAAGGTCCTCTTGAACAAGATCAAGAAACTGACCAATAACTTCAAGTCTATCAGCAATCAAAAACTTGCTCATATCATATGTGCTAAAACCTTTTGATTGGTCCAAATCCTCATTGTTCATAATGTCTATGAATTGTCTTCTTAGTTCTGTTTAATAGGGTTTAAGCTATATAAAATTTCTCTCAAAAGTATCTTGATCTTCATTTTTTACACTAAAGACCACAACATGCTAAAAAATATCCCTTTATAAAATCAATTCATGGACTGCTGCAGGTGATTCATGATATAGGAGAGGAAGGCTTGGAATTTCTGCCAATATAATCTTAAGTTGCCTCTTATCACACACAAACTCTTGCATGGTTATGCATGTTTCAAAGATGACAACCTTCAAGGGTCCAACAACCATTTCAAAATCCCTCTTCTTCAAAATGAATACACTTCTCCATCTAGTCTGGTCTGCAATATGGTGTCAATGGTATTGAAATTGAAAACAAAGGTGTGAAAAAAATAAAAACGCATTCTTCATTATTGAATATGAATTAAATTTGTCCTCTATCATTATCTGAAACTTTGAAACAAATTCAACTTCCATGAAAATCTTACAAATGGTTGTGAATCTTTAAAGAATATTGAAACCCTAATATTGAAACTCAAACTCTTTAACATGAAACTTTATCCATTTGATTCGTGGGAGTGACAAATTCAATGGATTTTAAGACCTTAACATATAAGACTCCTCTTAAAAGGTAGAACAAATCACTTAAAAAACCTTATAATATGAAGATGAGACATCTTAGTAAATTTATCCTTTGAAGACTTTTATTTTTATTTTTTTAGTTCTAGGGCTAGACCAAGACTCTCAAGCTTCAAAGAACATCAAGTTATTTAGCTATTTAGGTCCAAAGGGCATAATATGCTAACATTTTTTTTTAAACCTGACGTTTTTCTTGATAAAACTCATAGACCAGTAGCCTTGTATATCCTTTGGACATAGGAGTCAAGAGAGATCTGAAACAAACCTAAAACTAGACTTGACAACTAGTTGTAACACCTTAGAAAAGCTCACTAAACACCTAATTAATTGTTCTTCAGAACTTGGAGAAAAAGAAAAAATAAGATTGTGCAACAACACTTATTAACTTGAAAGAAAAATCTATCCTAACCTATACTAACTAACAAAAACACTGTTCAAACAAAACCATTAATTGGTCCCTTAAAATAGCTTCCTTTTCTCATCAATTTTCAATGCTTTGGAGTATCCAAGAGGAGTTGGAGAAATAGCAAGTGCTTAACCAGATTTTGTAACACCTCTTGAAGAATAAAAACAAACCCCTTTACCTCTTCATGTTGACCACTCATACCATTGTCTTGAAGTGCATGGGTAAACTAAATGCATTTTTCCTCAGTTGCAACTTCCTGCTTGGGTGTAAACATGACTTTTGATGCTTTGTTGGCCTACATTCTTGCTAAATGTTTGATAGGACATCCTCGCAAAAGGATAAACTTAGAGCTCTCCTTGTTTGCTTCATGTTTATGTATTGTCGCCTCATCATCTTGTTGGTTAGAGTGGATTGATTCATGTGGCTCATTTGATAGAAATGAGGTTGCTTTCTCCCCTTGTTCATGTTGCTCATGACTTTGTGATTTAGGAGGTACTGATTTGACATCTAAGTTTGAACAAAATGCCTCCAAATCATCCCAAAATTGATTTTCTTCAACCTCTTCATTTCTTCTTTGTATAAGAGGGTTTCTTTTGACATCATAGCAACTCTCCTTGTATGTTTCAACTTCTTCCAACTGTCCCAAATTTTTTGATGTTTGTATAAGAATATTTTCTTTATCTTTCTCAACAAAAGAAAGAAGCTCATCAAACCTCAATGTAGGACTTTTCTCTTCACCATCCCCTCCTTGCTTTCTATTTTACTGTCCTAATTGGCCATGCTCTTCAACCTCTTGTTGCAAGTCTATTTTTTATTTTTCTACCTCATATCCAAGTATATCAACAACAAAAGGCTCTTCTTGTTCTACCCCTAAAACCTCCTCTTCTTGATCACTAAACCAACTATTTTGATAACCAATGGGCCCACCTTTGTAAATGAAAATGGTGCTAGTACAAGAATTTTGATTATAGAGGTCTTGTTAGGTTTCTTGAAGAAGTATAAGTTTTGGAGAAGGTTGTTCTTGAGGGATACTAGGCTGATCTTTCTTAAGTTCAGTGTCATACAATGGGTGAAGATCCCTAAAACTTGGAATTTCAAGCTCAAGAGATTGACTTGAAGTCTTAGGAGGTTTTACTTGCTTGAAGCTTGGAAATTTACACTTGGGAGACTCTTCTTTTGCATGTTGATCCAAAATGCAAGAGGTTGATTGGTCTTTTATCCTTTGTGCTTGGATAGAAAAAGATTCATCTGCTCTTGTTCGATAGCAATCTCTTTTGCAAGAGACTCTTCATATCTCTCCCTTTGGTAAGCCAACTCTTCTTGCTACAAGTCATACTCTTGGTCTCTTACTATATTATTCAATTGCTTTTGAAAGTCCAACATTATAGCTTTGATGCTTATTTTATCAACATTTGGAGATTGACGACGAGAATAGCTATGTTGGCGTGAAACAACATGGTCTTATTGGGGTTGAATTTGAGCATATGTAGGCTGATTATGAGAATGAGCGGGGGTGGGCGGGTGGTAAGCATGATAAATATGTTGATAACCTGCTATCACAAGGTCATTTGAGATGAAACTAGCAATATGTTCTATTTGGTATGGTTGATAGGAAGTGATATAAGCATTAATTTCATGAATGGAGGGTAATGAAATATATCTCCATAAAATGAAGACATTATGAAACATTTAAACAAGCTGTAAATTCATTGAAACATTCTTAAAACTAGAATAATGAAGATTATTTTTTTGTAAAAACTTGAACACTTAGTCCACTTGAAACCAATAGATTGAACTTGGAATTGTCAGATGTGTGAAGATATTGCCTCCAAAGGTAGAAATTGTTGACATACACACCAAATACCAACAATGAAAGGATAAATTTTGAACTGTGATAGTTCAAACAATCCCACCGAATGTGCCAAAAACCATTGTCACTAAAAGTATGCACCCTTGCTAAGTTGCAAAACTCAGCCTACTAGTGAAACATGGGATAATCTCCCTAAGTGTGGGCTCAAATGTTGGAGATCAACTAGGTCCAAAGAGGGTTGGTTCCCTCTAAGACTTCACCTAATTAACCTATCCTACTGCAACATGTTAAGAAAAGGGTGAAAGGAAACATTAAAATGAAACTCAGGACTAATAAGGTGATGCACTAAATTGATCTCAAACATATACTATTGTTTGGACTCACAATATGATCAAATGAAGTTTTTTCATGAACAACTCATGTTTATACATACTTATACATCAATATTTCATAGGAAAGATGAAGTTTTCTCAATCCCAAAAGGAAAAAATTGATATTTTCATAGTTAGAAGGTGTTCAGACTATTGTCATAACCTATGACTTGCATAAGGTATGTATATCTCTACAAAAAGGTGTTGAAGGAAATGAACATACATTGAGGATTCATATTAAATCACAAAAAATACATCAATCATTTGTATTTGCACATAAAATATAGATAAGATAAGGCCAAATACTTGGCTTTATTAATTAAAAGAAGTATTACATATAGTTGTATACAAGTCTTAAAATGAGTTACATTGTTGCTCCTACTAGAGAGAACCTTCAAAGGTTACAATAAATTGCTAAGAATGAACATTGACTGAAAATATGCCCTTAGGCTTTCTTATAAGCTACTCAAAAGCTTGCTAGATAATAGGAACATGTGTTGAGAAAGGAAAGACAAGTGTTCAAACAAGTTTGTTGGGTCAAACCTTCTTGGGCATTGCTCCAAAAATGTGTTTGAATGAAGAAAACTTCTTTCCTTGACCCCGTCTCCTTGAACAACTCCTAGATGCTTGGAGATTTTCCAAACTGGGTCAAACTACCCTTAATTCTCTCCTATTTTGCACAATCCACCAAACTGTCCTAGATGTCCTCCAACTTCTCATAATTTCTCATTACTTCCCTTAAACTATCTTGACTTTATCTCCAAGTTCATAGGGCATGTGCAAAATGTCTTGGGAATGATTAAATCCCCTAAGAGGTTGTAGGAGAAACCTTAGGGCTAAAGAATGACACATGACACATGTCTTCAAACTTTTTTATGTTGATCTTTGTCACTTCTCCATTTTGTTATTACCATTGTCATGAGATGACTACCATCTTACTACTGTTCTTTTTGCAATGAATTTAGTTGTTCACTCCATGGCCTTAGATTTTCCCTATGAAGATTCTCCCACATATTTGCATCTATGCTTCAAGTAAAGAATAAAAAGATAACCCTCTAGAATAAGTAACTTGTTTGATCCAATAACAATATGGCATGCCTCTGTAGACATTCAATCTTACATCTAGAACAGTGTGTCATTTGAAATAATCTACCTAGATATGGTTGATGTTGTTGTGTATTTCTTTTCTTATGATCTGGCTTTTAACCATCCCTTTAGTCATTGATCTCTTCTAAATGTCTTTAACTTGACTATTTTGTCTTTCACATTGTCACATTATCTCTAGGTTGTCACCTACCATTGTTTGTCTTTTGTGGTGTTTTTAGACCACATCTAATAGCATATGAATCCTTGAAAGGCTTCATGGTGACTATTGTCAACTCATCATGCTACCATTGTAGATTGTCAACCTTTCATCGAGGAAACACTACCTTGACAATCTCCTTGTGGTTCTCAAAATTAAAAAACCCTTACCACAACTATCACCTTTTCTCATCTCAAAATTTCTTATTTTTATAACCTTGTGATCGGTAGAATCATAAAACAAGTTGATCCAGGTATTGATAATCAAAATGCTTGGTAAGAATTTCAAATATTGACAATAGCAAGGTTTTGATAAATTTTCTCCATTGCAAAGCTTATGAAAAATATCAATAAACTTGGAGCTAGCAAGACTAACCCTGCCTAGACTACTAATGATTCTTTTTCACTACCCAAAATAGGCTTTCACTATCTTTTCATTATGTCTATAAATCTCATTTTGATGTTAATATATCTTGCCCTTGTCACCGCTTGTTGTGACTATCCTCCTATAGGCATGTCATCTCCACCTTGCATGCTTTTATGCTTGTTCCTAATTGTGGATATTGTATAGCCTAGTAATGACTGTCATTTTCACATAGTTTTCATATAGGCTATCATTCACATAAGACTGTGTATATCTTTCAAAACACTCCATTGGTTGTCATACTATCATGAATTTACATCTATGATTGTCTAGGGTCTTTTAAAAAAATACATAGGTTGAATGTAGAGTTATTGACATGAACAAAAAATGTTGTCCCTGTTATGGCATGATTATCATCTATAAATTTAAGCACTATATGAGCTCTTTAACCTATAAACCATGATTGTGCTTATTTCATGAAAAACCTCTGTCATGTTCTTATCTATAAATAATCTTGATATTTCCTTTATAAATATCATCAATATTTTTTCCGACTTCATGATTCTACTCCCAATCATCTCAAGTCACTGCCGTGTCTTAATAGTCATACCACTTACAATCACTACCATTATGATTGTCAACATTCCTTGCACAAATGCCATGGGGTATTATTATTCATTTGAACTGTCATGACTCATAGACAGTCATTTCGTGTTTTAACTCACTTTCATATCCACAAGGTATTCATTCTCATGAATAACATATTATAGAGCTATTATCATTGGTGTCTCCTACATGTCATTGCTAGCAAAGAGAATGTCCTCAAAACTACATTCTTGATCTCACTAGCATATTAATGATTGTATGTCCTTTATTTTGAGAGAGTTTCATAAAATGTAGAAAAATAATAATAACCAATAAAGTTTGGTGATGACACACTAAACTAGCCATCCAAGTGTGATTTTTTTTTTTTACTTGAGCACCTCCATAAACCCTTCTATTGGTTGACTTGATCTTTGGTAGGCTTATTTTGATTGTATCTTTTATTTTCAATAATGTCAATGTTCTTGACTTGACCTTTTCCCCATCATTGAAGTCGGAGATGATGTAGGATGATCAAAATCATAAGCTAGAGATTGAATCAAACACCACAATATGTCTCTTGCTCAAACAAATGAATTTGATCATTCTGCAATATTTCATATTGGGATTTTTTGTATTGTAACCCTAGCATAACTACCTTTTCTCTACAATTATTATCTTCAAGCATTCAAGAAAACTGGCTTCCAAGATGGTAGGGATTTTTCAAATATCCCTCTTGCCACTTCTCATCCACTTCTAATGTCTTAACTTTAGACTAGCATAATGCATGTTTTCTTGCAATGGTGATTCTCCACTTCACTTAAAACCTCTAGTTTTTTTAACTGCATCCTTCATGAATCAAGATTTGTGGTAGGCTTTTCCTTCTCTTATAGATTGGTGAACATAGATATTTCCAGAGTTCAACTAAAAACAAAACTCTACTTAAATTTTCACCAAGTTTAAATTCAAATAATATTTTCCTACCTTGTAAGTAAGACACTAGTGGCTCTAGAGAAAGGTCCTCTTGAACAAGATCAAGCAATCAACCAATAACTTCAAGTCTATCAGTAGTCAAAAACCTTTTCATATCATATATGCTGAAACATTTTGATTGATCCAAATCCTCATTGTTCATGATGTCTGTGAGCTATCTTCTTAGGTATGTGTAATAGGTTTTAAGTTGTAGAAAATATCTCTCAAAAACATCATGATCTTCATTTTTTACACTAAGAACCACAACATGCTCAAAATATCCCTTACTAAAATCAATTCATGGACTACTACAGGTGATTCATGATACAGGAGAGGAAGTCTTGGAATCTCTGTCAATATAATCTTAAGTTGTCTCCTATCTGCACAAACTCTTGCATGGTTATGCATGGTTGGAATATAATAACCTTCAAGGGTCTTGCAACATTGCTAACTCCCTCTTCTTCAAAACAAATACACTTCTACGTCCAATCTGATCCACAATATGGTGTCAAAGGCATTGAAACTGAAAACCATGGTGAGAAAAAGAAATGCATTCTTTATCACTGAATATGAACTAAAATTGTCCTCTATCATTATCTGAAACTTTGAAAATGCTTCAACCACCATGAAAATTTTACAAACTATTGTGAACATCTTTAAAGAATGTTGAAACCCTAATGGAAGTTGACTTGTTTTGAAACTCTAACTCTTTAACATGAAACTTTATCCATTTGATTTGTGGGAGAGACAAATTCAATGGATTTTAAGACCTTAACATATAATACTCCTCTTAAGAGGTAGAACAAATCACTTAGAAACCTTATAATATGAAGATGAGACATCTTACTAACTTTATCCTTTGAAGACTTTTTAAATTTTTTTTAGTTGTAGCACTAGACCAAGACTCTCAATATTCAAAAAGCATCAATTTATTTATCTATTTAGGCCCAAAGGGAAAAATATGCTAACGATCCTATCACCCCATAATGCCTCATGTAGTTTCTTGTGCCAATTTCCTTGATTTTTGTCAACCAATTTCTTCATGATAGAGATTAGATTCGTGTTACTAGATTCAGTTTGGTCATTCCCTTGAGGGTAATAATCTAATGAGTGAGCCAATGTGATTCCATGTTCATAAAAAATAAGTGGTATTTCAGTTGACGAAGATTTGGTAGCATTATCAGTTACCAATTTCTATGGAGTACCAAGCTTAACCAAAATATCTTCCTTTATGAAATCATTGACCACCTCTAAAGTTGAGCACTATATGGGTACAACTTCAAACCAATTCATAAAATAATGGCAATAAGGATATCAGTATGTCTTGTACTAGATCATGGATTAATAGGCATAATAAATTCTAAAACCCATTGTTGAAATGGCTCTTCTATTATCATCGGTCTTAGAGGGAGTGCTACCAATTAGAGTCTTTGATAAATTGCTTGTATTTCTCACATTTAGATACTCAGTAATATGTATCTTTGAACATCATAGGCTAATAATAGCATTGTCGTAATATCTTAAAGGCGGTCAGTGATGAGGAGAAGTGTCTGCAACAAGCTTCATTGTGAAACAATTCCAACAACTTCTTTTGTTGATCTTTGTCCACACATCTCAAGAATGTACCATACAACACTCTCTTATACAAGGTGTCACCCCAAATTACATATTGAATTTCCTTAAGCTTAATATACCTCTTCTCTTTTGGGGACAAGTGAGTAGGACATTCCCCATAAGTAAGATAATAGGAAACATTAGGGAACCACTCGCCTTGAAGAGTAACTAATAATACCATAGGAGTATCCTTCTCTGCCTCTAGCTGATTTTCTTCTATTAACTTGCATAGACCTCCTCCTCTGACCAATTTGGTAGGCTTGATGTCTAGATCATACTCTTGTAATTTTTCTATCCATACTCCTCATTTGTTATAGCTAATATCATGTTGGGTAAGAATACTCTTGACTACGGGATCAGGCATATAAACCACAGAATGTGAATGCAGGATGTAAAATCGAAATTTCTTAACAAATTTAACTACAAAAAAATCATGTTTCTCAACTTGATAATAGTTTAGTTCATGTTAGTTGAGAGGGACACTCATAAAAGCTATAGGTTTTTGAATCCCTTGGGCATTGGTTTATAATAAGATAGTTGACATGGTGTGCTCAGAAGCATAGCAATAAATAATAAAATCCTTTTCAAAATTAGGATGAACTAGCACAGGAGCCTAGGAAATGGCTTCATTAATATCCTTGAATTCTTGCTTGCCATATTCATTCCATTTGGAACCTTGTTTTTTTTCATCATGTCTATTATATGCTTCGTGATCTCAAAAAAATCTAGTACAAACTTCCTCAATAAATTGACCTATTTGAAGAAGGATTCAACATGTGTCCCATTAGAAGGCAAACTCAATTGAAGAATAAAATCTTTTAGGATCAATTCTAATTTCTTCCTTTGAAACAATGTGACCCAAGAGCTTTCCCTCTATAACACCAAAAACTGACTTTTTAGGGTTCAAGGATATACTATGCTCTTTAAACCTTTGTAGAATTTTTTTAAGATCCTCCAAATGATTCTCTCTTTTCTTAAAGAGCACAATTAGATCATCTAAATAGATTACAATTATCCCATTCTTGAGATCATCGAATGAAATATCCATTGCTCTCTAAAAGGTTGCTCCTATGTTGATTAATCCAAAGGGCATATATTTATAAGAAAATGTACCCCATGGAGTAGTGAAAGTTATTTTATGTTGATCTTCTTGTGCCACACTAATCTGATTATAACTCGAGAAGCCGTCTAACATTGGCATCATATCAAATCCAACGACAATCTTAAGTACATGATCCATTATAGGTAGTGGGTAGTTATCCTTCAAAGATGATTGGTTCAAGTTCCTAAAGTCCACACATATCCTAATTTCTCCACTTTTTTTGCAAATAGGAACTACATTTGCTACCCACGTTGAGTGGTGAATGGCGTAGATAATCCTTGAGAATCTTGTCCACCTCTCTATATATTGCATCGACCACTTTAGGGTTATATGTTATTTTATTTTGTCAAAAAGGAGATGTGCCTTGTTTAAGAGAAATGTGGTGTTGGAGTTTTCCACCTATAATTTTTTTAAGTCATCATAACACCATGCAAAATCCTCTTTATACTTAACTAAGAGAGCAATCAGTTTATGTTTTTCCTCTGGTGTACAACATTTTTCAATATATACCAATTTTGGAGAGTCAGCATCTCCAATATTGACAACCTCATATTCCCCCAAACTATTAATAAACTCATCGATTTTCTCCTTGATGGCCCTATCATGTCTGTCAAATAAATCCTCTAGAGAGACCATACCTTTCGGGATCTTGTTTCCTTTCAACTGAATAATCCCTTCTTCTAGGTCATGTGCATCATCTAGGTAAAATTATGCATTCATTAATACTACCTTCAAATTAGGAAAGAGCAAACATCTTTGCATTTTCCAAGAACACTTGAATTTTCTTATCATTCTAAAAAAATTGCCAATGATCAACATTGTTTGGTACACCGGGAATATAAACCATTTCGATTTATATGAATCCTTCTTAATATCTGGGTGAGGTAACAATAAAGAGGCTAAAATTGCTAATGAATTATCTTTCAAATTTTGATCCCTAGGTATTGCTTCAATGGAGAAACCATCAAAATGTTCAATGCAATCCCATACCTTATTCTGATAATATCTTAGCCTCTCACTCTTAATAGTGAAGACCTTGCACACTTGTTTAACAATTAATTCAACATCTCCTAACACCCTAACCTTTTTAATCCCCTTTTCTCTTTCTACTGACAATCCCAATAATAAAGCCTTAAATTCTAATGTATTATTAGTATTTTTGAATTCTAGCTTGTATTAAAAAGAGAATATATCCCCAAAAGGAGAATTTAGTACTACTCCAACACCTGATCCTCAACTAAAGAAAATCCCATCAAATTCCAAGGTCCATAGTTCAGAGGCAATGTATGGGCCAAGAATATTACTATCCTTATCTAGTTCTGAGAAGATCATGTAATTTCCAAATCTTGACTCTTAAAATAGAATTTAAGACCTGGGATCCTCTGATTTTAAAACTATAAATTTACCCTTTTTTTCTGGGTCTAGGTGCACCTTCTTATGTCCTACGGGGATTGATGCATGAGACCAATCATTTGAATTTCTCCTCCTAAATCTTTACATAATATTTTGCTCAATAATATTCCATAACTAGCAGAGATATATACTACCAAAATTGTCAATTTAAGCCTTTTGTTCAGATGGGCTACTAGGGAGACTAGAGCATCTTTGATTTTTCCCAAGTGAGGAACTTGCTTGGATTCCATAGAATAACATTTCCCAGAGGTTTTAGTCAATGGAAATCCTAAAGCTTGAGCCACCTTTGCAAGCATGATGTTGTCTAAAGCACCCAAATCTATAATGCAATTACTTAATCTGTATCTATTGATGAAAAGGGAGACATAAAATGGATTTGGTTTGTCTTCATAACTAGTAAGGGTAAGATTTTTATTCCTACAAGATAAACCAATAGATGATTCCTTCGCATTAATAGTTTGATCTTTAGAAGCTAAGTTAATTTCATAATTCTTAGACTTAACAAATTTAATCAAGTAGTTTAGTTCTTTAGGATTCATTTTTAAATACTCAACTTGAGATATTTGTATCTTTGATTTCTTGGACAAATCCACTATATCAAAGGGATTAGCAGAACTTTCCATAGATGATATGTCGGAAACCTTATGTATACCATCTAAATATTTTTGAACCCCATGAGGTGAAGAATTGTTTTTAGAAGTAGAATTAGACTCGGTCAACAAAAACTTGGGGGTACTTTGCATACCTTTTTTATTTTAATTTCGGTAACCTCAAATCAATACTATACAAGGTGAATTGTACAAGGTAGTATAAAAATCACCTCCTCTATCCAAGTCTAACTCGTACTCAAGGAAGCTAAATGCAGAGTCATCATATTGATTAGAATCACCCTCTTCACAGTTATCTCTTCAATAATTTCTTTCATCAAGTTCATTTGCATGAACCTACTGATCTCGGGATAGTTGGCTTCATCATCATGAGTGGTTAAATGGAATTTACACATGTTACTTTTATTTCCACTTGGAGATGCTTCTATGGCTAATCTTTATTGGGAAGGTGGCAGAGATAATGCTTCATTGTTTGCTTGAGCATATTCCTTCCTTGTTATATGCTTATATGGTTGTTGTTGTAAATTCTTAGGCATTTTCCTTTTTAGGGCAATGATATCATTCACTAGTCTTTGAATCATTAGATTAGAGGAGGTAGAAGTTTGATTTTACTCACCTGTAGCTCCTTTTTCTATTTACCCACACTTATGAGGTCATCTTCGAGTTTTATTGTCATAGTCTATGTTACATCCAAATTAGCAACTCGTACCCTTCTTAGATGAAAGCTAATGTCGGGTGGTTGAACATTAATAAAGAAACATTTTTTATTCTCAAGAGTAGGCCTCTTCATAATATCAATCTTATTTACCAACTTGTTAAATCTTGCTACAAATTCTCACGTTGGTTCATGGATCTCTTTCTTCAATCGTGTTAACTGTGCAAGTAGAGAGTGTTCATCCTCTACAATTTTGAACCTATTTTCAAAATTAGTCCTCATTGCATCCCATGAATCTACAGAGGCATTGGGAAGATGATAGAACCATTCAACGGCAACATCAGTGAGTGATTCCACAAATAATCTCACTACAACATCTTCATGTTGAACACCAAGCACCTCGTATGCACCAAAGAAAGCATTGATATGATCATCCGTAGTAGTTTTATCATCTCTAAATTTGGGGATATTCTTTCTAGAACCTTTGGGCAATTCATGTAACTGGTTTCCAATAGTCAAATATCTTATTGCTGCCCCCATGGTACTAGTAATCATTGAGCTATGTTATGAGTAAAATCAATGGTTAGAGGGACTACAATATCATGCAAAATAAGTGTTTGACAAGTGGGAGAACAATGTACCCCCCTCGATGGTGAGGATGGTAGATCTGACCCTCCTAACAGGAAGTGAAAAATCAAAAAAAAAAATTGCTTGTAATGCATCAAAAACTCAATCAATATCCCCTCTTGTGTATCTTCTAGAATCCAGTGTGACTATCATAAATATGAAGGATCAATTATCTTTAAAAATAGCCTCAATCTTTCTGGATGTCAACCATAGGGATGGCAACAATTCTTTCAATGATCACCAACTGTTGGCCAAGTCTAAATCTTTTAATCTCTTCCCCTAAGTTTTCTTCCTCTTCCAATACTGTTGGGATTAAGGTGTCTCAACCATAGTGAGTCGCATGATTAAATAATTAATTATTTTCCCCTAAGTTGTTGATTTTATTTATTAAATGCAAAAATATATGTTTCCAAATTGTTAAGTCACTTTGTGGGACTCAACAGAGAGTTGGTATCCTACATGCAAGGTGCAAAGGACAAGAATGTGATGCTTGTCACATAGGTGGTCATTTGGGAAGAAGCAAACATTAAAGCCTCTGAATGTGTGCCATGTTCACATGTGGCAATCTAATTTGGAAGTAAGCTTTGGCGGGGCCCACTTATGAGCATGTTTATCTCTTTGAAAAAGCGGAAGCAAGGAAGGGTGACACTTGTCACCTAGGTGCTCATTCTAGCATTAAGCATTGTGAAAACCTCAAGGAGGAGCGTCATGATGCCATGTGGAATCAGTTTGACTTGTTGACTAAAGCTCGAAAGGGAATGTTGCTAAATGGGGACTGAGTCATCATTGGGAGTAACTGGAGTCAAGGTTGAGTTCTAATTTGGCAGTTGACTTGATTTTCTCTATGGGACGCCTAGCATGTGAGGTTACTTGATTTTTGGAGTTCCAAGTCTTGCATGTGCTTACATGTTGCAATGGTTGTTAATTGGGTCACTAGGGAATTGTGCATGTTGTTGATTTCAATTTGCATGCATGCAGAGACTGTGGGACTGACACGTGGCAATATTGGACACCCATGTATGAGAAGGATATATATTGATGCCTTAGTGCATTTGTTTGTAGTGTGTGATTGTAATATTTTTATATTGTTATGTTGTCAGATTCACTCTAGAATCTCGTATCACAATGAATCAACACCTGCAAGAGCATAGACTCTGAGAATTGTATTGTAATAGTTTTTTTACTGTAATATAATTGATATGTGCTTTGGTGTGTGGGTTTTTTCCTGAAAGGGTTTTCCCAAGTAAATTTTGTGTCTTGTGGTTTGTTACTTAAATCTGAAATAACAAATTGAATGTGAATTCTTAAATGAATCTATAAGTGTAAAAGGGTTTGAAACAAAGCTTTGCAACCCTCTTCTAATTGATTTGCATTAGGAAATTGTTTTTGCACTTTCCTTTCCTTTCAAGTACCTAATTAACTCTATGATATTCTTCACCGCTTCTCCTACACCTCCAACCTAGGGTGTTTAGTTGTGATATTACGTTCTCTTCTTCAGCTTGTATCCAATTTAAGTTTGGTTGAGGTACCAAGATGTCATTGTTATGAGGAAAAACCACGACTGTTCATGAAAGAAGACTAAACACTTAAAATTTTAAGGCAACTATTATTCATTTCTTGTTCAAGTACCCAGCGGAGTTGGAAAAAATCTATTGGCTAATAGATTTTGTACCTTTTCTAAAAATATAATTCTCTACTCTATGACCCAAATTAGATACAATTCAACTCACAAATAGTTGAGTGAAATATTTCAATGAGAAATAATTTCCCTTTGAATTTTATGGGGTACAACTCCCTTTTCTGATAATATATAGATGTTTTAGAAATTATAATTTAAGAAAGGGGTATGCTTTTGACCCGAAAGCAGGAAAGGCAAGAAATCAAATTTCACTTCTTGTAACTATAAATATCAAACTCGATAAACAAACTCTAATCATGTAAAGAATTTAGCGCACAGACCAACATGTATTCAATGAAATCAAAATTGAAATCTTTATATGAGGAGATAATATAGAAACTAGAAAGGATCAAGAAAATAAAGAAATTATACATCCACATAGAAATGCACCAATTTCAAAAAATAATCAAAACACACAGATGTTCATGAATTTCATTCACTCAATAATCAAGAGTAATATGCGCAAAGATGTAGAATTCCAGTTTCTAGTATATTTATCCAAAATTGTTAAGAAGAAGAGTGGTAAAAGCATATTACATATATATAAGGAAGCAAGTGTAATTGCTTCCTAAAGTAACTGAAAAACATAGTCTTTTCAACTTCAATAAAACATAAGAGTTTTCATAAAATATTCAAATAAGTAAAGAGGACTTTTGCTGAGTTGGAATATCCTTGGTAACCACTTGGGATGGTTGTGTGGTTGACACGACAAGTTTGGCTTGATAAGCGTAAAACACCTTCACTACTAGAGGCATGTCACCATGTTGAGGAATGATCATATTTTTGGATCTTAATTTCCATATAGCCTTATTAGCTCTTGCTACTTCGATCTTCCCAGAGTACGTAGCCACAATTCTGTTGAATTGAAATAATCCCAAGTCTATACCACTAAGTTTCATCATCCTTTCCACGTTGAAATCTTGTTAGTTGTAGAGGCTTTCAACCATTCCCTTGAAGCTTCTCTTCATTATCTCTACATCTTCATCATTAGGATTTCCTTCTTTTTGAACAAAGATGCCAATGCCCAATTTTATTTTTTTGAATTTCAACTCTCAGTGTGTTGCACTCATTGAGTAACTTATTTTGTTCCAACAAATTTTGCTTAACAAATGAGAGTTTCCATTCAATACTCCTTTTCCACATGAAGCACCTATTGTCATCAACACTTCATAAAACCTTTTTAGTTAATTTATCCATACCTACTTCAACCATTTCCTTGAAATCATTATCAGTTTTGACCTAAACCTATTCTTCATGTTTGGCAATGGCAATTTTATTATTAACTTTGGTCCTCAACACTTCGATATCTTCACATGTCTTCTTCATACTAGACATGAATTTGGTTCCCTTAATTAAAATGTTTGTAGCCCATTCTTCAATAACTTTTCCATAGGTCTTATAACCTTGAATCTTACTCACCATATCCTTTCCCATGGAAGATGTTGGATCAAATATGGCGTTGGTCTAGCTAATTGGTTGGGGAGCTAGATCTATTAAAGATTTCAAACAATCAGTCAAAACCCTCATTTGATGTTTCAACTCATCTTTGCTTTGTTTTTCCATGGTCGTTCTTTCTACCAACCTAGCAGTTGTTAGTTGAAAATTGTGTACATCTCCATCCCTAGTTGAAGGCCCCAATTTAACTCTAGTGATATTAAAATCACTAATGATGGCTTTTCCTACATCTTTTTGTACAGAGGGATGTGCCACTTTCACGTACATATTCCCATTATTGTTATCTTCCAATAACTTGGATGTAGTCTTTAATTTCTTAGGCTTGGGAGTCCATTAAATCAATTGATGAACAAAATATTTTTAGGAAGATTAATTTGAATTGTTTTCCTTTTCCTAGACAAACTTTATTCTAATCGTGAGGTAGGAGTAGGTGCAAATATAGATTTGGAACCAGGAGAAATAAATTGTAAGACTCTTCTAAGAGGAGTATTGAAATTTCTTGCTTTAGGAGAAGAAGGTGGAGTGTGACCTACCTTAAGAGAATTTTTTGGTTCCTTCGGAAGAGGAGAATCAAGAGAAGAAGGAACACTTGCCTATGAAGGATAAGAAGATACATTAATTGTTTCTTCTTCCTCTACAACCTACTTATCTTTGTCTACTTGGGCTTGTTCTAGAACATCTTCTCCACAAGTCTTCATTGGTAAACTCTTCTCTGAGGGTTCTTCATCACCATCTCCTTGTCCTCCTAAGGTCATTTTTTGAACATGAGGTGATTGCATACTAGAGGATGAAGGTGCTTGGTTTCTTTCTCCTTGATGTTAAATGTCTTGAGAATTAGGAGGCAAAGCATTTTGGTTTTTTGTAGTCTTCCTTGCTACCTAGCCTTGTGTTCTCCTAAGCACCACTACTTTTTTTGCCTTAATAGTTTCCACTTCTCTAATACCCCAATCTATAGATAAAATTGGCTAAGTTTGTATGTGATTCACATAGATTGGGTCCAATAGACCAGACTTGTTATTATCCAGGACTTGGATATCCAAATTTAATATGAATGTTACTATTTGCCTTAAAGTCATAAGGCAATCTCATCTAACTTCTCTTGCAGACCCCATACTCATCTGCACGATTTTCCCAATAGTCTTCTAGATGCGAGAGATGATGGAAACCAAGCCCTAATTGTAGATTATCTTTAATAAAAAAATTATTGTCAAAAGGAAACCTCCTTTCATGGAATTGCATTGTTATCTTGTCAAATCCCTTTCAATATTAAGGGCATCAGACATTGAATTGTAAGAATAATAACCAAGGCCAATGGGAAACTGAACACCTACGTTTTTCCTTTCTTGGCACCTTTTATTCACTTCCACAACATGTCTACACACTTCAATTAAGACATTTGTCTTCTGCATATTTGCGCAATTTGTAGGGAATTCCGTCAAAACCCCAACCTTGATGTAAGTGAACCTTTGGAATCGAATAAAATGGCTATCATAGATGTTAATCAATTGTGCGGCTTCAAGGGATATCCTCAAACCTATATCCCCTTGGATCTCTCTTACCATTCTCATGGTGAATGCATCATTCACCCTCAAATGTTTGTAGCTCCTCGCCAACTAGAGCTTATCATAATAGTCATAGATTTGAAGATCCTCATCTTGAACTTCAACTACTCTCAAACTTGGCCACAATCTTGTGCAAGCGATAGCATAAAACAAGTATGAAGACATATAGAATGATTCATTAAGGGAAAATTAAATGATCGAGTGTATTTGGTCACATATCAATTGAGCCCAATCGAGATATTCTTCACCATCAATGATTATTTGTATGAAGAAATACATCCAATCTTCAAAATCATGGGCTCTTTCGTTACCTTTCAATCTATGTAAAAACACAATTATATCAAAAATTTCATTCACAAAGTCGGTTATGTGCATCTTCTTGGGCAATTGGGATTTACCTCTTTTTGGTGTAGCAAACCTCTCTCGAGCTTTAACATTTTTATGTTACCCTTTATTTCCCTAAAAGTGTTGGTGAGAGAGGGTAAAATTGAAATCTATGTATACCTCTCTTTTTGGCAACTGCAAACATGAGGTTATAGTGATTGATACATTCCAAAACTAGATCAGTGCATAAAGGGTAACATAGATTGATGCATAGATTGGTACATATATTTCAATCTATGTCTCCCTTGTGTTGGGGTTATAGTGATTGATACATTCCAAAACTAGATCAGTGCATTGTATTGCAGCTGGAAACACTGTTCCTTGCACCCACCCACTTTCGATCAAATACTGAGTAATTGGGGGCCTATTTCTCTTTCGAGTCCCTCCCAAAACTCATCCAAGTTTATATGCCCTAACTTAGTGTCACCAATTTCCAAAAGTGTGCTTGACAAACCCGACATACTTAAATTTCATGATGAACAAAATTTAGGTGAGTGCAAATGCTATTTGTGCCTCATGATGGTTAAATTCGCTCATGCAAGCTATTCAAACAATACCCAATTCTCCAAATTCACTAGAGTTTTCCTTGGATTATTCTATGACAAGCTAAGGCTTAAGAAGAGAACCACTATATGTTACACCCCAAATTGTGAGGTTACTTTTTACTATTATTGCATAGGGTAAATATGAACGTAATGTGAAATCTAGAGATGCTTGTACCTTGTTATCAATATGAATGTTATCTCATTTGATGTTGTTTCATTTGATGTTATCTCAACTGATGTTATTCATGGTAAAATACTGCATGTATGTGAATAGATGGTTATTGAATTATTGTTATTCTAACTTTAAAGATGTTTATATATGTTGCTTATTGTTGTGAACAAACGACTGCCAAGGAATGTGCTAGTGGTTGCAGGTAAATGTTCATTCTCCAGGGGGAGGGGAAGTATCACTCGGGAGAGGAGCTTGGTCGGGTAACCGGTAAAGTAAACTATCTGAGCATACACACACGTCACCTTAGATTGAGTGAATTGAGTCAGTTTGTGTGGATTTTAGGTAAGTCATCCATAGCTTGTACATTTGCATTTGAGAGTCTTGCTTACTTCTGCATGCTTTGTGAGTTATGTTTATCTATGTATCTGTCTTGTGATATTACGATCATAATGATTGTAACGTAAATGGATGTAAGTGAATTGGAAGTGGACATATATACATATATATAGTATATACACGTATCCATATGTATATAATATCGATACAAGCATATGCTAGCAATGGATATGCTCATGCGGATGCATCAATATGGTCATGCGGATGCATCAATATGGTATACCTACACATATGTGTACATAGAGTTATATATAGGTATATATATGTATATATGCACACATCCTGTATTATGTGTATATTAATAACATTATTATTATCACCTTACGAATTTACATATACATATATATATATATATGTGTGTGTGTATATACATATCAGTTATGCTGACTGGCTCACAATATATTTTTAGTGGGATATATATATATATATGTATGTATAATATTTAGGTACTATAAATATATATATATATATATATAATATAATATATATTTTCCATTTAAGTCTCATATTTGGAAATCAAATTATTTCCTATATTGATTTAATATTAATCTCTCAACTTTGGAAACCAAATTATTTCCTAATTGATTAAATATTAAATCATACAACTTTGGAATTCAAATTATTTCCTAATCAATTGAATATTTATCATTCAACTATGGAAGTCGGATTATTTTAGTATTTCAACTTTGTGAACTGAAACATTTCTAAAATATATCATTCGAACTTGGGAAATCGAATTATTTATATTAAACATTCATCATTGAACTTTGAAAGGAAAATGGAAATATAATCAAATATGACGTTGGTGAAGTTGCGCGCCTTGGTAAAATCCAACGTCGATATGAAATCACTGAAAGGCGTTTCAATGTTGGACTAAGTCAATAATCTATGGCAAGATCAAATCAAATGTAGTAACAAGCTTTGTCGATTCAACCTAGAAAATAGGCTGTGTGTACACGATTTAACAAATGACCTTTTCTTTGTTATCATCTTAAAATGCCATAATATGAAATTGGTGCCACATCTGAGAACAAACTTGTAGGTGTCGATTGGCACAATTTCTCCATGTGTTTGGAATTAGTCTTCAAATGTTGTCAATTGCTGGAGGAAGATTCACCAATTTTTATGTCAAGTGTGGCAGGGAACTAGCATCACCTCCAATTTGAAAATGTCTAACAGTAGTGGTGGCAAACCACATGCCAAAACAAAAGGGACATTGGGCTCTATAAATAGTCGCCCAACCTACCTCATTGGGATGCATTCACTCATTCATTCACACTTACTCTTTTCATTTCATTCACACTTACTCTTTTCATTTCATTCACTCATAGGTTTTCATTATTCTTCATCAGCCTATGTTATTTGTCATATGTGTATTATCTTGTGATCTTATATGTTCAGTTTGCAATTACTGATTGAACAATATAAGCAGCCAGTAATCATAATTCCAAGTGACCTTGGTATTCAAAAAGTGTTCACATTTCTATGAGATAATATTATCTTGGAGAGAAACGTATTCTACCCAAGGAATATGTCATTCCTGCTAGTGAATTCTGAGAGTGAGAAAGAGGGAATTGTTGTGAGGAAATTATCATCTTTGAGGGACTGGGAACTTAATTCAAGAAACTGGATTGAGCTGAAAGTGGAAGCAACTCTGCCATCATCTAGGAAAGCGATAATAGGCATAGGATTTTCTACTTCTTAATGTTTGCAAAAGAATTATTGTGTTTTCTTTATTGCATGAAATGTATTTTCTGCCTATGCAATAGAAGTGTTTTTTGATGTCTTCTGGTTGAAGCCTTTAGGCTACTTTTTATAATGTGTTTTTAAGTACTCCATAATAGGAGAGTTTGCTTGACACAAATACTTAATTGTATTAGAAATGTTGAGGGATAGCTCAACACAAGTATTTAACTATACTAGATATGTCAAAGAGATTACTTGCCTAAGGAATTCAACTATACTATAAAAGGTACAACATAGGTATTTAAATATACTAGATATGTTTGACCATGGGATGCAATGTGTTTGTATTTACTCCATAGTAGGAGAATGGTGTTTATACTAGTTATTATTTACTAGGCTTGATTTGAATGCAAGGGTCACTTGAGGTACACCAGCTAAGTTATAAGGTTAACTCTGAAAGCTTGTGTTACTCCTAGGATAAGCATGGGAGTGGGATTGTGTACTTGCTAAATAGATTCATTACTAGTAGATTAGTTTGTTGTAGGATAGTTTAGGGTGACGGATTTACCCATTAAAGGACAATACCTATGTGTAGTGTAAAATAGCCCTAAGTCAAATCGACCCTGCATAGTGTATGTGATAGATGACCCTCAGTAGAAATATTGTATGAAACACTTTGATCAAAGTAGTGTAATGTACAAATATTCACTTAGACTGTGTGATGATTACACTGTTAGTTCACCCTGATCCCATATTACATGCTAGTTTGAGAGTTGTCGGATTGCATAGGTTCTAGTTATGTAGGACACATCACTATGCTCAGTTGGTTAACTGTATTGGTTACTCTACCAATCTCTTCGTCGAAGGGAGGGCCATCTATCGAATGATAGATGTTTAGGGGACCGCATTGTCTGTGGTTGGCGGAAAAGTGCCCGAGTGATGCTTCTCCTCCACATCAAGCTACTGAAGTACCAAGATTTGAAAGGACGGATTCTCGGACCTTCTTACTACTATTAGTTCTAAAGCTCATTGGAGCTATGTTTGTAAAGGTATGCTTTCTTGTTACTTGTACTTGTGAAGTTATTGTAATGAAATGAAATCTTTATTCTAATATATGATATCATGTTCATATATTATCAATAAAAGAAAGAAAAAATATATTGCAATGACTTGGTAGCACATTTATTTACTCATTTGATGTAAAATAGAAAATTTTATTTTACCAAAGGGTTGGGTCGTTACACTATACCTCTGTGTTGAGTTCTGATGCTACAAAAAGTACTACTCAAATTCTTTTGCAATTCGCTCTTCTAATGCTTGCAAAATCTGCTTCCAAATGCTCATTACAATGATTTTTTTAGGTAACATAATTCCCATATAGGCACCTACAATCAATGTTTGAAAGTAGTAGGTGGACATTAATGACACCCTTAATAATTGGCATGTGTAAGCTTTCCCATCTTGTGCCAATTTCTAAATTTTTTAAAATTCCAAACAAGAATGGCTATGAGAGCTTTTCAAAGAATTGATCAGTTTCGTTTACCCTATCAAAGGCTAACAAAGATTTTTAAACCTTTATCATTGTCTAAAAGTTCTTTGTCGAAACATTATTCAAAAGGGCCCAAATTTCATAATGTAGAATACTTCTACCATAATCATGGTTTCAACAACCTCATCGGGACTCAACAAAGGTTTTGAAACCTAGATAAAATTCTGAAATGCTTATTTTAATCTTCAATATGCTTAATACTTTTGAAATGCCACCCTTTGAAAATGAAATTTTACTTTACAAAGCTTGGGAGAATATACAATTGGATAAAAGGAGGGTTTTCAAAACCTTATTGAAACTCGGCAAAGATTTCAAAACCTATAGAATTCTTTGAAACTCCAAAAATCTTGTTGAGCATTTAACTTTTCTTTTCGCATTGGTGTTTGGCTAGCTTGTGAAAACCGTTTTGGGTGTTGACAAAGTTTCAAGAACCTTTAAAAGGGCCGACAATAGATATTACTAAACTTTCACATGAAAACGATGGGGCAAAACCAAGTTGCGACAACCAACTTTGAACCTGATAAGGTTTTGAAAACTATGTTATCAGTCGAAATTTGTGGCAATGACCACTTGTAAAGGTTTCCATAATTTTCAAAATGACATCAAAATTCTGGTAACATGGACTTCAATTTCAACCATGTGTAGTTTTTGTTTACACAAGCTCTTCCCACCATTATACGGTTGTAAGATGTCTCGACATAATTATTGGAAATAAACGTTATAGATATTGTTATTAAATATATAATGTTTTCTAAATTTGTAGTATTGTATTTAATTAATTAAAAATTATTACTTATATAATTTATTAATTTTCAAATATATATATTTTCTAATATTTTCACATTTTTAATATACTTACATTAAAACATGGCAATATGCAAGGATTTTGTTTTTTTAAAGGGGGAGGTAACATATTATGAATATTTTTTTTCATTCCTATCATATATATATATATATATATACTTCCCCAAAAATCTTGATAAATAGATGCGCACATATGTTGTGTCGAAGTAACTACTTTGTCTAATTTGGTCATTATCCACAGTAAAGAAAAACAAACTACATGGAGAAATATTAACACTAATCTCTTAATTCTTGCAATAATAGATCACAAGAAGCATTGTCAAACTTATTAAATATTAGTGATGAATTTTTATTACATATTGAAAACCTAGATTCACTTTCTAAAGCTTGTAACCTGTTAGAATCTATGCATGAAGAATATAGAATTTAAAAAATCATTAAAGTAATATTAAAAATATCAAATCTCAATTAGATGGATGCAAATGTGACTTAATGAAATGACCCCCTTGTAATGTTTTTCAAAATTTCAACATTTCAACAATGGCACCTGTCAACATTAGCCAAAATCATAAAGCAGTACTGGGAAGTAACCCTACACCAAGAATGTGCACTCAAAACCCAAGGTGGGTGAGGTGCTAACATATGGCATTGGGGATCATTAGTATTCCAAACTAAAGGTAGTACAATGTTGAAATGTAAAGATGCAACTCGACCACGTATTTCAGCGGAAGTGATTTGACGGCACAACTGATCAGCAATATGAATGTAAGTACAAAAGTAAATGAACGGCTTAGCTGATCAGCAATGTGAATATTGAAAGTAAAGAAGGGCGGCAAGCCAACCCCATTACAATATGCAAGACGACGAGGCCTGTCTCTTCCACTAAGAATGGGAATACAATAGAAAATAGCAAAATGTAAATATGAGCTGATCAATACTACTGAAACAGCTTTACAATAAGAATAAACCCTGCAAAAAGCTTATAGTTAAGCTATCCAAGAAGCTGCCAATGATATTAGTTATTCTCCAAACTTCAAAGACTCACTAGATATGAAGAACACACCCCCAAAACTCCAACTTCTACAAACTGAAATATCAGACCAGCAACTAATAGACTCACTAAAAAGCTCACAACTCACTCAAAACTACTCCAAATGACATGAAACAAAATAAATATGACCCCTAGAGAGATGGCGACCAAGATAGAACTAAGAAACAGCTGCAAACTGATGATATTTATTTTTCTAAGGTTTTTCAAGACTTCCCAAGCAAAGTACGGCTTGGAGAGAAGGTCGACCTGCAAGATAAAATCAAGGACTCAACAATAAATTCTCGAAACTTGCACAAAGGGGCGCCCAGAGCCAAGGAACAGATATATCAACTACCCAGAACCAAACAAAATTCGCCAAGAGAGCCATGAGTAAAAACCTACTTCAGCCACACCCAAACCAACAACCTGTATACTGACAAAACACACCAAAAGACATTAGAAAACTTCAAAAGGCTCCATTCCAATAAGCTCAATCTACTCTTCAATATAAAGAATAACCTCTAACTCAGCTAGTTGCTATCTTTAAAGCAATAAACCAAATCCAAGTTAGGAGGTATGCATTCCTCGAAGCAAACCACTCACCATTTCGGCAACATATCAGTATAATTTCTTCATGGATGAAAAGAATGAAGCCAACACTCTTATTTATAAGTTTTCTCCACCAATTCAAATTTGTTTCCCTCCAATTAGGGTGCCCACATGACATTCAAATCCACATTCACCTTTTTTACATTTGCATTTCATTTAGACTCTCCAAGTGGTCCCTTTTCATGAAGGTAAATAACTTTATCAAAATGCAAATAATCATCAAGTTAGGCGTCCAAAGTATTAAAGTGAAATACTTTATAAAAATTGTCTTTTTAATAAAATTAACTTATCTCTCCAAGAAGGCATCCTCCAAGCCTTAACAAAATTATTTCACTTAAAATATTATATCATCAAATATAAAATCACTTGAGTCACCAAACCTGCCAAATCAAGCTCCAAGATTGTTGGAGACCTAACTGCCAAAACTACCCCGCCAGAAATAGCCATAATACCAAGTTGGTGAAACACTGCCAAAAATAGCACCAAGGGTGTTGGAGACCAAACTGCTCAAACTGACCTACTAGATATAGCCACTGAATTGAACTACAAAAACCCTACTAAAAATAACACTGCTAAAAATAGAACTTATTAAAAATAACATACTGCTAAAAATAGTAAGTTGTTCCAAACTCATTTTAACCACAATCTGAGCAACCGTCGTACTTACTAAAAATAGTAAGTCCAAAAAAGACCTATGTTTCCATTGCATGTCACACCACTACGAAGCCCTTTGAAAACCCAGAAGGAATCCAGAATCCAAATTGCAAAACACCAACATGCAAGCCTCCAAAATTGCCGAGGAAATAGCCAAAAATGCAAGTCAACATCTTGTCATGCATGTTACCTCATTCTGAAGCTTTCCAAAAACCCAAAAAACTCCACCAGACATGCGTCAGAAACTCTCGCATGCAAGCCCTTAAAACCTCATATGAAAGTGGAAACTCTAATTTCAGCTCTTGACTGGCTTACAGGCTTTCGAAAATAGGCTATTGGACATAAAAGAGCGTATGGCTAAAATGGGGACATTACACTTAAAAAAATAAAAAAAATTCTATCTTTTATAATACAAATGAATATTCACGAAAGATTTAGGAATTTTATAATTTCCATTCTAAATTCTAAAGTTTATCAATACTATCTAATTTTCTTATTCAAGAAGACCTAGAATATCAAACTTTGATTCCAAGGACTAAATATCAAAAGCCCTATTAAGTCAACAAATGAATAAAACATTTCAAAAAAATAGAGAAGGCAAAACAAAGTTTCTCCCAAGTCATCTATTCATTCTAAAAATTATCACAAATCCTATAAAACTAATCCTACCAAATGCTTTGATTGTGGTAGATCAAGATACAAGAATCAAAAACTGAACTCAAAACAAAATCAGAATGATATTTTGCCCTATACACATCATTATCTACATCATCTAATGATAAATAAATTCTTGACAATGGAGCATCTAGGCATGTAATTTACATGCTTGGCATTTTATTTGATATTAAACTATCTAGTAAAAAATATATATTTAGGAGATAATTCAACAGTAAAAGTTAAAGGAATAGGTAAATTTAGAATATTTAATGAAACTATTGGAGATGCACTATTTGTATCAATGTTTTTTGAAAAATATTATCATGTTATTTGCTTACGACAATTTCAATTTTTCCCTTTCAAAAGATAAACGGTACATCAAAAGATCAAAAGAAAGTTATTATTGCTGAAAAAGAAAAATGGTCTTTTTAGTTTTTTATAGTATTTCAAAAGAAAATTGTTTATCTATGCAAAAAAAACTAGAACACAATTATGGCACAAAAGATTAGGACATCTAAATATTAGGAGTATATAAATGAAATATCTCATCAAAATCTTATAATTGGATTACCGAAAATTGAAAACAAATAAAAACGTGTAAGAATGCCTCGTAGGTAAAATACATATTCTGTGTAGTATAGGAGAAAAGCCAACATGATGGTATTTTGTGTTGCCATAAGTCAAGTTTGTATGCGATTTGGTGAGCAAGTGGAGGTACCATTCTAAGTAGTGTATAGAACATCCCTGAAAGTTGTCACAAATCTATTAATGGTGAAAGATGGCACATAAACATAGAGCTTAAAGAATTTGCACAACACAAGGAGTTTCATATGCAAGTTAATAAACAGCTAGAGAAGAGTAAAGCAAAATATACAAGTGCAAATAAGCGTTGAAGAGATAAGACTTATTAAATGGGTGAGTTAGTCATAACAAATCTAAGATGCAAGCATTTCTCTAGAGGAGATCAATTAACAAGAAATTAACATATTAGATTATTAGACTTGGAAGCATTTCCACTAAGTAGAGTGCGACAAACAATAATGGAAAACTTGAGAAACCTGGAAAATCCTTGAGATTTCACAATTCTAAGGAGATAGAACAAAGAAAATTCAACAACAATGCTTCTAATGTGAAGTTGTTGTAGGAAGTGATGTAGAAAGCTCAAGAACATGAGAGAAGGATGTATATTTTGCAAAAAAGGCTACAAATTGTAAGAAGACTCTTGGAGTTTGCTAGGAGAAGGAAACTCTATATCAAAACCAAACATGGAAGATGTGAGAGCCAAGAGTCATTCCAACTTGTATGCCCAAAATGCCAAACTTAGAAAGGGAATCCTAAAGGTGACTATTAGAGGCATAGAAGATTAGGCTCAGCGTCAATTAAAAACATGAAGCATCAAAAATGCCTTTATCTTGAGCAACAAATGGATCCTAACCTATACGACTATATAATTGATGGATGCTAGCGCAACTATGCAAATGTATGAGCTCTAGCAGTAACATCCATGAGAAATAGAATACAAAACATTGGAATGGATGGGAGGCACAAAGACAACAATTTTGACATTTGGACTATGGAAAATGCTACAAAAAATGGTCTATAACACATTCTAAAACATATGATAAAACATGCAATAAAACGGATACAATTTGTAATGTTGAAATTGCATGTATGCAATTTTCAACCTTGCATTCCCAACTATAGCATATACAAGGTCATACAAACAATGTCATATCTATATGAAATGTTGTACCCATATTTGTGCTCATTCTTACGCATGCCATTTAGAATTTATATTAACCTCAGGAATTGATTAAGATTGTATAGATCAGCATATATGTGAAGGTAACTTAAATTATGTCTCTCGCAATAAAGTTAAGTATGACAAAGGTTGTACAAAGGGCAAGAGTCAAACTACATACGATGTCTCTATTGAGAATAATTTGCTTGAACAATCAAGCAGACCAAGAGTTAAACTGTTGAGAAAGTTTATCACTACAAATGTAGAACCAATAGAATTTATTTTGAAATGTAATTTTCTTATGAAATACTTAAAAATGAATCTTCAAAAGAGCTACTAATCTATTCAAAACAATAGAGCACTGCAATAAGAACAAAACACCTAGTCGATATTGTACACTAAGTTGGCATTGTCAAGAGAATGAATTTTCAGTTAAATGCATGCCTTGTTGGAATAAGGCAATAATTGAATCATGCATGCAAGTGAAGTTCAATTAGGAGTCTTCAACGAACAGTCTGATCTGTCCATAGTTCCTGGTCATTAGCATTAGTCACATAGTTATTTGGCAATAAACTTTAATTTGCTGTCCATAATTTGAAAATAGTTGTCATTGTATATTCCAATCTTATAGGATATTGTTGAGTTTCCATGTTTTATAAATCTGTAACTGCTATTGATGAATAATATGGAAATTTGTGAGTTCTTCTCTGTTTATTATTCACTTTGTTTTCTGCTGGGTTTTCTCTGTTGTTCATTAATTTTAATATGGTATCAGAGCCAATGGTGGGTCTTGGTGCTGTGAGCATGTAAGTGTTGTTCATAGGAATATTGTGTAGGTGGGTGAACCTCTGGTGGAAAAAAAAAAGAAGAGAATGCCTCAGATTTGAAGTGCTGCTACATTTGAGTTGAAAAGGAGAACTGTGACTGGTGATGATTGTTGCTGCAGTAAGGTTTGTTGCTGTTGAGTTGTAGGAATGTCAGCCATTAATGAAGAATCATCAGAAGATGATGAAGATGATTTTATTGAAGCTGAAGCAGTTGTTCTATTTTGAAATGGTCAATACTTTGAAGACAGAGAAGGATGTAGTAGAGGGATGAAGAAATTGTACTATTTTAAAAAAAAAATAGTTAGTTGTGTTGGGGATCATCAAAGCACAATTTTAAAAAAGGTTGTCAAAGGAAATATGGGTTCCTCGACATGCCTCCATTTATGGTGTTGGAGGAGGAGAGGTGCATGAGATCTCAAAAGAGCAGCTTGAAGAATTCTTATTGGTTTGAGAACTGTTTTCAAAAGATAGTTTCTGCATAATGTAATGTGTTTAGTTTTATGTTAGATGAATTAGGAGTTCAGTAAAATTCCATTATTCCTTAAGGGGAAGTGTTGGAATAAGGCAATAATTGAATCATGCATGCAAGTGAAGTTCAATTAGGAGTCTTCAACGAACAGTCTGATCTGTCCATAGTTCCTGATCATTAGCATTAGTCACATAGTTATTTGGCAATAAACTTTAATTTGCTGTCCATAATTTGAAAATAGCTGTCATTGTATATTCCAATCTTATAGGATATTGTTGAGTTTCCATGTTTTATAAATCTGTAACTGCTATTGATGAATAATATGGAAATATGTGAGTTCTTCTGTGTTTATTATTCACTTTGTTTTCTGCTGGGTTTTCTCTGATGTTCATTAATTTTAATATGCCTTGAGGCCATAATTAGAATTAGTGATCTAGTATCATGTTTATGCAAAAGCTAATAATGGGTCGGTCGACTCCAATAACCATATACAGCATGATTGTTCAAACTAGTTATCACATGAATATGTAATACCTTAAGTTGAACTGAGAACCTATGTATACCCACTTTAAATTGTTTCATATTATTAATTCTCTTTCTCTGCATGTTGTTCATTGAAAAGTTACTTCCAAAGCCAAAACGAGACAGACAACATAGGCTACATAATTACTAACAAGTTTCAGTCAGACTTTAAGAGAATGACATGATTCATTTACCACCTTGACTAGCAAGAAACAGAATTTGATGATATTGATGTCAATTGAGACACAATAACAGATTATTATAGAAGAGCTTAAAAGGCAGGCACGTTGACCACAGCATGCTGGCTGTTAACTTTTAGCTGGTTATTATTACTTTTTTTAAATTCAAGCAGCACTTTTAGAAATTTCACAAGTCCCACAATCACTCACATCGTTAAACAACATTAATAATGTATACAACTACCATGTTACAATCAGAATGTGGAAATCCAAAAAGCAAAGTTGATCTCATATTGCATTGCAGGGAAAATTAAATTTATAATTTGAAATGGACGTCTCTTGAGGTCTGGGAAGACAAATGCAATTTACAAATCAGGAAATTCATGTCAAGTTCAATGATATTACTTCGACTGTAAGAACATAAATCTTCCATAAGTT